>CM069153.1:45333484-45683484 GCA_035221665.1 Okamejei kenojei | reverse complement strand
ATGCACCCTGGGAAGAGGACTTGAAAGACAGATTAAGAGCTAAATGAGGAAGGAGACCTTGAATGTGTGAAGTTCTCAGCCATTGCATACTTCTGACACCATCCAGCAATGGGACTGATGACATAGAAACATAGAAAATAGTTGCAGGAGTAGGCAATTCGGCCCTTCGAGCCTGCACCGCCATTCAATATGATCATGGCTGATCATCCAACTCAGTATCCTGTACCTGCCTTCTCTCCATAACCCCTGATCCCTTTAGCCACAAGGGCCACATCTAACTCCCTCTTACATATAGCCAATGAACTGGCCTCAACTACCTTCTGTGGCAGAGAATTCCAGAGACTCACCACTCTCTGTGTGAAAAATGTTTTCCTCAAGTTCTGCATCTCTTGCTGGAACTATTCGTCATCGGAACAAGTACACTACAGCACAGTGGGACCCAGAGTGGGCGGGCCACAGAGAACGATCAGGGACCCGATGTTGCGAGGGGGTGGGCCTCCGAGAATGGGGGGGGGGGGGATGGCAGAGAAAGAAGTGGGTCCTGGCATGGAGGCGGCCACCCAGAAACAAAATGGACCCAGTATGAGGGGTGCCGAGAATGAAGGGGGGGAGGGGGCGGGAGGAAGAGGGACCACCAGTAATATATTGAATACTTTTGTAACTTTGTTGGCACCCTTTATGTGGTGACTATTTGCATACTTGTCCCTTGTATGTCAAACAAAGAATTTCGCTGTACCAAGTACATGTGACACTAAAGTATCAATGGATCAAGTATAGAATCATCTGGAGTTCGTTTCCACAGTCAATTATTCTTCTTCCTGACTCATCCACGAAACCTGATAAATTTACTGGGTTAAGGTGCATTCGCCAAAATCTTCTGAAAATATAGTTCCTTAAAATAGTGCGTTCTTAAAGAACACTATAAACACTGGTGGGAAATGGTTGAACTGCTTACTAGATTTGATAGTTATACTTACGGGCTCATGTCATGTTCACAAGTTATAGGAGCAGAATCAGGCCATTCAGCCCATCAAATCTACTCTGCCATTCAATCATAGCTGATCTAACTTTCCCTCTCAACCCCATTCTCCTGCCTTCTCACCCATAACCCCTGACACCCGTACTAATCAAGAATCTGTCAACCTCCCCCTTAATAATATCCACTGACTTGGCCTCCACAACCGTCTGTGGCAAAGAATTCCACAGATTCCCGCCCTCTGACTAGAAATTCCTCCTCATCTCCTTTCTAAATGAGCCCATTTTGAGCCTATGGCCTCTGGCCCTAGACTCCCACTAGTGGAAACATCCTCTCCACACTCACTCTATCCAGACCCACAGACTAGCTTGTTGTTGAGAAGTTCTCTTCTCCAGAAAATGGTAAAGACTTAGTTAGCTGTAGACACGAGGCAGCAGATACTGGAATCTTGAGCCAAAAACAAACTGCTAGAGAACTCAGAGGGTCAGATAGTATCTGTGGAGGTAGATGGAAGTTCCGTGTTGGGACCCATCTGTCTGAAAAACATTCCTCACCTGAAAGTGTAGGAAGGAACTGCAGATTACTGCATTCCCCCTCTCACGCTCTCTCCCTCCCTCTCCTCTCCCCCTCCTCTCCCACCATAGTGACCCTGCTAGTTTCACTGTTCATATCCCCTCGTTATCACCTCCTCCACAGCCAAAAATGGACCGCTGTGGGCTCTTTGGCCATCGGTGCCAGCTCTGAGTTGTTCTGTACCTTGTCCGACCTCTTGTTTCCCTTCCCCAAGACCCAGGTTTGATTCGATGGCTGCTTCTCTGTACGGAGTTTGTACGTTCTCCCCGTGACCTGCATGGGTTTTCTCTGAAAAGGTCAATTTCCTCCCACGCTCCAAAAACGTATAGATTTGTAGGTTAATTGCCTTGGTATAAATGTAAAAATTGTCCCTATTGTGTGTAGGGTAGTGTTAATGTGCAGGGATTACTGGTTGGTGCGGGCTGGGTGGGCCGGAGGGCCTGTTTCCGCGCTGTATCTCTAAACTAAACTAAAGATACAGCCTGACTTAACAAGGACCTACCTGATGTTTACACTTTCAGCCCCACCTGCATTATTAGGATCTGACTGCTAATTCAGCTTGATTTATCTCTGCTTGCTTTGTTATCTTCTCCCAGCTAACAATGATCTATTCTACATTCTCTTTGAACCTCATCCCCTTTATCCCTTTTACACACCTTACACATCCTTATCTTTGTATCTCCCTCTCCCCTGACCCGCAGTCTGAAGAAGGGCCTTCGACCAGATACGTCACCCATTCCCTCTCTCCAGAAATGCTGCCTGAATTACTCCAGCTTTTTGTGTCTATCTTCGGTTTAAACCAGCATCTGCAGTTCCTTCCTAGACATATTGATTTTCGATACAATGGGCCAGGATGTACTGAATCACACTGCCTTGCTGCCAAGCTAAGCAATTTCCCCACGAGTTGTAGCAGGAATGCATCAGTAAAGGATGAATTGTTGGTTGAAAGATTCTGCATCCCATGCAGAGTGAGGTCAGTGTGGAACCATGGCCAAGTGTGATGCAATCTTATCAAAGCTGCCATATGTAAAAATCAAATGAACAATTACAAATACCAAACACTGACAAAATATATATTTTTTAAATATTAAACCGTAAAAAGGCTTTTAAATAATTAAGAATAACGAGGGCAGCACGGTGACGTAGCGGTAGAATTGCTGCTTTACGGCGCCAGAGACCCGGGTTACGGGTGCTGTCTGTACGGAGTTTGTGCGTTCTCCCCGTGACCACGTGGGTTTATTCCGAGATCTTCGGTTCCCCCCCACACTACAATGACGTGCAGGTTTTCAGGTTAATTGGCTTGGTATCAATGTAAAATTGTCTCTAGTGTGTGTGTAGGATTGTGTTAGTGTGCGGCGATCGCTGATCGGTGCGGACTCGGTGGGCCGAAGGGCCTGTTTCCGTGCTGTGTCATTAAACTAAACTAAAAAAGGAAATAATACTTTACAACCTGCTTTCTTCTTTTTCCTGTGAAGGAAGGAACTGCAGATGCTGGTTTGCACCAAAGACAGACTCAAAAATCTGGAGTGACTTTGTGGATCAGACAGCTTCCCTGGAAAAAAAGGAATGGGTGAAGTTTCCGGTTGGGACCCTTCTTCAGAATGAGAGAAAAAGGTAGAAATAACAAATGATTGAAAGATATGAATGAGGAGGAATCCCTTTAGTCAGAGGGTGGTGAAACTGTGGAATTCTCTGCAATAGAGTGGTGCTGTGGAGGCAAATTCAATGGATATTTTTAAGGCGGAGACTGACAGATTGTTGATTAGTACGGATGTCAGGGGTTATGGGGAGAAGGCAGGAAAATTGGGTTAGGAGGGAGAGATTGGTCAGCCATGATTGAATGGCGGAGTAGACTCTATGGGCCAAATGGCCTAATTCTGCTTCTAGAACTTATGAACTGATGAACTCATGAACACTGTCAGAGACCTGGGCTGTTTTAACATCAATAATAGAGATGTAGCAATGTCCTGCTTGTTCTATACATGTTTTGAAATCCATGTTGAATATTCTTAATGCCAATTGATTGAAAAGGTAAATTCTGCAGAGTTGACAATTATTGTTGGCATGGTTTTTTTTGAATGAATAAATCGATTTTTCTTTGTTATCCCTGGAGAGTTGGAAGGAGGGGGGAGTGTTCACTTAAAAAAAAAAAAAAAAGTGAATATTGAAAATTTAAAGCTTCAAATATTTCATGTTATTTCTTGCTGGTTAAATCGAAAGAGGGTTATTGTTGAAAAGGATGCATCTGGCACTGGATGAAGCTGTGCCTTGCCAAACAATCAGTGAATAATTACGCTTACATTCAGCAAACCATCTGCTCCTGAAGGAATGAAGGATTGGACTCGGGAGAGGAGACAGCTGAATGTTTTGTTAAACATTCGAGATTTATTACAGCCAAAATTCCACCTCAGTTGGAGTAATTTTTACGTCCACGCATGAGTAGTTTTGGATGGGGGAAGAACTCTCAGTCGGCACAAAGACACGGAGCAGGATGACCATTTCCATTCGAATAGTGAAAGGCATGGATATAGAGTGGATGTGGAGAAGATGTTTCCACTGGTGGGAGAGTCTAGGACTACAGGCCACAGCCTCAGAATTTAAGGATGTTCCTTTAGGAAAGAGATGAGGAGGAATTTATTTAGTCAGAGGGTGGTGAATCTGTGGAATTCTTTGCCACAGAAGGCTGTGTGGAGGCCAAGTCAATGGATATTTTTAAAGCAGAGATAGATAGATTCTTGATTAGTACGGGTGACTGGGGTTATGGGGAGAAGGCAGGAAAATGGGGTTAGGAGGGAGAGATATCTCATCATAGCAAGAGCTCTTAAATGGCTGAGGCAGCATCTCTGGAGAAAAGGAATAGGTGACATTTCGGGTCGAGACCATTCTTCAGTCTCTGTTTTCCAGGCCTTCTCTTTAATGACTTCCTTTCTCCAGGCCAGTCTGATTAGTACGGGTGTCAGGGTTATGGGGAGAAGGCAGGAGAATGGGGTTGAAAGGGAAAGATAGATCAGCCATGATTGAATGGTGGAGTAGACTTGGGCCGAATGGCCTAATCCTGTTTCTGTCACCTATGAACTTATGAGTTAAGCATCAAAGGAAAGTTAAACAGCATGTATCTCTCCCTGGCATTTTAATGAGGATTGTAAAGGGATAAGCAAGTGATTATAATCAAGAGACAAAATGAATTATTATGATGGAAGGAATAGACCTTTAGTTAAATGAGGAACATGTTGAAAATGATTAAAGAGGATAATCTCTGTGGTTGCCATCCATAAACGTACCAATTAACATATACCTTTGATGCCCCAGTGACTGGAATGATTGGAATCATATACATTGAGACGGTTCTATCATCATGAATTGGGCTGTCGTAAACCCATGATAATGACATTTTCTTTGGAACGTGTTATTTAATTTAGTTTGGAGATATCATGCAGACACAAGCCATGCGGCCCACCGAGTTCATGCTGACAAAGGATTCCCACACATTAACACTATCCTACACACGAGGGACAATTTATAATTTTACCAAGCCAATTTCTCTTCAAACCTGTATGTCTTTGGAATGCTGTCTGTGTGGAGTTTGCATGTTCTTCCAGTGATCTTATGGGTTTGCTCTGAATGCACCATTTTCTTCCCACGTCCCAAAGATGCACTGGGTCAGTAGTTTAAATAGTGCAGTTAGTTTAAGTGGTAGTAGAATCCATTGCCACAGAAGCCTGTGGAGGCCAAGTCAATGGATATTTTTAAGGCGGGGATTAACAAATTCTTGATTAGTACGGGTGTCAAGGGTTATGGGGAGAAGGCAGGAGAATGGGGTTGAGAGGGAAAGATAGATCAGCCATGATTGAATGGCAGAGTAGACTTGATGGGCCAAAGGGCCTAATTCTGCTCCTAGAACCTGTGAACCTATGAAAGGTGGAATCTGGGTCAAATTGATGGCACTGTGGGGAGAATTTAAAAAATGGGACTGTAAGTGGGTGGTTTATGGATACTGCAGGGACAGGGGACTGAGCGGACCCATCTCCGAGCTGTATTTCTCCCTGAGGTTAATAAGTGAGAGCTGTACTTGCCTCTTCAATAGTGGCCAAGGTGCGATTTTATTTTTTGAGCAAGTCTTGCTTTTCAGGCATTCTTAACGGATCCGCCAGCATGTGGAACTTGGTGTCTCTGGCCTGTAACAGTAGATGTGGCAGCTCAGGAATGTGTTGACTGTGTATTCATTCGAATGAATTGTGCTTGGCTGGGAGCGAGGAATTCCAGTGGAACTCAAGGTCGCGATAGTTTCGACCCGATGTCCTTCGCACAATTGTCAAAAACAATTATGAATAATTTCACAGAAATTTGCAAGTTGGCAGCACACAGAAATGCATTGGCTAAGGCCCTCGTGTCTGAAGATGTTTTACTTGTTTCTCTGCCTTTTTTTAGTCTAGTTTAGTTTGGAGATACATCCTTCGAACCACCAGCGATCCCCACACACTAATGCTAGGGACAATTAATTTTTTTTAATATCAAGCCAATTAACCGACAAACCTGCACGTCTTTGGAGTGTGGGAGGAAACCGAATATCCCAGAGGAAACCCACGCAGGTCAAGGGGAGAACGTACAAACTCCATACAGACAGCACCTGTATTGAGGATCAAACCCAGGTCTCTGGTGATGTAAGGCAGCAATTCTACCGCTGCGCCACCATGCTGTCCTTACTAATATCTTACTTTTACATTCAATTTATCTACTACATTAAAAACTATTGGAAAACCCTACTTTCACCAATATTTCTTAAGTTCGTAAGGCATAGGAGCAGAATTTGGCCATTTGGCCCATTGAGTCTACTCTGCCATTTAATCATGGCTAATCTATCTTTCCCTCTCAACCCCATGCTCCTTCTCCCCGTAACCTTTGACACCCCTACTAATGAAGAACCTGTCAATCTCAGCTTTAAAATATCTATTGACTTGGCCTTCACAGCCGTCTGTGGCAATGTATCCCAAGATTCACCACTCTCTGACTAAAGTATTTTGGATAGGACCATTATATGTCCTCAACACCTACAGTGTAGCAGTTTCTGATACGGCCCGTCAATGTTCTTCTAACTAACGCAATGGCTTTTGATGGGGCGATCTAGTAGCACACGACGTTCTACACAGTGTTTTTCTAAGATTCCTTTGTTCTTTCACGATCATTGCAAAACTACAAACCTGTACGTCTTTGGAGTGTGGGAGGAAACCTGAGCTGGGGTCACAGAGGGAACGTGCAAACTTGACACAGACAGCACCCGTAGTCAGGATCGAAACTGGGTCTATGGCGCTGTAAGGCAGCAACTGTACCGCTGCACTACCTGTTCCTTATTCCATATCTTTCATTGATTTGCTCTATGTACCTTTCCATATCTCTCGTTTCCCTCTCTCCTGACTCTCAGTCTGAAGAAGGGTCTCGACCCGAAACGTCACCTATTCCTTTTTCTCCAGAGATGCTGCCTGACCCACTGAGGTACTCCAGCATTTTGTGTCTATCAACAGATTTAACAATCTATTTTCAGCTGTCCGCTGCTATCAAATCTGGAGGATCTCTGGCGCCTAGCAACAGTGATGTACACAATCTGGCTTAATGGTCAATCACATTAAAGTATTCTCAGTGACAGAAAACAAAAAGGAACACGGATAATTTAAAATTAATGCTCAAGAACTTTTAACGGTGCTAAATAGAGGTTGGAGGATGCAGAAAGGTTTGAGGTAGAAACTGATACATCAAGAAAAAATCTTTATGATGTTATTATTTCAGAAACCATTGAACATTTTGGTGGAAGAATTGAAATCTACATGCACAAATTAATATTTTCTCGCTATATCAGTTTCTAACCCAAACCTTTATATTGAAATAATATGAATAAATATTTCAAAGATAGCCACAAAATGTTAGAGTAACTCAGTAGGTCAGGCAGCATCTCTGGAGAGAATGGAACCTGTCCATTTCTCCAGAGATGCTGCCCAACCCACTGAGTTACTCCAGCATTTTGTGTCTATCTTTGGTATAAGCCAGTTCATTTTTATTACATTTTGAAAAACATTTTAATCCATTCATGGTGGTGTTACAAAAAATGTATTTGGGCTGCCATGTAACATGTTTTGTTTACCAATTTCTGGTACATCAATGTCAATCGATTGAAATATTGATTAAAAGTGTAATAAAAATGAACTGGTTTAGACCAAAGATAGACACAAAGTGCTGGAGTAATTCAAACGGGTCAGGCAGAATCTCTGGAGAACATGGATAGGTGATGTTTTGGGTCAAGAACCTTCATCAGGCATATCACCAGAGCTGCTGCCTGACTCGTTGAGTTACTCCAGTACATTGAGACTTTTTTTTTGTAAGCTAGCATCTGCTGTTCCTTGCGTTATACTAATATACTCATACTGTACAGTCATATTGGTTTGGCAAGACAACCTGAATTTTAGATAAATGTATTGTATGCAAAGCATAGAACATTGAAGCACAGCATAGTTACAGCACACAGATCATAGATATAGATAGCATAAAAGAGTCCTTAAAAAACCATGTTGACTTTTATGCCCATCGATAGTAACCTCATTTGCCTGTATTACACCCATATCCTTCTATACCTTGCCTGTTTAAGTGCCTGTCTAAATGCATGTGAAACATAGCGATTATATCTGACTTAGGGTTGCCAACTGTCCCGTATTAGCCGGGACATCCTGTATATTTTGTCCCATATAGGACCGCCCTTGTCCCGTATTTGACTGCTACTACTCGGGTCGAGGGGACTGCCGGGTCCCGACATAGTGCAGCCACACCCGTCCCGACGTAGTGCAGCCCATGGAGTGCAGCAGCAGCACCTTGCCCGTGGCCCCGTCGGTCGGCGGCCCGGCCAGCTGTCCGACCTTCGGACCTTCGCTTACCGCCGACACCACCACCCCTCCTTCTCCTGGCCGATCATCGGTCACGAATTGGATGGGGCGCCGGACTTTGTGCACGACGTCACGAGCAAAGTCTGGCGCCCGGGCCAAAACTCCTCAGCTGGCCCGCCGGCTGGGCTTTGTGTGTAGTCCAGCACCCGAGCCAACTCATCATCCACCCAGCCACGGCTGAGTCGGTCAACAAATTGCTGTCGGGAATTTGTCCTTTATTTTGACTTTTTGTCCCTTATTTGGGAGTGAGAAAGTTGGCAACCCTAATCTGATTCCACCAATGTTGAACAAACCCTTCAGTCCACCATGTGTGTGGCAAATTAAACTAATCCCTCTGTCTTTACATGATTCATATCCCTCCATTCCCTTCATGTCTATATGTCTTTCCAACTGTCTTTTAAGTGCCCTAATTGTATCTGTTGCCACCACCATCCCTGGCAATGTGTTCCAGGCTCATACCACTCTCTGTGTAAAATTTGTTAACACCCGTTGTTGAATTGATAAGGTTTGCACAAAGTGAATGGAATCCAAAGTATTTTGTTGGCAATTCAGCATAGGTAACTTAATTTCAGCATACAGCACTAGGCTAAGAGAGAGAGAGGAAAATAGCTTTCTATTAAACCTGTGGGCGGACCCACAGTATGAGTCACGGCATGAGTGACACTAATCTACATCCTCCCTCTTAAAGCATTAAATGCAAATACAAAACTACTGACTAAATAAGGCATACATAGTACGTGATAAAGCATAAATAGTAAATGGCAATAAGCTGGAGGAAAATCAAACTTAGCCCGGGTACTTTATGGTGGGCTTACAAACACGACCATCGCACGTACGATATAGACCATTTCTATTATTCGCCACCGGGCACATAATCGGTGGTATAATTGGTGTCGGAGATTGAAACGGCATTCCCGGTGACGAAACAGGAGACTAGCACAGGCGGAGATGGTGTAGCTCATTTTGTCATGCCACTCATTTTGAATGTCGTGCTGTTGTTGCAGCCTGGACTGGATCTCTGATGGTGGGACCACCTGCGGGAATAGTGCCTGATCTGCTGCAAGCAACGTGGCTCGGGTCTGCCTTGGCAATAAACGCTGAGCAGGTGAACCCAAGATAAGGTCGCGGGAAATTTTGCGCAGGTTGAGCAGGTCCAGGTACACATTGGATTTAGATCTGTGGGATCATTCCACTAATTGTTTGGCCACTCCTGACAGCCCGTTCAGCCAGCCCAGTCGACTGAGTATATTCAGGGTTACTGGTGATGTGGCGAAAACCCCAGCATGCAGCAAAGTCTTTGAAGTGCTGGCTGGGAAATTGACTGCCATTATCTGATAGCAGTTGACAAGGAGCTCCGTGATCTGCGAAGTGGCGAGCGAGTTTTAGAACTACCCCGTGAGAAGTGGGGCTACTAAGAAGATCGATGTCAAACCAACCGGATTACGAGTCGACGAGAACCAGGTACTGCTTGCCATGCCACTCAAATATGTCAGTTGCCACTGTACACCACGGGAGGGCAGGAACCGGGTGTGAGAGAAGTGGTTGCTTTTGTTGATGAGGGGCCACACTGTTGCACACTGCACAGGATGCACATTCTCGAGGATATATTCAGTCATGCCAGGCCAGTAAAACATGTTCGCAGGACAGTTGCTTCGGCGCCTGGGTGCCCCGCATGGACAGCATCAAAATACTTGCTGTGTAAAGCAGCAGGGACTACAGCCTTGTGGCCTTTTACGATAATGCCATCTTGTAGTACTAATTTCTTAAGGACGGCAAAGAAGGGTCGAACTGGTACATTGTAGTGCTTGTCAGGCCAGCCGCGCTTAATGACGAAGGCGAGCGACCGTAAGGTATTGTCAGCAGCAGTCTGGGTAACCAGGTCCTCCACACAGGACGAGGGAATAAAAGATACAGTCATTACCACAAAGTCGTCATCCGGTGAGGGCGGACCCTCGCAGGTCTTTCGGTAAGCACGCGAGAGGGTGTCAGCCAGGTGCATGTCCTTGCCATGTTTGTAGGTCAGAGCAACGTCATACTTTTTAAGCTGAAGTAACATCTGTTGAAGGCGTCCTGGAGAGGCATGTATCGGTTTGTTAAAGATGCTGACCAGGGGTTGGTGGTCAGTTTCAATCGTGACCGTATGTCCAAAGATAAAGTCATTAAACCTCTTGCATGTGAAAATGACCAATAGCAGCTCCTTTTCTATTTGGGCATAACATTGTTCCGTGTCAATCATGGTTCACAAAGCGTAGGCGGCAGGCTTGTTGTCTGCTAATGAGGATCTTGATATGGATGTACATATCCTTTCTGAATTGCTTCATAAACATCAAGATCCCAAGGTCGTTCTGCTAGTTAACGGAAAGAGTGTGTTTCTGAAACTCGTCACAGGTGCACGCTGTAATGTGCTTTCCTTATCTGAATTGAAGAGAAGTTGAAAAAAAGAGACTATCAACCACACGGCTGCCATCCTTCTTCCATTTGCAAGAGGCGCAGTGCACCCAAATGATCAAGTCGAGCTACGATGCTGTCTTGACTCACGTGACAACAGCCTGAGTTTCTTTATTGTTTGTGAAAATGTGCCATCGTTGCTGGGTGTTAAGGCTTGTAACGACCTGGGACTGGTCACTTTCAGTGCATCTTTTTGCCAACTGACTACAACATGTGACTTTACTCAACAAATCCTGACACAATACAAAAATTTGTTTGACGACAAGCTGGGCAGGTTGCCTGTCAAGTACACAATTACAATTAACACCGAGGTACTTCCAGTTGTCCATCCGGCACACAGGATTCCCCATGCCATGCGGGACCGTTCAAGATGAACTCGACAGAATGGTGTCTCTGAGTGTGATTGTCCCTGTCGCTGACCCCTCAGATTGGGTCTGGACCATAGTCATAGCAACGAAAAAAAATAAGGATGAGGTACGGATTTGCATCAATCTTAAGGATTTAAACATAGCCATTAAGCGACCGCACTATCCCATGCGCACGGTAGAGGAGATTGCAGTGTAGCTGGCTGAAGCGACTGTTTTCACAGTACTCGATGCCAAGAGTTCTTTCTGGCAGATTCCTCTGGAACACAACTCCGCTAAGTGAAGGCGTGGGTTCAAATCCCACTTCTGACACCATGTTGAATTAATAAGGCTCATACAAAGTGAATGGAATCCAAAGTCTTTTATTAGCAATTCAGCATAGGTAACTTCATTTCAACATACAGCAGCACTAGACTAAGAGAAAGAGAGGAAAAAAGCTTTCTATTAAACCTGTGGGTGGAGCCACAGTAAGAGTCACGGTATGAGTGACACTAATCTACACCCGTTTTCACAAAGAAATTCACAAAATTGTCATCTAAGACCTGGTATTTTTTGTCTTCACTTTCCAACTGTACCTCATTGCGTCCATGGCAGAAATGACCTCAAAAACACTTCCTTCTTTATGGATGGCAGAGTAACACATCTAGTAGAGCTGCTGCCTCATAGTTCCAGAGACCCGAGTTCAATCCTGACCTCCGGTGCTGTCTGTGTGAATTTTGCATGTTTTCTTATAACCCCCCGCGTTCTTCAGTTTCCTTCCACATCACGAGGATGTCATAAGGTCATAAGCGATAGGAATAGAATTAGGCCTTTTGGTCCATCAAGTCTACTCTGCCATTCAATCACGGCTGATCTATCTCTCCCTCCTGACCCCATTCTCCTGCCTTCTCCCCTTAACCTATGACACCCGTACTAATCAAGATTAGTACTATCTATCTCTGCCTTAAAAATATCCATTGACTTGGTTTTCACAGCCTCCTGTGGCAAATAATTCCACAGATTCACCAGCCTCTGACTAAAGAAAATTCTCCTCATCTCCTTCCTAAAAGAATGTCTTTTAATTCTGAGGCTATCACCTCTGGTCCTAGACTCTCCCACTAGTGGAAACATCTTCTCCACATCCACTCTATCCAAGCCGTTCACTATTCTGTATGTTTCCATGAGGTCCCCCCTCATTCTTCTAAACTCCTGCGAGTACAGGCCCAGTGCCAACAAATGCTCACCATAGGTTAACCTACTCATTCCTGGGATCATTCTTGTAAACCTCCTCTGGACCATCTCCAGAACCAGCGCATCCTTCCTCAGATATGGTGCCCAGAATTGCTCACGATATTCCAAATGCAGCCTGACCAGCGCCACATGGAGCCTCCGTGTTACATCCCTGTTTTTGTATACAAGTCCTCTTGATATGCGGGTTGGTCAATTATCTGGACACTATAAATTGTCCCTTGTGTGATAGATGGGGGACTTGCTGGAAATGGGTTGAGAATAAAATGAGTTGGAGTAGGGCTAGTGTGGTTGATATACTGGACTTGATGGGTGACTTGAAAGGGCCTGTTTCATTGTTGTATCACTCGATGCCTCACAAACTTTAAATTTGAGAACCTTTGTAATATCCTATACACACCACAAACCTTGAAGTCTTTGGGCATTGAAGCAGGTCTCAGCATAAAGTTTGAGACAAGGAAACGCGCTGCCAAGGGTGGTAGTGGAGACAGATACAATTAGGGCATTTAAAAGACAGTTAGAAAGACCTATGGACATGAAAGAAATGGAAAGATATGAATCATGTGAAGACAAAATGATTAGTTTAATTTGGCACAGATATTGTGGACTGAAGGGTCTGTTCCTGCACTGTACTCTCCAATGTTCTATGCTTTAAATACAATGCATATCTGAAAATATTATCTAAAATAATATTTTAGATAATCGTGTTGTTACTTGCGAGCAAATTCCTTCTATGTATAAAAACATTTATTCAATTCAATTCAATTCAAAATATAATTATCTAAAATTTACATTGCAATGAATGGTTGGGATTCAGGTCGTCTTATGAAACCAATATGAGTGTACTGTATGAGTATATTGGTATAACACTAGGAACTGCAGGTGCTGTTTTACAAAAAAAAGGCCCCAGTGTACTGGAGTAACTCAGCGGGTCAGGCAGCATCTCTGGAGAACAGGGATAGGTGACGTTTCGGATTGGGACCCTTCTTCAGAAGAAGGGTCCGAAGAAGGTTCTCCACCCGAAACGTCACCTATCCATTTTCTCCAGAGATGCTGTCTGTCCCGCTGTCACTTCAGCACTTTGTGGCTATTTTTGTAAACCAGCATCTGCAGTTCCTTGTTTCCACACGAGTATAAGGGTGCAGGAATAGAAGATCAATTAGATGCAAGAAGTTACACTGCCAACATCTGAATGTAATTAGAGGATCATTGAGTTATACAGCGTAAAATGAGTCCTGGAATGAGCACGTTGACCTTTTTGCCCATCTATACTAAGCCTATTTGCCCGTATTTCATCCATTGCCTTCTATGCCTTAGATAGCACAAAATGCTGGAGTAACAGTGGGACAGGCAGCATGGATAGAAGGAATGGCTGACATTTTGGTTTGAGACCCTTCTTCAGACGTAGAGTCAGGGGAGAGGGAGACACAACAAGGATGGGGGACAAAGATCAAGGAAACGAGTAATCAAAGGGAACAAAGATCAAGGAAAATGTAGAACAGATGTGCAGTTTTGGTCACCTAATTTGAGGAAGGACATTCTTGCTATTGAGGGAGTGCAGTGTAGGTTTACAAGGTTAATTCCCGGGATGGCGGGACTGTCATATGCTGAGAGAATGGAGCAGCTGGGCTTGTACACTCTGGAGTTTAGAAGGATGAGAGGGGATCTCATTGAAACATATAAGATTGTTAAGAGCTTGGACACGCTAGAGGCAGGAAACATGTTCCCGATGTTGGGGGAGTCCAGAACCAGGGGCCACAGTTTAAGAATAAGGAGTAAGCCATTTAGAATGGAGACGAGGAAACACTTTTTCTCACAGAGAGTGGTGAGTCTGTGGAATTCTCCGCCTCAGAGGGCGGTGGAGGCAGATTCTCTGGATGCTTTCAAGAGAGAGCTAGATAGGGCTCTTAAAAATAGTGGGGGGAAGGCAGGACGGGGTACTGATTGGGGATGATCAGCCATGATCATGTTGAATGGCGGTGCTGGCTCGAAGGGCCGAATGGCCTACTCCTGCACCTATTGTCTATTGTCTATTGTCTAGATCATTCACAGCTAGGTGACAAGGAGGCATACAAAGATAAAATGTAACCAGAAGGACAGTCTCTCCTCACTTGTTTTCTCCTCTCTCCCTCTATACTGTGCCTAAATGCGTCCAATGCATAGTGATTGTACCTGGCTCCACCCTCTCCCTTGGCAACACTTGAGATATCAACCAGGCTCTTTATAAAAATCTTTCCCCTCAGATCTTCTTTGAAACTGCAAACAATCGGCCTAACCATATGCCCTCTCTTCTTTTGATACTCCAACCATGGGGAAAAGATATTGCCTAGTGTGGTATGTGTGTGAGGAACGAGCTGCCAGAGGAAGTGTTTGAGGCAGATATATCAACAACATTTAATAGTCTTTAGGCATACAAGGATAGGAAGGATTTAGAATGTTATGGGTCAAACACAGGCAAATGGGACTAGAATAGATGGTAATGTTGTATTAGTACCTTAGTTTAAGATCTAGTTTTGGAGACACACGGCAGAAACAGGCCCTTCGGCCCATCGAGGCCACGCCTACCAGCGATCTCCGCATATTAACACTATACTACACATGCCAAGGACAATTTACATTTATACCAAGCCAATTAACCTACAAACCTGTACGTCTTTGGAATGTGGGAGGAAACCGAAGATCTCTGAGAAAACCCACGCAGTCACGGGGAGAACGTACAAAGTCCGTACAGACAGCACCCGTAGTCAGGATCGAACCCAGGTCTCTGGTGCTGTAAGTGCTGTAATGCCCCTGTCCCACTTAGGAAACCTGAACGGAAACCTCTGGATACTTTGCGCCCCACCCAAGGTTTCCGTGCGGTTCCCGAAGGTTTTTGTCAGTCTCCCTAATGGTCGAAAGTGGTTTCCACTTCTTCTATGTTCCGGCGATTATTTCAAAAAATTCTAAACCGGCCGCGATTAAAAATAGGTTGCCGTTTTAAAAATCGGTAATTTTTTAGTCGAAGCCGGTTGCGATGCTAGTTGAAGGTGGTTGCCGGAGGTTGCAGGTAGTGGAAGCTAAGACCTTTTTTTCACCCAGTTTTATTCCACCAGGGAGGTCTTACCTTACCTTTAGTTGCGTCCGGTTTTGAATTTTTTTTTAACTCTCCCTATATCTCAAACTCTCGAGTCCTGGCAACAAACATATCAATCTTCTCTGCACCCTTTCCAAGTTAACAACATCTTTCTTGCAACATGGTGCCCAGAACTGAACACAATACTCCAAATGCAACCTCACCTATGTCTAATGTAACTGCAAATTGACCTCCCAATTTTCATATTCATATTCTTCTATACTGTAACAGCTGATCTTTTACCTCAGTTTCACCTTCCAGCACTGACCCTTTGATTCTTTCTTAGATTCTGGGCAATATCTAAAAACATAATGACCTCCAAACTGCAAACAGTTTAAAACAAACAAAACTGATTCCGAGAAGGAATGTCGAGAGGAAATGAAAGCTCAGAAGTAAACATTTGGGTTTGCAACTTTCGCTAGAAATTATAACAAAGACTGATAGATGTAATGTAAAAGTTGACAACATTTCAAGGACAAAGACTAACAATTAGCTGTAGCTAAACTCTTTGTGATAAAACCTCGATCATGCCAGCTCATTTTTTTACCTTCCTCAATGTGCATTAACTCGTTTAAGGAAGCAATTGATTGAATGTTTTAAAAAGAGGATACTTTGAAAAAGAACATTTAGAGTCATGGAGTCATACAGCGTGGAAACAGGCCCTTCAGCCCAACTTGCCCACACCGACCAACATGTCCCATCTATGCTAGTCTCACCTGCCTGCATTTGGTCCATATCCCTCCAAACCTGTCCTATACATGTACCTGTCTAATTGTTTCTTAAATGTTGCGATAGTCCCTGCCTCAACTACCTCCTCCGGCAGCTCGTCCATACACCCACCACCCTTTATGTGAAGGGGGAGACTGTAATATTAGACTTAAGCCAGAATCATGATTAACAACATTTAAAAGACATTTGGACACGTGTATGAATATGAAAGGTGTCGAGTAATATTGAGGAATATGGTATAAAGGCCAAACGCGGGCAGGTGGGACTAGCGTAGATGGAGCATCTTGGTTGTCATGGACAGGTTGGGCCGAAGGGCCTGTTTCCATGCTGTATGACTCGGACTCAAACTCAAACTCAATGTGCTCTGGTTCACAACACGGTGGCGCAGCGGTAGAGTCGCTGCCTTACAGTGCCAGAGACCCAGGTTCGATCCTGACTATGGGTGCTGACTGTACGTTCTCCCCGTGACCTGCGTAAGATCTTTTTTTCACCCAGTTTTATTCCACCAGGGAGGTCTTACCTTCCACTACCTCCGGCAACCTCCGGCAACCACCTTCAACTAGCATCGCAACCGGCTTCGACAAAATAATTACCGATTTTTAAAACGGCAGCCTATTTTAAGTCGCGGCCGGTTTTGAATTTTTTGAAATAATCGCCAGAACATAGAAGAAGCGGAAACCACTTTAGACCGGTAGGGAGACTGACAAAAACCTCCGGGAACCGCACAGAAACCTTGGGTGGGGCGCAAAGTCTCCAGAGGTTTCAGGTTTCCTAAGTGGGACAGGGTCATAAGGCAACAACTCTACCGCTACACCACTGTGCTGTTATCTTGGCCAACATGGACAAATTGGGTTGAAGGGTATGTTTATGTGCTGAATGATTCTATGACCCTATCTATGCCTCTTATAATTTTAAATAATTCTTTCAGATCACCTTTCTGTTCCAGAGAAGGCAAGCCCAGACTATCCTATCCCCCATATCCCAAAGATAAAAGGATTGGATGCTTAATTGGTCACTGTAAATTGGCCCTAGGTGAATGGTAGAATCTAAGAATTGATGAGGGTATGTGAAGAAGGAAAAAATAGGATTAATGCAGTATTAGTTTAAATGGTTGGTTGATGATTAGCATGGTCTCGCCATCTCTCCATGACTCAAAGAGACATCCATAACTTCATGTTCATGAGTGATAGGAGCAGAATTAGGCCATTTGGCCCATCAAGTTTACTCCGCCATTCAACCATGGCTGATCTATCTTTCCCTCTTAACCCCATTCTCCTGTCTTCTCCCCACAATCCCTCCTGACACATGTACTAATCAAGACTGTCGAGTTCTGCCTTAAAAATATCCTCCACTGACTTGGACTGGCGTCAAGGGTTATGGGGAGAAGGCAGGAAAATGGGATTAGGAGGCAGATATCAGCTATAATTGAATGGCGGAGTAGACTCGATGGGCCGAATAGCCTAATTCTACACCTATAATTTGTGAACTTGTGAACTTGGCCTCCACGCCTTTTGTGGCAATGAATTCCACAGATTCTCCACTCTAATAATTTATAATTTACAATCCTTAATAATTTATCACCTCTTATTCTCATATAGTAAAAATAATCATTTCAAGGTGGACTGCTGTCATGGCTAAAATCTTTTTATTCATCTGTTTATGTATGTGGAATTAATATCAAGAAAATAAATATTGTTTATGAGAAAGCTTGAAATATGGCCATTAATTTAACCAACCATGAGAAAAGAAAGAAAGGGCTGAATGAATATCTGTGGTTTGGATCAGTTTGACAAATATCCATGAAATCCAAACAGAATTTGAGCTGCTAACACTCTTGCTCTTTAATCCAAGTGAAATCTTGATTCAGCTCCAAGTTTCCATCTTGTAGCAGGAAATGGAAGCAAGATCTAACCCAGCACGCTGAACTGACCAATAATGAGCAGCTCAGAATCCAGACCAACTACGATTCTAGTGAAAGGCTGATATTTGACCAAGCAAATCAGTTTTAACCAGTCACAGTCTGATTTGTGTAGGATGGAACTGCAGATGCTGGTTTACACTGAAGATAGACACCAGAAGCAGGGGCCACAGTCTTAGAATAAATGGGAGGTCATTTAAGACTGAGGTGAGAAAAAACGTTTTCACCCAGAGAGTTGTGAATTTATGGAATTCCCTGAGGCCAAGTCACGATGGATTTAAGAGAGAGTTAGATAGAGCTCTAGGGGCTAGTGGAGTCAAGAGATATGGGGAGAAGGCAGGCACGGGTTATTGATAGGGGACGATCAGCCATGATCACAATGAATGGTGGTGCTGGCTCAAAGGGCCGAATGGCTTCTTCCTGCACCTATTTTCCATGTTTCTATGTTTCTAAACAGCTGGAGCAACTCAGCGGGTCAGGCAGCATCTCTGGAGAAAAATAATAGGTGACTTTTTGGATCGAGGCCTTTCGTCAGACTGAGAGTTAGGAGAAAGGGAAACGAGAGATATTGACGATTATATAGAAAGATATAGAACAAATGAATGAAAGATATGCAAAAGGTATCGATGGTCAAGGAAAGATGGAGCCCACAATGGTCCATTGTTGGCTGTGGGCTAGGTAATAATGAGTTATACAGACAGTGAAACTTGTACGATGACTAGGGTGGAGGAGGGACGTAGAGAGAGGGGAGGCGCTAGTTTAGTTTCAACTAAACCAAAGTGAAGTGAACGGGGGCTCAAGAGACGGCAGATACTGTAAGCTGGTGCAGGGCCACCGAGGGACACATTGGCTGCATTCACAGACCAAAACTAATGGAGAGTTATAGATCGAGCATGTCGCATGTGTTGAACTGAGCGTGAGAGGAAGGTGACCACGGGATATTGCACAATTCCGTCACTTATAACCATATAACCATATAACCATATAACAATTACAGCACGGAAACAGGCCCTCTCGGCCCTTCCAGTCCGTGCCGACCATTTGTTTTCCCCTAGTCCCATCTACCTGCACTCAGACCATACCCCTCCATTCCCTTCACGTCCATATACCTATCCACTTTACTCTTAAATGTTAAAATCGATCCTGCCTCCACCACTTCTGCTGGAAGCTGATTCCACACAGCCACCACCCTCTGAGTAAAGAAGTTCCCCCTCACGTTACCCCAAAACCTCTGTCCCTTAATTCTCATGTCATGCCCTCTTGTTTGAATCTTCCCTACCCTCAATGGGAAAAACGTATCCACGTCAACTCTGTCTATCCGTTTCATCATTTTAAAGACCTCAATCAAGTCCCCCCTTAACCTTCTGCGCTCCAAAGAATAAAGACCTAACTTGTTCAACCTTTCTCTGTAACATAGTTGCTGGAACCCTGGCAACATTCTAGTAAATCTCCTCTGTACTCTCTCTGTTTTGTTGACACCCTTCCTATAACTAGGCGACCAAAATTGTACACCATACTCCAGAATTGGTCTTACCAATGCCTTGTACAATTTTAACATTACTTCCCTACTCCTATATTCAATGCTCTGATTTATAAAGGCCAGCACACCAAAGGCTTTCTTTACCACCCTATCTACATGCGATTCCACCTTCAGGGAACTATGCACAGTTATTCCTAGATCCCTCTGTTCCACAGCATTCCTCAATTCCCTACCATTGACCATGTACGTCCTATTTTGATTTGTCCTGCCAAGATGTAGCACTTCACACTTATCAGCATTAAACTCCATCTGCCATCTTTCAGCCCACTTTTCCAAATGGCCCAAATCTCTCTGTAGACTTTGAAAATCTACTTCATTATCCACAACACCACCTATCTTAGTATCATCTGCATACTTACTTATCCAATTTTCCACCCCATCATCCAGATCATTGATGTACATGACAAACAACAGTGGACCCAACACAGATCCCTGAGGCACCCCACTGGTCACCGGCTTCCAACCTGACAAACAGCCATCCACCATTACTCTTCTGCTGCCCGGGGCTGCAATCTGCAACCACTGAGCAGTTTCTGCTTTTCTTCCTGTACATTAGTGAGCCAATGTGAACAGCTGCTGTGAAAATGTCCTGCCTGGAAATTAGGACCATCACACAAACCAAACTCTCGACCATTGACCATTCATACCTCACGCTGCCTCGGCAAGGCCAGCAGCATAACCTAGGACGAGTCACACCCTCTTTTCCCCTCTCCCATCGGGCAAAAGGTATAGAAGTGTGCAAAAAGCACACCTCCAGATTCAGGGACAGTTTCTTCCCAGCTGTTATCAGGCAACTGAATCATCCTACCACAACCAGAGAGCATTGTTGAACTACTAACTACCTCTTTGGTAAGCTTCAGACTATCCTTGATCGGACTTTGCATGGCTTTACCTTGCATTAAACATTATTCCCTTATCATGTATCTATACACTGTCTTTGTCTTTCTGCTGACTGGATAACACGTAACAAAAGCTTTTCGCCGTACCTCGGTACATGTGACAATAATCTAAACTGAACTTAAGTTAAGGTGTCAGGTTGGCGTTGCAGTCTGTTCATTGTTTAATTTAGTTTAGAGATACAGCATGGGAACAGGCCCTTCGGCCCACCGAGTCCGCACCGACCAGCGATCACTCCTTACACTAATGCTATCCTACACACACGAGGGACAATTTACAATTGTACGAAGACAATTAACTTACAAACCTGTGCATCTTTGGAATGTGGGAGGAATCCAGAGTTCCTGGAGAAAACCCACGCAGGTCACGGGGAGAATAAACAATCCCCGTACAATCAGCACCCGTAGTCAGGATCGAACCAGGGTCGCTGGCGCTGTAAGGCAGCGACTCTACCGCTGCGCCACCGTGCTGACATTGTGTTGTGAACCAGAGCCCATTGAGTTAGTCCGAGTCATACAGCATGGAAACAGGCCCTTCGGCCCAACCTGTCCATGACAACCAAGATGCTCCATCTACGCTAGTCCCACCTGCCCGCGTTTGGCCTTTATACCATATCCCTCAATATTACTCGACACCTTTCATATTCATACACGTGTCCAAATGTCCAAATGTCTTTTAAATGTTGTTAATCATGATTCTGGCTTAAGTCTAATATTACAGTCTCCCCCTTCACATAAAGGGTGGTGGGTGTACGGACGAGCTGCCGGAGGAGGTAGTTGAGGCAGGGACTATCGCAACATTTAAGAAACAATTAGACAGGTACATGTATCGGACAGGTTTGGAGGGATATGGGCCAAATGCAGGCAGGTGAGACTAGCATAGATGGGACATGTTGGTCGGTGTGGGCAAGTTGGGCTGAAGGGCCTGTTTCCACGCTGTATGACTCCATGACTCTAAATGTTGTTTTTCAAAATATCCTCTTTTTAAAACATTCAATCAATTGCTTCCTTAAACGAGTTAATGCACATTGAGGAAGGTAAAAAAATGAGCTGGAATGATCGAGGTTTTATCACAAAGAGTTTAGCTACAGCTAATTGTTAGTCTTTGTCCTTGAAATGTTGTACTTACTGTCTACTTTTACATTACATCTATCAGTCTTTGTTATAATTTCTAGCGAAAGTTGCAAACCAAAATGTTTACTTCTGAGCTTTCATTTCCTCTCGATATTCCTTCTCGGAATCAGTTTTGTTTGTTTTAAACTTTTCGCAGTTTGGAGATCAATATATTTGTAGATATTGCCGAGAATCAAGAGGTCAGTGCTGGAAAGTGAAACTGAGGTAAAAGATCAGCTGTTACAGTATAAAATAAAATGAATATAGAAATTGGGAGGTCACGTTGCAGTTACATTAGACGTAGGTGAGGCCGCATTTGGAGTATTGTGTTCAGTTCTGGGCACCAAGAAAGATGCTGTTAACTTGGAAAGGGTGCAGAGAAGATTGATATGTTTGTTGCCAGGACTCGAGAGTTTGAGATATAGGGAGAGTTTTAGCAGGCTGGGACTCTCTTCCCTGGAGTGCAGGAGAATGAGGGGTGATCTTACAGAGGTGTATAAAATCATGAGAGGAATAGATCGTGAAGACACACAGAGTCTGTTGCCCAGAGTAGGGGCACGGAGAACCAGAGGACATAGGTTTAAGGTGAAGGGGGAAAGATTTTATAGGAATCATAATGCCATAAGTGATAGGAACAGAATCAGGCCATTCAGCCCATCAAGTCGTCTCCGCCATTCAATCATGGCTGATCTCTCTCTCCCTCCTAACCCAATGAGGGGTAACTTTTTCACACAAACGGTGGTGGGCAGGGACTATCGCGACATTTAAGAGGCAATTAGAAGAAACAGGGTAGAGGGACATGGGCCAACCACAGGCAAGTGGGTCTAGTGCAGCTGGGACGTTGGCCGGCGTGGGCAAGTTGGGCCGAAGGGTCTGCTTCCACACTGAATCACTCCGTGACTCTGTTATTTTATTGAAAGGTAAGCAGGTTCAGGAGAGTAAATGGAGCTGCTGCCTTTCCAAATGTTCTTGTTATGATGGGTATTTATTTGGACTCCACAACTCTGTGACTATGTTTCAGTAGAAGCGGGGGGGGGGGGGGACAAATAAGGTTTAGTTTATTTTATTTTCGAGATACAGCGGGGAATCAGGCCCTCCGGCCCACCGGGTCCGCGCCGACCAGCGATCCCCGCACATTAACACTATCCTACACACACTAGGGACAATCTACACTTAAACCAAGCCAATTTACCTTCATACCAGTACGTCTTTGGAGTATGAGAGGAAACCGAAGATCTCGGAGAAAACCCACGCGGTCACGGGGTGAAGGTACAAACTCCGTACGGACAGCGTCCATAGTCCGGGTCTCTGGCGCTGCAAGCGCTGTAAGGCAGCAACTCGACTGCTGCGACCGTGCCGGTTTTTGGAGGTTTGGAGGAAAGGCTTCAGCAGCCGATTATGTGGAACAAAAGTCTACTAGGTTAAAACGATTATTTCCTAGTTGAGTAGTTTTTAAACGTGGATTACCACTTGTAAGAAGCAATTGATTAAATGGTTAAGGAAAATATATTTTGAAAATAGATAGCACAGTGGTGGAACAGCAGAGTTGCTGCTTCACAGTGCAAGACACCCAGGTTCGATCCTGACTACGGGTACTGTCTGTGAGGAGTTTGTACGTTCTTCCTCTGACCGTGTGGATTTTCTCCAGATGCTCCAGTTTCCTCCCACACTCCAAAGACATATAGGTTTGTAGGTTAATTGACTTTGGTAAAATTGTAAATTGTCTCTCGTGTGTGTAGGATAGTGCTAGTGGATCGCTGGTCGGCAGGGACTCGGTGGGCTGAAGGGCCTGTTTCCACACAATTTTTCTAAAGACTAAAGGAATTTTAAAATAATAATTTGTGAACATTAGAGTAATATTGGACTTAAGCAAGACATAATTAAACTTAAGTAATATTAATTAAAAAGTTATGATATTCAATACACTCTCTGCAAGAGAAATAAGGTTGTTTACTTTGTGTTAGCAAGTTGCTCATTTCCTCCCAGATCTGTTATTTCCACAGACCGCGTGGAGTTTCGTTCTATTAACACACATTTTCTCCATAAAATACTGTTTGTTTTGGCTTTGAAAGACCTGCAGCAAAAGCCTGACTTCAACCATAAAAGGAGCTGAAATTGTTGACTGGCCACACAATATTATCTACAGCTGCAGTTTGTTAAGGGGAGTGGTGGGGGTCGGGGTAATTGCCTTTTGTCAGAACGTATTATATCCATCTGCGCTGGCACTCGTTAATTGTAACAAAAACAAGTAGGTCTACAGAGAGAAAAAACAGCGCAGTTTGAAAAGTTCAGAAACTGTCAGCCAACAAGCAGGGCAGGAGAACAGTCACAGCGATGGAAAAAAAATCAGCGTTGCGCCCAATCCAGGCATGTGTTCATTACAAAACCTCTTGCCAAACTGGGGTTATCTCAGCCCAACAGCACCAGCTCCCTGCAAGCTTTAGAAAAGCTAGTTAGTTCAGTTTGATTTAGTTTGGAGATACGGCGCGGAAACAGCCAGGCCCACCGAGTCCGCGTTGACCAGCGATCCCTGCACACTAACACTGTCCTACACACTAACACTGTCCTGCACACTAACACTGTCCTACACACACACACTAGGGACAATTTACAAGTAAACCAAGCCAATTAACCTACATACCTGTCCGTTTTTGGAGTGTGGGAGGAAACCGGAGAACCCGGAGAAAACCCACGCAGGTCTCGGAGAGAATGTACAAACTCCGTACAGACAGCGCCCGTAGTCAGGTTTGGAGGTTAATTGCCTTGGTATGAATGTGTAAATGTAAAATTGGCCCTAGTGTGTGTCGGGTCCTGTTAATGTGTGGGGATCGGTGATCGGTGTGGACTCAGTGGGCCGAAGGGCCTGTTTCCCTAAACTGCTCTGTATCTCTAAACTAATCTGTTGCATCCTCAGTACCTGTGTGTGGTGTATGTGTCTAAAATAAACTAAACTCTAACATTTACATCATGCAAATAATATTCATATTCAAAATAAATTTAGCCCAGAGATCCCACAACCTGCTAAATTCCCTTATATAGAATCTCCTTTAAGTTCTTCCACTGTAGTTCTTTCAATGTCAGAACTACCTTCCTTTCATAAATAATACCTTGCATTATCCTCTGAAATGTCTGTGACATTCAGCTTTATAACGAGGAGGAAGAAAGCTGAGTCCTAACCAAAGCACAAATTATACTTCCAACAGAAAATGTCACATCAATGTTCAGAAGTTGCAAAATGTCAGAAATAATTACATTCACTGCTAGCAATTGGCATAATTGCTGATTTTATTTTAGTGTTTAGTTTAGAGATGGGGCAGGGAAACAGGCATTTCAGCCCACCAAATCCGTGCCGACCAGCGATCCCCGCACACTAACACTCTCCTACACTATCCTACACACAGTTTTACTGAAGCCAATTAACCTACAAACCTGTGTGTCTTTAGAGTGTGGGAGGAAACTGGAGTACCAGGAAAATATCCACGCAGGTCACGGGGAGAACTGTATAGACTGTGGTCAGGATTGATCCCGGTTCTCTGGCGCTTTAAGGCAGCAACTCTACCGCTGTGCCACCGTGCTCTTCTGATATAAACGCTTTGACTCTGGTAGAGTTTGTGTTATCCAGATAAATTATGAATATAACCAAACCATTCTTCTTTGCGGTAGTGCAATGCAGTCTCAATAAACCTGTCCCTGCAATGTAGGATTTTGCAAAACACTGTTTCCTAGATGACTACAGTGACTGCGGGCCCGGATAGAGTGGCTATGGAGAGGACGTTTCCAATAGTGGGAGAATCCAGAGCCAGAGGGCACAGCTGCAGGATAAAAGGACGTGCCTTTCAAATGGAGATGAGGAGGGATTTCTTGAGCCAGAGGGTGGTGAACCTGTGGAATTCATTGCCGTACTCGGCTGTGAAGACCAAGACATTGGGTATCTTTAAAGTGGGGATCGATAGCAAGGGTGTCAAAGGTTTCGGGGAGAAGTAAGGAAAATGGAGTTGACGGGAAAAAGCAGATCGGCCATGATTGAATGGCAGAGCAGACCTGTAGGGCCGAATGGCCTAATTCTGCTCCCATATCTTATGATCTTTTGATCACACTTTCAAAGCTACTTGAGGTGGTTTGAGAATATGAAAATAAATGATAGAAAAGCGAGCCTTTTATCTGCCTTCCTTTTTCTCCTCTTTTCATTTTTTTCTCTTTCTCAATTTCCTTCCGTCAAACTGGAATCCAGCTCAGAGCAGAATTACAAGTTTGAAATATAACCTGCTACAATTTGGCGCCTCCATTATCAACCAACCAGATTGTTACTTTCTAATGATGTCAGATAAAATGCGTGGGGCCGGAATTTCTCTTGCGTAGTTCAATGTTCTGACATGCTGGGCGATTATTGCTCATCTGAAGACCGAGATAGAATCAGTTCCTGACGCCGCTGCTACCTGAAGCGGTGAGTAGTGTGAACCTCCACCTCTATAGAGTCAATGGCCGCGATGGGCCTTTGCGGTCAGCTGCAGCTGGGACTGTAAAATGGCATCGCTATAGCACCTCTTGCATGTACTCAGTGGGCTGTTCTGTACATTTTGTACTAACAGGGTGATTGTGCTCATGTATGGCGATAGTCTTGCTGAGCTGTATCTCACTGTCCCTTTGTACATGTGATAATAAAGAGACCATTGTCGCATTGAAACATTTAAGAGTGCAGGAAGGAACTGCAGATGCTGATTTACGCCAATGATAGACACAAAATGCCGGAGCAACTCAACGGGACAGGCAGCATCTCTGGAGAAAAGGAATAGGTGACGTTTTGGGTCAAGACTGTTCATAAGTTCGAGGAGCAGAATTAGGCCGTTCAGCCCATCAAGGCTACTCCGCCATTTAATCATGGCTGATCTATCTTTCCCTCTCCACCCCATTCTCCTGCCTTCTCCCCATAACCCCGACACCCGTACTAATCAGACTGGCCTGGAAAATGGAAGTCATTAAAGAGAAGGCCTGGAAAATAGAGACTGAAGAAGGGTCCCGTCCCAAAATGTCACCTATTCCTTTTCTCCAGAGATGCTACCTCAGCCATTTAAGAGTTCTTGCTATGACGAGATAGAATATCACAACTTTTGAAGGCGATCAATGTTGCTGGGCATAGGAATATCATACACATGGTGGGCTGTATTCCGTTTACCCAAAGCATCCTGTACCTATGATTTGGATGTGGCACTCAAGCAAAGATTCTTCTACTTTTCGTAGCTTCTTCTACTTTTCGTGTCCATCTTTTTACAAATGTTGACCTCGCTGTCATCGTCCATCCTGAAAAGGACGCAAGCTTCCGGTGACAATCAGATGGAGCCATCACTTGTCGCAATAGATGATGGTGGTAGCAGAATTAGCTGAGGATACTGCCTGTTTCTATCCCCGCGATGTGTTCGCTTCTACTATGGGGCCTCCAGAGGCATAAGAATGAGGAAGGGCTTTGATGACGGTTACGAGTTAGTTTATTGACACAGTGTGATATTCGGGATGTGCATAGAATTTGGATAATTGTTTATAAACTGTGTATATGTACGTTTGCTTGCGACATATATGTATGTATGTATGTGGCTTATGTATTGATATATGTATGTATGTATATGTTTGTGTATATATATGTAGATGTGATAAAGTTTGTGAATTAATTGATGAGTAGCGGAGAAAAGGTAGGAATAAATAAGTGATTACTTCTTCCTATTCCTTTTCAAACATTAAGATTTAATTTGTGATGTTTATGAGAAGTTCTTCAACGAGTTGTGTACACAGTAGGCTTATTATTAATTTCATTTTGTTGTTATTTTGCTTTGTTTTTACCTTTTTTTGTTTTACATGTTCGAAATAAAATATATACTGCTACTTGTCCTCAAAGGGCGGATGAGCGCCTTGTGAGCCAACGGCCATCCACGCTTCAGTAGAAGTTGCGATCATTGTCGTACATAGCATTGTACCCCTGTCCCACCTAGGAAACCACTTAGGAAACCTGAACGGAAACCTCTGGAGACTTTGCGCCCCACCCAATGTTTCCGTGCGGTTCTCGGAGGGTCCCGGAGGTTTTTGTCAGTCTCCCTAATGGTCGAAAGTGGTTTCCGCTTCTTCTATGTTCCGGCGATTATTCCAAAAAATTCAAAACCAGCTGCGACTAAAAATAGGTTGCCGTTTTTAAAATCGGTAATTTTTCAGTCGAAGCCGGTTGCGATGCTAGTTGAAGGTGGCTGCCGGAGGTTGGCTTTAGTGGAACTCTAGTGGAAGGTAAGACCTTTTTTTCACCCAGTTTTATTCCACCAGGGAGGTCTTACCTTCCACTACCTTCAACCTCCGGCAACCACCTTCAGCTAGCATCGCAACCGGCTGTTGATTTTTTAAACAATGATGATGTTGATGATGACGATGACTACTACGACTTAGATACAAATTGCAGGCATAGTGCATTCAAATGTACCGTCAGAGATTTGCCAGTCCAAGTATTTCCCACAGACAGTTTCTGCAGGTACTATCGCAATGTTTAAGAAACATTCAGACATTTACATGGATGGAATCGGTTTAGAGGGAAATGAGCCAAACACAGACAGGTAGGACTATTGTAGATGGGACACGTTAAATTGGACATCTGTGAGCAATCTCTCACCTCATAGCTATGCCCTTTCATGTTGGATATTTCCACCCTGGGAAAAAACTTCTGACTGTCTACCCTATCTCTGTTCCCCCTAGTTTTATACACTTCTATCTACTGTAGTCTCCCCTCCATCTCCGATGTTCCTGAGAAAACAATCCAAGTTTATCCAATCTCTCCTTGTAGCTGAATCCCTCTAATCCCAGGAAGCATTCTGGTAAAGACTTTAAGAGGTTAATGGTTGAACTGCAATTCTGCCTGAGATTCTTTGACATAAATTGACATTACTCAAGAAACAAAAAGCTTCATACTGCAACCAATCTTCAATGATCTCAGTAACTCAAAAAAACCCATGATGTCGGTGGAGACAGGATTGTCTGTTGAGATGGTGATGAGAACCACAATGTTGTTTTATGAAAAACATAACATGTGGTTTTAACGAATAAATGGAATGTCACTGATGGGCCCTCCCACATGATACATATGTTATATACCATACTCAAGAAATAAATGATAGCATTGCTAAAGTCCACATCACACATGGTTCCAGTTAGTACATCATGTGTCTATTGAACGCCCACAGCAAATTTGCCCAGCTGTTTTTATTCTATACAAATATGCATTCTCATACAGTTTTGTTTGGTCAACTGAATTACAGAGTTTTAGCAAAGACACCCATTTGCTTTTTATTTTTATTTTCCTTGCTAGTTTGGTGTATCGGTGGTGCAAAGGGACTTGGGACGCTGGTGCAGGATTCCCCAAAACGTTAATTTGCAAGTTGAATCTGTCGTCAGGAAGGCAAACGCAATGCTAGCTTTTATTTCGAGAGGGCTAGAAAACGAAAAACAAGGATGTAATGCTGAGGTTTTATAAGGCACTGCTGACTATTGTGTGCAGTTTTGGGCCCCATATCTGAGGATGGATGTGCAGGCGTTGGAGAGAGTCCAGAGGAGGTTTGGGAGAATGATCCCGGGGATGATTGGGTTAACATACGATGAGCGTTTGAAGGCACTGGACCTGTTCTTGCTGGAGTTTAGAAGGATGACTTCATTGAAACATACAGAATAGCGACAGGCCTGGATAGAGTGGATGTGGATAGGACGTATCCACTAGTTATCCTTCAAGTCATGATTCAGCCTGCCACTGATACAATTCGATTTACTTTTGCCAAATAATTCAGCGGCACACTCGTGCAGCAGGTAGAGCTGCTGCCTCATAGTGCCAGGGACCCGTCGTTCGATCTTGACCGTGGGTGCTGTCCATGTGGTGTTTGCATGTTCTCCCTGTGCCTGTGTGGGATTCCTCCCACAACACAAAGACGTGTGGGTTTGTAGGTTAATTGGCCTCACTTAATTGTCCCCAGCGTTTAAGGAGTGGATAAGAAAGTGGGATAACATAGAACTAGAGTGAACGGCTAATCTTTGGACGGCATGGACCCGGTGGGCTGGAGAGCCTGTTTCTGTGCTGTATCTCTAAAGTAATGTTTAGAGACAGCACAATGGCTCAGTCGTCGAGTTGCTGCCTTACAGCACCAAGAGACCTGGGTTCGATCCTAACTACGGGTGCTGTCTGCACGGAGTTTGTACGTTCTCCCCATGACCTGCGTGGGTTTTCTCCGGTTGGCTCTGGTTTCCCCCCATGCTCCAAAGATGTGCAGGTTTGTAGGCTAATTGGCTTTGGTAAAAATTGTAAATTATCCCCAGTGTTTGTAAGATAGCGTTAGTGTGCGGGGAGCGCTGGTCGCTGCAGACCCGATGGGCCGAAGGGGCCTGTATCTCTAAACTAAACTAAAGTCCATACATTTTTAGACTGTGTCGTGTCCATTAAAGCGTCCGAATGTTACTTGTTGACCAGTTCTGAATGCGTGGGATTGTGAACTCTGCACAGTTTGATCAAAGAGTCGGGAATGTGAGTGGACACCCACTACCAGGTCAAATAAATTCCACTGCCACTTTTGGAAGAGGACCTGACAGGATCACAATCACAATCGCAATAATATTTTATCAGCCAAGTATGTTTTGCAACATACGAGAAATTTCATTCGCCAAGTCAGTCGTACAAATAAAAAGCAATGGAACACACAAAATACATTTTAACATAAACATCCACCACAGTGACTCCTCCACATTCCTCACTGTAATGGAAGATGAAAAAAAGTTAAAATATCTTCCCTTTTTCCTCCCGCGGTCGGGGGGCCTCGAGCCCTCCGTTGGCGGCATGATCACGAGTCCCATAGCCGGCGGTGTTTGGGCCCTCTGCATTGGGGTGATCAGTTCCTGCATTGGGGGGGATGTCAGTTCCCCCGCGCCGGCGATTGGACCCCGGGTCGGGGCTGGTCGAGCCTCTGCGTCGTTGGAGCTTCCCGACTCGGCCTCTCCTGAGACAGCGAGTTCTTGATGGTAAGTGCGCAGGCGGTGGTTGGAGGTGGGTCGCAGGCAAGGGATCAGCTCCGATGTTCAGTTCACGCCCCGTGGTGGGGCTCAAGTCAGTCCGAGGAGGCCTCCAGCTCCATCGATGGTAGGCCGCAGAGCGACCGGAGATGCGATCCGAAAATTAATCGGATCTCAGGCAAGGTAAGTAACTAAAAAAAGTTCCCCCCAAACCCCTCCTCCTCCTCCCACATAAAACAAACCAGAGAACATTTACACAAATTTTTAACACACACTACAAATAAAAAGACAATAAAAGACAGACTGTTGGCGGGGCTGCCAATCGTGAGGCGCCCACTGGTAGTCAGTGTTGCCTGGACATATAGCACTTCTATGCAGGAATTGTCCGCTGTATTTGGCATCTGCGCTCAATGGTGCATTTGTGGGTCAAGTGATCCTGCTACCAGTTCCGAATCCTTCTGGTCCCACGAGACACGGCGTCCCATCCATTTACCTTCGTGAAGTTGTCACAACCAATGCATAGAAGTCAGGATGTGAGCTTTCTACCCTTTCATTTTTCAATTCGTGACACTGGATTAAAAGAGTTGATTGTTTTTTCTCTCATTTTATTGGTAATTTGTCTACCATTAAGTTTAGTTTAGTTTAGTGATACAGCGGCCCACCCAGGTCCGCGCCGACCAACGATACCTGCACATTAACACTACCCTACGCGCACTAGGGACAATTTTACATTTTATATGTATCAAGCCAATTAACCTACGAACTTGTAAGTCTTTGGAGTGTGGGCGGAAACCGAAGATCTCTGTGAAAACCCATGAAAGTGACAGGGAGAATGTACAAACTGAGGATTGGCTAGTTTCAGTTTAGGTGATCTGAATAGGTGACATTTCAGGTTGGGATCGATCCACATTCTCCAGAGATGCTGCCTGACCTGCTGAGTTACTCCAGTGCATCTTGTCCTTTTTTTCTGTACAAACCTACATCTGCCGTTCCTTGTACCTCCTAGTTTGAATCGCAATCTTTGCCAAGGCTGTTTTTAAAGCCACTTTGTTATCAGTGGCAGGAAATGGGCTTTGCAGTAACTGTGAATGTTCTGGTAAATGTTCATACATGCTTCCACATCCTCACCACCCCAAAGATAAAACACTCCTTTTCACTCCAATGATGGATCAATAGTGATCACTGTTGAATTTGCTCTTTAGAGGTTAGCCAAATAAGAATGTAACAGAGGGCGGCATGTTGGCGCAGCGGTAGAGCTATTACCTTACAGTGCCAGAGACCCAGGTTCAATCCTGACTATGAACGGAGTTTGTACGTTCTACCTGTGACCTGCGTGGGTTTTCTCTGAGATCTCCGGTTTCCTCGCACACTCCAAAGACGGTACAGACTTGTATGTTAATTGGTTCGGTATAAATGTAAATTGTCCCCAATGTGTGTAGGATGGTGTAAGAGTGCGGGAATCATTGGTCGGTGCAGACTCGGTGGGTCAAAAGGCCTCTTTTTCCGCTCTGTATCTCTAAACTAAACTTCTGCAGCCCAGATTTGAAACGTAAACACTTTGAATAGAAGACCAGTCACCTACTGTTGGAAACACTGGGCTATCTTCCAAACACACAGAGTGATGCACACTTGAATTGATATGGACAAACTAATTAAGAAACCACTTTTTAGATTAGATTAGATTAGATTCCTTTATTGTCATTCAGACCTTTCAGTCTGAACGAAATTGTTACCATACAGTCATACATATAATTAAAAAAAAACACACAATAAACACATATCCAACATCCACCACAATGAGTTCACCAGGCACCTCCTCACTGTGGTGGAAGGCAAAAGTCTTAAGTCCCTGTCTTCCTTCCTCCTAGTTCTCCCTCTTCGCTGAGGCGATCCAGGCCTCCGCCGCCGCTGGAGCACCGCAGCTCTGAGCTGGGCCGCCGCCGCCGCTGGAGCACCGCAGCTCTGAGCTGGGCCGCCGCTGGAGCGCCGCAGCTCCAAACCAGGCCGACTTGGTAATGAAGCTGACTCCAGCGATAATTTGAGTCATTCTATAGATCATGATTCATTAAATATAAATTACAAAAAGCTGTTGTATGTTATCATTTTTTAAAATGAGCTACAACGTTTTTGAATGTTATTTATTAGTTGTAAACTCATCAGCTAATCCAAGTAATGGATTATTTATTGTTTCTTCTGATGTGTGTAGTTTATGTACACATATTTGACACCACTGCCCCCTGCAGTAGTGACTAGGAATCAGTTTAGACCTTTGGCAAGTTATATTATTTGCTGCCATTTTAATAACAAGTTCTCTAAATGGATGCATTTCCTTCTTAGTTTGTTCATAGTTTGTCTTTGGTGCTGGTTGTCAAATAGACTGTTGGCAACATCCCTTTTAGCTGAATGGAAAAGAGAAAGGTCAAGGGGGGACAGTGGGAGAGTTGCTGCCTTACAGCTCCAGTGACCCAGGTTCGATCCCAACCACTGGTGCTATCTGTATGGCGTTTGTATGTTATCCCTGTGACTGTGTGGGTTTCCTCCAGGTGCTCCAGTTTCCGCCCACATTCCAAAGAGGCGTTGGTTGGTAGGTTAATTGTCTTCTGCAAAATTATTCTGGTGTGTAGGATAGAACTAATGTACGGGGATTGCTGATCAGCAGGGACTCTATGGTTTGAAGGGGCTGTTTCCATGCTATCTCTAAACCAAACTAAATATCCACAAATGTCACATTGCGTGTAATTAGCATTGGACCATTGTACAAGAGATGAGGAGTGGGACATCAATTTGGTCATCCTTTGTATAATTCTCCAATTATATATTTTTTATATTTCCACATACCTCTTTCTATCCTTCATCTCCTTCCCCTCAACTGTGATTAACTTCTAACGCCATCTTTAACACTTGGCACATTTTCACTTTATATATTTGTGCGGTGTCTTTGGATGTGGAAGACTAATACAAGTTGTTCTTCACGAAATATGGAGACTTAAAACAAATAATGCGTCCGAATGATTAGTGGTTGCTGGGGAACCCAACTTGTCTACCTAGTTTCAAGCTACAAGAAAGTCACTGCCTCGCTGAGTAAGTTTAGTTTTAGTTTAATTTAGACATAGTGTGGAAGCAGGCCTTTCGGCCCACCAGGTCCATGCCGAACAGCAATCCCCACATACTAACACTATCCTACACATAGTAGGGACAATTTACAATTATACCAAGCCAATTAGCCTACAAACCTGTACATCTTTGGTATGTGGGAGGAATCAAGAGATCATGAAGAAAACCCACGCAGGTCACGGGGACAACATACAAACTCTGTACAGACAAGCACCCGTCGCCAGGATCAAACCTGGGTCTTTGCCGCTGTAAGGCAGCAACTCTACTGCTGCGCCCGTTCTAGACAGGCCGCAGTCCACATGCAACCAACGTGTGGTGTCTGGGTCTTTGCAGTGCGGATGACAAGAACAGAAATTGAATGTGATTCATCAAAGGGGCAGAGCGGGATATCTGAATAAGGTGTGCAATCTGTGTATGCTCAGTACCAGAAACAAACTTGGTGTAATCTAAACATTGTAAACTTTTCACAGTTATGGCCCTGTCTCACGGTGCGAGTTGACCCACGAGGTACCCCGAGTCACAGACTCGTGGTTGTGCACGAGACTTCAAGTTTATGATCAAGTGTGTAACCAAGTTCCCACGGGTATGTCATTGCTGCGATGCTCCAACTTCCTCTCTCGAGTTACCAAGTTCCTCTCCCGTTACTCTTGAGCCAACGGTGAATGAAGGTATGTTTTAATAAAGCAACAATGTTAAAATACATCTCCATCCTGTCTTTGAGTTATTTCAGCGCGGCCCAGCTATTGATATGACCTACAAAGGGAAAATGCGCACCCTCCAGTAACCAATAACGTGGTAAGTGCATTTCTTGTTGTTTTATGTTTTTAAATACTGTCTTTCACCGGTGGGGGAGAGCTCAGTTCATAGTATTTGGGGAGTCTGGCGTTGTGAAGGAGGGGATTGGGGTCAGTAACCCACTTGCCACGCTCCGTCTGAGTGCAGGTAGATGGGACTAGGTGAGTAGTGTTCAGCACAGGGCAGAGAATTGCTATATGGTTTTATTGTGGCCGAATTACTGCCGCAGCGCTCCGGCACAGACAGCAGAACTGGCCGCCACTTCCGAGGAAGGAAGCAGCTCGGGTGACGGACATTGAGCAGCCGCCGGGACCCGACAGCAGACACACACACACACACACACACACACACACACACACACACACACACACACACACACACACACACACACACACACACACACACACAGAGATACACACACACACACACACACACACACACACACACACACACACACACACACACACACACACACACACACACACACACACACACACACACACACACACACACACACACACACACAGAGATACACACAGACAGCAGGACTGGCTGCCACTTCAGAGGAAGGAAGCAGCTAGGGTGACTGACTTTGAGCGGCCGCCGGGACCCGACAGCAGACACACACACAGATACACACAGATACACACAGATACACACAGATACACACAGATACACACAGATACACACAGATACACACACACACACACACAGACACACACACACAGAGACACACACACAGACACACACACAGACACACACACAGATACACACAGATACACACACACACACACAGACACACACACACACACACACACAGACACACACACAGACACACACACAGACACACACGCACACACACACGCACACACACACACACACACACACACACACACACACACACACACACACACACACACACACACACACACACACACACACACACACACACGTGGCGTTTTGCTCGGACCCTTCTTCAGGCAATCCAATGTCCCATAATATATTCTTTAAATATTAAGTTTTCTGTTGAAAGTGTGGTGCCGTTCACGGGTGGGCGGAAGGAAGATGATAGGTCTGGTACAAGTTGACTTTGTTTTCAGTAATCAGGCCTCTGTGTTGGCCGATGTCTGGTTGATCGAGCGTTCATACAGTTGCGAGCGAGCGAGGTCCATATATAGGTGCAAGGAACGCGAAGCCTCTGAGGGTTCATTGTTCCCCTGGTTTGGATTGCTCCCAGGAGAGCGGGCACAAAGACAAATTTAGGCATTTTTCTGTGGAAGGGGGAGGGCAGTATAGAATCGAAAGCATTGTAACAGCAGCACTCTCCCCAACACGAAACACAGCGCAGTGTAAACAATTAAACAGCTTCACTTTTAAAAGCAAAGACACACGTTAAATTACACGGCCCCAAGAAATCGCCTCTCAATTGCTTCGGGGTTGGAATTGAAATATATATAATATATATAATATGTATATACATATTATACTACTTTTGGTTCAGTCCCTTTCAGATTATAAAAAAGTTCCCACGATAGACTCACGAGACACTAAGGTAAACGCACGGGCCATTATGTTACTGCAACGAGTTTAAATGTTTCCATTTTTAACTTGAACAGTTAATTTGACTCGTGGAAAAAATCAAACATGTTTGATTTTTTTCACGAGTTAACAAGTTTCCCGAGTACCTGCCGTTAGCGCCACGAGTGGTCAAGTTGAACGCGCGAGTTCCGACGTTGCCGCTACGTTCATCGTACGTGACCACCACGAGTGAAAACTCGGGGTCACTCGTGGGCCAACTCGCACTGTGAGACAGGGGTTTCAATCATGAACTCTGTTCTTACAATTAAAAAAAAAGCAAACTAGAACAGGAAAGGGATTGGCCATGAACTTCCTAATAACAGAATTTAAATGAATTGTTATTGAACATTATGGATAGTCTCCCTCCAATTCTGTTGAATCATGTAACATGAACCAAATAAAGACAGATTGTGCATGTAAACCAATAGATTTATTAATATCAATTGTTATTCACATTTTATTAAATAAAAAGAGTTGGGTCCAGTATCAAAAACATTAGACAGTGTATGATTTTATTTGCCGTTAAGCTTTTGATGCTAAATCTCATCAGTTGCGCCGACACATTAAATCACAAGGATACAACGCGCACAAAAGCAGCAAATCAAAGTTTTACCGTTGATTTCAAGAATTACAAACAGCTTAACATTAATTCCAAACCGTATTTCAGAGGCAATTTCTATTTATTTATGAAGCCTAACTAGTATCAGGATGAACAATTTAAGTTCTAACGAAGGGTATTCAAAATGAAACATTGACTCTGTTTGTTTCTTCACAGATGCTGCATGGCCTGCTGAGTATACTCAGCATCTGGGTTCCTAGTCAATTTGAAAGTGTTTCTGCAATGAACACAAACTTGAAAGAAATTCTTTGATTCAAATTCTGGATAATAAATTAAAATTTCACTCATGAACTCATAATCCTTAACCAACTTGCTGGATACCATTATATTCATATCTACTTGGTTAAATTGGACAAATTTGACAAATCTCATTAGGTTCAGAAATGTAACCACCAAAATGCATAATTGGAATTCTTATACCGACATTTAAATTGAATATGTGTCCAATCAGAAAGTTTAAATTTCCAATTATCTAATAAAGGATATTCTTTAATTCGCTCTGGAGATTGAATGTTTTAACTGATAACACAAAAATTGGTCTGCTATTACATTATTTTAACAAGTTTTTTATGAAAGCCCAAATCATGTCAATGAAGATTCCTTTCACAATAGCTTAATTTAAAATTTCATTTTACAAAAATTTGTGAACCTACACCGCTCATCCATGTACAAAATGACCAAGGGTGTATGCGAACACCAAATAGAAAATATTAAGCATATTGCACAAAAGTCAACATTGAGAGATTCAAAATCTTTTACCTCAACAATTTTACACCGATGTTAAAACCTATTTCACTCCCAACAGTTCATTGAAAATCATAAAACTGCACTTCTTCTCAGCCCTGAAAATCGGAAGCATTTCTGAAAATAGACACAAATGTCCAATGCCACAACTAGGTTGACACTTGGATGTTCTGTGGGTTTTCTGCAGCACTGAGAAAACTTCATGCCAGAGATCTATCAACAATGGAATGAATCATAGAATCATAGAAAATAGGTGCAGGAGTAGGCCATTCGGCCCTTCGAGCCTGCACCGCCATTCAATATGATCATGGCTGATCATCCAACTCAGTATCCTGTACCTACCTTCTCTCCATACCCCCTGATCCCTTTAGCCACAAGGGCCACATCTAACTCCCTCTTAAATATAGCATCTTGACTTGGAACTTGAAAACATTGATATCATATTCTTAACCTTTGGACAATTGATATTATAATCTTGGACAATTGAATGCAAGTCATACCGTAATATTTTGACCACCGGGTGGCGCTTCAATTGATAAGGTTGAATTATGTTAAAAATATAAGAAAATATTAAATGGATTCCTGGGCCAGCTTACATCTTATATTTAGTCTCAAATCCGGCTTTACTCCAGTAGATTAATACAGAAAGGCAAGTCTAGGCTTGCCTCAGGTTGTTGTGTATTGAGATAATGAACGACTATAACATTTGTCTACCATTTGACGAGAGAGGAAGCCCAGATTGATCTCACTAAGGGGTATTGACAAATGGCCGATGCCTTTAATATGTAAAATACCTTGCACCAAATGCCCGATGCCTTTGAGATGTGCAAGTGACGAGAGAGAAAGGCAGATTGATCCCACTAAGGGGTATTGACAAATAGCCGATGCCTTTAATATGTAAGATATCTTGTACCAAATGTCCAATGCCTTTGATATGTAAAGTCCTTGTACCATATGTCGATGCCATTGATGTGACGCATCCTGTAGTATCCTGTGTATTCTCTGTACCTCTGGCCATGACTAATGTTTGTGGAATGTGCTAAGGTGACAAAAAAGCACTATATAATACGATGTAATTCTGTTGTTCAGAGAAGTGGATTAAGAACGGCCAAGTGAAAGTATTGCTCACTTGACTCAGGGTTCCTTACCACTTCCATCGGCCGATGATAAGTAAAGTTTTGAACTGGTCGACCAAACGTATTGTGAGTTGTCTGTTTATTAAGAAGCGAACCTGTTTGATTGTTATAAAATTAACTTTTTCATTGGCGTTTTTTTGGCAGGCCTCGCTGAGACCCCGTCAACAGCTGACTGTGCAAGAGGTTGCAGAGGTTGCCGGGATTGGAAGGGAGACAACTGAGCTTTATCGGCCCCCTTGTAAGGCCGACTCCGCTAGAAACTCCCGGGAACATCTGTGATCCTTCCTCAGAGGTTGATCCGGTTCCCGAGGTTCTTAATACAGCCAACAAAGGTAAGACCAATTGGGCTTTGTGTATGTATTTTTAAAAGGAATTGTGTATATTTTTAAGGAGGAATTGAGCGGATTCTCTTTCTTTTTCTATCTCTATTTTTTTCCCTCTCTCTCTCTCTTTCTGTCTATCTCTCTCTTTGTTTTCTCTTTTTCTCTCTCTCTACAAAGGGCTCATTGGCCTGGTTGAGACACCCGTGGTTTGTCGGGTTAAGATACAGGGGATGAGGTGTGCGCCTGGCTTGTTGAGACATCCGAGGAGTTGTAGGGTTGAGAAATAAGCGGTGGTGTTTTTTTTAAAGCGTTAAGAAGTCTGTCAAGTTGAGAAACGCGTGTCTCGATTAGCGAGTCTGCCAAGTTGAGACATTTGGGACGGTGTTTAAGAATTGAGAAGTCTGATTTCTCTTTCTCTCTCTTTCTCTCTTTCTCTCTCTCTCTATCTCTCTCTCTTTCTCTCTCTATCTATCTATGGGGAGTGCTCTGGATAACAGTGAAGGGGGAATCCCTGTCCAACATACGTATACAATGCGGGCAACAGGTTCCCAGCTTTTAATGCTATGTTAATGAGTTGTCTCCCGCTCAAAGTACAGTCAATGATTAAAACAGACTTAAACTGGTCAGACCACGACATAACCCAGATGAGACGTGCAGTAGCTGCCTTTTGGGCTGACGGTGCCGGAAACAAGGCTACCACCGGTGCACCCAGAATAAAAACAGAATATTATATGTGGGATCCAGCAGCTGAGGAATCCTACCATGCTCTAGCTATGAGACCTGGGAAAGGGATGCGCCCTGGTAGAGGAAGGCTTTTCCACCCAGACCACAATGGGATAGACCACGATGGGGAGGAGAATTCCAGGGAAGGCAAAATCAAAACCACCCAGGGCAGGGAAGCCCACATGGTGAGAGAGGAGCTGGAGGAAGCTGTTTTCAGTGTGGGGGAATAGGGCATTGGAAAAGGGAGTGTCCCTCTGGTGACTCCGGGGAAGTACGGGGAAGACATTTTATCTGAAGGGTGGCCGATTAGGAAAAGGGGAGATCCAACGAGCCCTGGGTGGCATGGTACACCAGTCATTGAAAGTAGGCATGCAGGTGCAGCAGGCAGTGAAGAAAGTGAATGGTATGTTGGCATTCATAGCAAAAGGATTTGAGTACAGGAGTAGGGAGGTTCTACTGCAGTTGTACAGGGTCTTGGTGAGACCACACCTGGAGTATTGCGTACAGTTTTGGTCTCCAAATCTGAGGAAAGACATTCTTGCCATAGAGGAAGTACAGAGAAGGTTCACCAGACTGATTCCTGGGATGTCAGGACTTTCATATGAAGAAAGACTGGATAGACTCGGCTTGTACGCGCTAGAATTTAGAAGATTGAGGGGGGATCTTATAGAAACTTACAAAATTCTTAAGGCGTTGGACAGGCTAGATGCAGGAAGATTGTTCCCGATGTTGGGGAAGTCCAGAACAAGGGGTTACAGTTTAAGGATAAGGGGGAAATCTTTTAGGACCGAGATGAGAAAAACATTTTTCACACAGAGAGTGGTGAATCTGTGGAATTCTCTGCCACAGAAGGTAGTTGAGGCCAGTTCATTGGCTAACTTTAAGGGGGAGTTAGATGTGGCCCTTGTGGCTAAAGGGATCAGGGGGTATGGAGAGAAGGCAGGTACGGGATCCTGAGTTGGATGATCAGCCATGATCATATTGTATGGTGGTGCAGGCTCGAAGGGCTGAATGGCCTGCTCCTGCACCTATTGTCTATGTTTCTATGACAGGCTCCGTACTCTACCAACAACCCGTTTTACCAATGACCCACCCACTCCTCTGTAAAACGCCTCTTCCCACTAATCGCCAACCCTGATGAAGAACCCAATGTAAACGTGATGCTGGGGGACACCAGAGTTCCGTTTTTGATTGATACTGGAGCAACCTCATCTACCCGTTAATCAGGAGCTTGCGGCATCTCTGGGAGTTCCCATGTCAGACCATGTAACACGATTATTAGGTTTGGACGGGAAAGTACGGTGTTACCCCCTAACTCACTATAACCTATGGAGAGGGACAATGCACCCTCCCCTTTTCCGTTGCCCCATATCTTAGCTGCAACCTCGCAGGCAGAGACCTATTGATAGGATTAAAAGCAAGAATTACCTCCACAGACGATGGAATTCACTTCCAGACCCAGAAGATGATGCACATACACTTTCCAACGCCTCAATGGTGGGCTATTGATCTTTTGTCCGCACCAGTCTTTGGAAATACACCCAACTCTGATGAGGCCAGCAACATTATTGACACTGCAAAGTTATTAGAAGCCTTACACGCTTGGGGGTATGTGATCCCTCAGAGGAAAGTTAGAGAGGGCAAAAAGGTTACATTTCTTGGAGTTATGATTAGTGCCACTGAAAGAGCACTTACTCCAGCAAGAGTGGACCCTATTGTTCGATACCCAAAACCAGAAACCCCCAAACAAATGAGAGCCTTTTTGGGGGTTAGTGAACTTTTGCCGTCAGTGGATTCCCAATGTTGTACTCTATACAAAGCATCTATCACCACTGGCTTCTACAAATGCCGAATGACATTTTTCCCTCGATGAGAAACAGACTGATGCCTTTATTGCGTTAAAAGATGCATTAGCCTCCGCCCCAGCCATCGGCAGACCACTGTATGACAGACCGTTACAGCCATATGTAACAATAATTCAAGACTGTATCAGCCGTACTGACTCAAAAACATGGGGATGTTAAACGACCAGTAGCTTACTTCTCAATTCGCCTGGATGCAGTAGCACGCGGCTCCCCCCCTTGCACCCAGATTTTGCCTGGTATACATGCTGCTGTCTCAGCCGCCGCAAACATAACTTTGAATCAACCGGTGATCGTATTTACGACTCATTGTGTCGCCGCATTAATGAATGTGGGCCAAACAAAACACCTCACCCAGGCACGCTGGGCCGCTATGAACTGACATTGTTGAATAATCCGAATTTGACCTTTCGGCATTGCTCTACAATAAATCCATCTGCTTTTTTGACAGAGCCACCTGAGCCTTGCACAGAGCCACCCCACAATTGTGAGATGGCCAATGACTTATTGACAAAAACAAGGGAAGGATTGTCTGATGTACCATTGGAAGGCAACATACCATCATGGTTCGTCGATGGCTCCTCCATGATTATCCCTGAAACAGGACAGCGGGCTTCCAGCCATGCAGTAGTAAACGGGTCACAGATGATTTTGGAAGAAGGAAGGTTTCAGAATGTGTTATCAGCACAACAGGCAGAACTATTTGCCTTAACAAGATAAATAAATTAACATCTATACTGATTCCCGATACGCCTATGGCGTTGCTCATGACTTTGGCCCTCTCTGGCAACACAGGGGATTCCTGACCTCGGCAGGAACACCCATTAAGAATGCCCTTTCTGTGCATAACTTGCTTAAGGCATTGATGCTACCAGAACAGCTGGCCATTATTAAATGTGCCACACACACTGGTGCTGGGGACCCTATAACAAAAGGCAATGAGTTTGCCGATAGTGTACCGAAACACGCAGCCTATGCATCCAAATGCGTGGTAACATCTGGTAAACAGATACTAGCAAGTAGAACGGTCCTGCCAGACATGAGGGAGGTATGTACATTACAGAGGGATGCCTCTTATAACCAAAAACAACTATGGAAACAAGAGGGCTGTGCCATTGACTCCACCACAGGTCTTTGGTTCACCTCGCTTGGACAAGTTTGTGTATCTGATGCATTTTTACCTGTCTTACTAACATATATTCGCTCCCTCACCCATGCTGGTAAGGAGGGAATGATAAGGATGACAAAGGAAACGTGGTGGCAGCCGAAAATTCGGCAAGAGGCACTGAAGCAGGCCTCTGAATGTAAGCAGGCTGAAGCAGGCCTCTGAATGTAAGCAGGCTGAAGCAGGTCTCTGAATGTAAGCAGGCCTCTGAATGTAAGCAGGCCTCTGAATGTAAGCAGGCTGAAGCAGGCCGCTGAATGTAAGCAGGCTGAAGCAGGCCATTTAATGTAAGCAGGCTTAAGCAGGCCTCTGAATGTAAGCAGGCTGAATCTGTAGCAGGCTGAAGCAGGCTGATGTGAAAGCACGGCCTCTGAATGAAGCATGAGTAAGCAGGCTGAAGCAGGCCCCCTTAAGCAGGCTGAATGTAAGCAGGCTGAAGCAGGCCTCTGAATGTAAGCAGGCTGAAGCAGGCCTCTGAATGTAAGCAGGCTGAAGCAGGCCTCTGAATGTAAGCAGGCTGAAGCAGGCCTCTGAATGTAAGCAGGCTGTTTTCACTCCTAAATGTAAACTTTGCCAACGTTTAAGTAATCCAGGCAAACCAATTAAGTTCTGGGTGGGGTGTGGGTGGGATACCCCTCGGGGTGACAGCCAATGCCATGCCGAAGGGGCACGACCGTTTGAATGCCATACAGATTAATGTGATTGAAATGCTGCCTGGCCAAGGATTATCCCTCCACTGTCTGTCAGTTAAAATATGCTGTGTTTTGTCTATTTTAGAATTTAGCAAGGTGGAAAGCTTCTATGTCGGGTCCCGGCGGCCGCCAACCACTAATAATACTGAACTGAGACTACAGTAATGTTCATCGCACAGTGAGAGCAGGGCCATACAGTAACATAAAAGATAAGTTATTCCCAGGTTTGGCTACCTACTGTCATAAGATCGGACAATGGTCCCCATTTTATTGCCACTATTAATGAGGAAATATGTGCACATTTAAATATCCGACAGCAGTTTCACTGTGTACACCACCCACAGGCATCCGGGATGGCAGAAAGAGCCAATTGAAAAACAAAATTACCCAGCTGATGGGAGAAATGGGACAGACATGGATTAAAGTATTACCCTTAGCATTATTTGAAATGAGGGTAACTCCCCACAGTGTTACAAAGCTATCCCCAGCAGAAATTACCTACGGTAAACCTCTACGAACCCCCTGGGGAGTAAGCATTACTCATGAAGGAACCTTAGATTTACACACATTAAACAATGAAATAATTACCTATGTTCAACAACTCACCCATATTCTGTCAGCATTGCATTTACAGGTAAAGGAGTCCCAGAGGCCGCTACCTGATGCTGACCAGAGTGAAATAGTCCAACCTGGGGACTACGTACTTATCAGAAATTGGGACCGCAAGAAACTCGACCCCCGTTGGAACGGACCATACCTGGTGCTGCTGACTACACCAACAGCAGTAAAGGTTGAAAACCATCCACGTTGGATACAACTCTCCGACTACAAAAAGATTGGATACAAGGATGGCACGAGTGTTGCTCGCTCTACAGACGGTCCTAACCATGGCCAGGGTAACATGGACTAATACCTATCTGGCTATGAGCCATGAGTTTGCCATACGGGCACATGGGACTGAATGTTGGGTGTGCACCGGTGTTCCGACTAGCAGTAAGGAAGGAATTCCCTTGGTCCCCATTCCACTAAACCTTACCGAGAGACTAGCAATGAGGTGCTTCTGTAACTCCACTAAAAAAACGTCCTGTCTAAAAATCATACGGATAACAAATACCAAAAACGAATTAATAAACATCACCTATGGAGGCCCGAAATACAATAACTTTGAAGGATGGTACACCCCTCCCTTTAAACGAGATTGGAAATTGAACGTGACAAATGCAGCAGACATACCCCGACTACAGATAGTAAGGGATCCGCACAGGCCAGTCAATACTACCTGTTTTTGCCACAACCAAGGTACAGGTGTATTCTTGGGAAACAGTACTTGTGTGTCAACTCAGGCAGCCACCATTATCGGCCCACCCCGACCAGTTAATGGCACATATTTTGTATGTGGATCCTGGGCCTACCCATGGTTACCAGGAATGCCGTCGGCAGACGGGGCAACTTGGGAACGACTAAAAGGACCCCATCACTGGACAGGGTGTTGTTATGTTGCATATGTGGTTCCACGTATGAGAAGCATGAGCCAGTTGCACCAGCACACGGGGATTTCCAAGCGAAGCCTAACGAAGGCTGAGCAATTTTTTATGATCCTGTTCCCGTCCTTTGGTAGTATCATAGTGTCACGGGAACTAATTAAAATGGCCTCCGCTTTAGAGACACTTGCTAATGCCACTGCCGTCTCCTTGAGTGCAACCCAGGAGGAGGTAGAAGGGGTAACAGCTGAGATGGTAGCTATGAGGACTGTAGTATTACAAAACAGAATGGCCTTAGATTTTATCCTAGCAGAAAAAGGAGGAACATGTGCAATAATAGGTCGAGAATGTTGCACTTTTATTCCCGATGCTTCCTCCAACATTACCAACTTGGCTGCCCATATCAGACTGGAAGTAGCTAAAATAAGGAAGGTAGGAACTGAATTCCATGATTATAGCTCCGGGGGAGCTTCGTGGCCATTTAATATGTTTGGAGGGACTTGGGGAACTATTGCCCACTATGGATTGATTGTATTACTAGTTGTATTATTAATTTGTCTGATGAAATGCTTATGGTCTTTCGTATGTACTCGGAAAGGACTGTAGTTGTTATCAAAATTCTGATAAAAGAATGGAATTATAGGAATTATAAGACAAGGATATTATCCAAATAACTAAAACGTATATATTGCATACAGTTTGATGAGAGGTCATTAGGCAGAAATATTAATTAGGTTTCTCTGCACTGACCAGCTGAACGTTTGATTTTTCTATTTTTATTTCTGATTTCCAGTGTTTTTGCTTTTATAGCGTGACAAAATTCTATACTATTTTATTTTCAAATGGAGGGAAAAATGTCTCTCCTCTCCCCCTTCCTAAAGATTTTCACTGTGCCTCGGTACATGCGACAATAAAACTAAACTAAACTCTAAATAGCAAGTGGTAACAAAATACAATATTTGATATTTGACTGTCGATGAGGCAGCTTTCTTAATAGTAAAATGTTTCTGCATCCACTTTCTGAAAGAGTTACCACTCTACAGAGAAATGTACTTTGGAACACCAAAGGACACAAAGTGTTGGAGTTAATTCAGCAGGTCGGGCAGCATCTCTGGAGAACATATCTCTCGTTTCCCTGATCCCTGACCAGTCTGAAGAAGGGTCTCGACCCGAAACGTCGCCTATCTCCTTCGCTCCTTAGATGCTGCTGCACCCGCTGAGTTTCTCCAGCTTTTTGTGTACCCTCGATTCTCCAGCATCTGCAGTTCCTTCTTTAAAACATAGGTGGGTGAGGTTATCGGTTGTGACTCTCCTTCCAGAGTCTGAAGCAGGGTCTCGGCCTGAAACGTCAAGTACCCGTGTTCTGCAGTGATTCCTGCCTGACCTGCTGAGTTACTCCAGCACATTGCGTCCTTTTGTGCAATAACCAGCATCTGCAGTTCCTTGTTTCTACATCTGGACTTGTAACATCCTGTTCAATTTGCAGCTTGTTGAATACAGCGCCATCTGGTGCCAAACAGAAGAAGTGTGAAGGGGGGTACACAAAAAGCTGGAGAAACTCAGCGGGTGCAGCAGCATCTAAGGAGCGAAGGAGATAGGCGACGTTTCGGGTCGAGACCCTTCTTCAGACTCTGGAAGGAGAGTCTGTGAAGTGTGAATGTGCTTTTTGGAAATTTTCAACAATGCCCGGTTTGAGCACAGACTTTATGCTTCAAAAATGCATAAAGCAAAGTTGATTCTACAGCTGGACAGACATGAACTAAAAATATAATTGGCCAAGTTTGTCACTGCTCAGTCCTAGAAAAACTGATGCCCACAGAAATGGGCATCAGTGGCAGCAGCAGTAGAGTTGCTGCCTCACAGCGCTAGAGACCCGGGTTCAATTCTGACTACGGGTGCAGTCTGTACGGAGTTTGTACATTCTCCCTGTGACCGTGTGGGTTTTCACTGGGAGTTCCGGTTTCCTCCCACACTCCAAAGACGTACAGATTTGTTGGTTAATTGGCTTTGGTAAAATTGTCCCTAGTGTGCAGGGTAGAGGTAGTGCGGTGATCGCTAGCCGGCGCAGACTCAGAGAGAAGGGCCCGTTTCCACGCTGTATCTCTAAAGAAATCAGGTAATAGGGTGTGGAACTCCCCGTTGACTGTACCTCGGTACACATGACAATAAACTAAACCACACTAGAATCAAACAATGGCAGATTTGGGTTGTTGGATGTCAGTCATCACAAGGTCATCACATTGCATTTAGAGTTCTTCAGGACACTCTCCTACCCCAAACCAGCTTCAAACATCAATGAACATGTCTTCATTCATATCTGTTGATCATTGTCAAAATAATGTGTGTGGGGAAAAGATGTGGAGAGAGCATTTAATCAGGTCGTCCAAATCAAGTGCGGATGACAAGAACAGAAATTGAATGTGATTCATCAAAGGGGCAGAGCGGGATATCTGAATAAGGTGTGCAATCTGTGTATGCTCAGTACCAGAAACAAACTTGGTGTAATCTAAATATGATAAACTTTTCATAGTTAATCATGAACTCTGTTCTTACAATTAAAAAAAAAAGCAAACTAGAACAGGAGAGGGACGGGCCATGAACTTCCTAAAAACAGAATTGAAATAAAATGTTATTGAACATTATGGATAGTCTCCCTCTAATTCTGTTGAATCAAGTAACATGAACCAAATAAAGACAGATTGTGCATGTACACCAATAGATTTATTAATATCAATTGTTATTCACATTTTATTAAATAAAAAGAGTTGGGTCCAGTATCAAAAACATTAGACAGTGTATGATTTTATTTGCCATTAAACTTTTGATGCTAAACCTTATCAGTTGCACCGACATATTAAAACACAAGGATACAACCCACACAAAAGCAGCAAATCAAAGTTTTACCGTTGATTTAGTTGATTTCAAGAATTACAAACAGCTTAACATTAATTCCATACCATATTTCAGAGGCAATTTCTATTTATTTATGAAGCCAAAATAGTATCAGGATGAACAATTTAAGTTCTAACGAAGGGTAGTCAAAATGAAACATTGACTCTGTTTCTTCACAGATGCTGCATGGCCTGCTGAGTATACTCTGCATCTGGGTTCCTAGTCAATTTGAAAGTGTCTCTGCAATGAACACAAACTTGAAAGAAATTCTTTGATTCAAATTCTGGATAATAGAATAAAATTTCACTCATGAACTCATAATCCTTAACCAACTTGCTGGATACCATTATATTCGTGTCTACTTGGTTAAATTTGACAAATCTCATTAGGTTCAGAAATTTGACCACCAAAATGCATAATTGGAATTCTTATACTGACATTTAAATTGAATAGGTGTCCAAAGAGAAAGTTTAAATTTCCAATTATCTAATAAAGGATATTCTTTAATTCGCTCTGGAGATTGAATGTTTTAACTGCTAACACAAAAATAGGTCTGCTATTACATTATTTTAACAAGTTTATTTTTTAAATGCCCAGATCATGTCGATGAGGATTCCTTTCACAATAGCTTCATTTAAAATTTCATTTTACAAAAACTTGCTGAACCTACACCGCTCATCCAGGTACAAAATGACCACGGGTGTATGTGAACACCAAATAGAAAATATTAGGCATAATGCACAAAAGTCAACATTGAGAGTTTCAATATCTTTTACCTCAACAATTTTACACCGTTGTTAAGACCTATTTCACTCCCAACAGTTCATTGAAAATCATAAAACTGCACTTCTTCTCAGCTCTGAAAATCGGAAGCATTTCTGAAAATAGACACAAATGGCCAATGCCACAACTAGGTTGACACTTGGATGTTCTGTGGGTTTTCTGCAGCACCGAGAAAACTTCATGCCAGAGATCTATCAATAATGTAATGAATCTCGACTTGGAACTTGAAAACATTGATATAATATTCTTAACCTTTGGACAGTTTATATCATATTCTTGGACAATCAAATGCAAGTCATACCTTAAAAATTTGACCACTGGGTGGCGCTTCGATGGCAGTTTCGCCTGCAGTCTGTTTGTCCTATTCATCTTTTTTTGTTATTTTTACTGTGTTTAAAAAGTATGTGTTAATGTTCTCTGGTTTGTTTTATGGGGTGTGGGGGGGTGAGTGCGTGGGGGGAACCTTTTTTCTATCTCTTACCTTGCCGGAGATGCGATTGTTATCCAGATTGTATCTCTGGTCACTCTGCGGCCTAACATCGTGAAGCTGGAGGCCTTGCTCGGCACTGACTTTGAGCCCCACTGCGGGGCATGGACTTACCATCGGTGCCTATCCCTTGCTCGTGATTGATGCTCCAAACTCGTCCTGCAGACTTTAACATCAAGGGCTCGCAGTCTCGGGTTGAGACCTACATCGGGAAGTTCCATAAGCTGCACGACGTTTGACTAGCCCCGACCTGGGGTAGATCGCACGGCGCGGGGTGGCCTAGATTCCCCCCCGATGCAGGAGCTTGACCGCCTCAACGAAGAGGCCCGCCGCTGGCTACGGGAGTAAGATTGACCCGTCAACGGAAGGTTAGAGGCCCCGACCGCTGGAGGACAAAGAATGGAGAGATTTAACTTTCTTTCCGCCTTCCATCACAGTGAGGAATGTGGGGGAGTCACTGTGGTGGATTTTTATGTTAAAATGTATTTAGTGTGTTCTGTTGCTTTTTATTGGTATGACTGTATGGCAAATCAAATTTCCTTGTATGTTGCAAAACATTCTTGGCTAATAAAGTATGACTATGATGATTGCGAAAATCAGCTAATAACAAGCTGTTCAGACAGCAATGTTATTGTTTACTTTGCATTTCAAGATCTGAATACCTTTAGAATTAATAGGCCTTTACTGCAAATCTAGTTCTTCTGCATTTTTTTTTGGAGGGTGCAGTGATGCACAAATAGATAGGTGCTGCCCAATTAATTCCATACCATAAACATTTTCTGTTGCATCATACCAATTATCCATTTATCATTTAAATTCAATCTCTGAATTGAAATCTGGGCTGCATTTTTGTCACATATAACATAATTCTTTTTTTAGTTTTTAATGTCTTTGTCTTCCAAGTTTTCACACGGAATTAAGTCACACTTAATTCAATATTGGGCTACAGCCCAGTTGCTGACAAATTTGGTCTGGCCATTGATTGAAAGCTTTCAAACTGGGTAATGGTACAGTCTGAAGCAAACAAACTTGAACACTTTCTAAATTATTGGGTGTAGATTTATTGATGTAGGCATGAACAATTACATGAATCCATCCAAACAAAGTCAATCTAACACAGGAAAAAGAATTGAGACATAAGGAGCTGCGGATGCGGGTTTACCAAAAAAATACAAAGTGCTAGAGTAACTCAGCAGGTCAGGCAGCATCTCTGCAAGATTTTGATAGGTAACGTTTCGGGTCAGGATCTTTCAGTCTGAAACTTTGCCGATCCATTGTCTTCCAGAGAGAGAGAGATGTTGCTTGATCCACTGAGTATTTCTGCACGTTGTGTCTTTTTCTTAAAAGATTAGAATAGAATCTGGTGAACGAAATACATCTATGTATGTCACTCCTTTTTTTATTATTGGACTTCCTTAAAAAATTCCCAGTGCCTTTTCACAAACAATTCCGCCCAAGGGATCTCTTAATTCCTTTATATCTCTTAATTCCCTTATATCCCTTAATTCACTGAAATCTCTACCACTATGCCATCAATTTCTACCACTATGCCATCATATTCAATTTTTTTTGTTTCTGTTGAACAGAATTAATGTATTCCTGAACTCAGCAGTTATTTTAATTGAACAATAAATATTTTCTTAAATAGCTTAATACAATTTCCATTTGCTCAAACTCAATGATGATGCTCAGTAAGATAGTGGGTGCAGAGATTTTACTTGGACTGCAAGTTGCACCAACTTATAGAATTATAAATCTGTAACCTGCTGCATTTATTGAGCATAAAATGGTTAATCACAAAGAGAAAACATGATTGTCTGATCTATTACCTGTAAAACATGTGTTAAATTGACTGAACATTACTTTAACTATGCAGAATCATTTTGAAGTTTTATTGCTCTAGATTAAATATTTTCTTGGTAATTTAAATATCATTTAATTTTTTTAACCCTTCATCAAGTACATTATCCATTGGAAATAGGAGGGTAATTCCATAGATCCTTGAGCCTATTTTATGAATAGTAAGTAGTTAAGTGACTCTTAACTCAACTTTCACACCCTATCGCTATATCCCTTAATTCACTGAAATTAAAAACATCTTTAATGATTGAACAAGCACAGCCTCAAAAAATTCTAAACAATCACTAACTTCTGGAGACAAAACTTCCTTGTTACAAAATCCTCAACGTTTGATCCTTTATTCCAGGACCATGGCTTTAGTTCTAGCATCTCATGTCTAAAGCAATCCTTTTGCTTAAACATTTCAATGTGATCAGCTCCACTCTTCTGAACCCCAGAGAATATAGGTTCACAAACGTGTTTCACTGGACATCCATCTTATCCCAAAAATTACAGTTGATTTTCTTTTAAATGTCAGTGCCATCCAGACAAGCATATCCTTTACAAGATAAGAAGGGCAAAATTGTACTGCATTAAAGTTCTGTACAATAATACACGTTTGAAAAATTAGTTCAAGTTAGTATTCACAGAATAGTAAAAGCTGCTTAAAAGATCTCCAACAAGATCTGTTCTGATACCTTACCATTCAATGATCTACTGATACCAAATCTTAGTCGTTCTTGGGGGGGGGGGAAGTAGGGGAAAGAGTAGGCCGATATTTGGCAGATGTCTTACTTCATCCACTACATACATTTGGTGATGGTAAGAGTAGGTTAGAGACCAGCAGTCCTTATTCACCAATGCATTATAATAAGTAGAAAACATAGACCAGAACAATGGTGAAATATATTCCACTCAAGCCTGGGTCCCCAACTTGAGCAGCATCCTCAGGGAACATGGATAGTTGACGTTTTCGGTGGGGACCCTCCCACAATACATATGTTGTGCCCTAATTCAGTATTTTGTAAACTGACACGAGGATGTTCTGCCATAAAATATATTAATTGGCAATGACTTGCCTGTTGTACCAGAATTTAAACCGAGCCAAATTCTCAACAGCACCAATGGAAAATCTCATGAAAACATCAGGAATCAGATTTTAAAGCTGCTAGTTAATACTTTTGAATTTGACCCAGCTAATTTAAATGAATGAGTCTGGTATCGGATCAGAGTGCGAAAATCATAGTTGCCCTGGCACTATAATATATTATCTTGTGAGTCGACAGGGTGTTGCGGGAGGCAATAAAAGATGCAAAAGTATAGGAAAACTTCCAGCCTAGCAGAAAATGTGTCTAACATTGTAATAATAAGATACGATCCAATTCAGGAGATTAATCAGGTGGTATCAAAGACATTGATTTGCATGGACAGAACTACAGAGTGGCTAACTAACGAGACATTGCAGTTGTTTGTGGATTTCTTGAACATTTTATGAAGCTCAGGGAACAACTTGAGGGATATGGGAATCCGACATTGGCCCATGCATGAGAAACAAACAAAATTATATACCACTTTCCTCTGATATATCTCCACAAACTGGGCGGGCAGCGGTCCAGTCAATGGCCCGCAAAGAAAGCAGGAGTGACCTGACAAGAATGGAACTTCTTCTTCTTGCGTATGGCGTGCACAGCCCACAGTTGTAGACCAAGGGTAGATGCCTAGTCCAGGTGGATGGCTTTGATGCCCCCAAGGAAACGCCTCAGTGGGCAGTCATTCACGACACGTGGGATGGCAAGCAGGGCTGTCTGTCATCCCCCACTAATGCAGGTGATGGGTTGTTCTTGTGTGCACAAACACAAATGGACCATTATCCTGCTTTGAATCAGTCCCAATTATTGTCTAGCTAAAATATTCTGAAGTACATAGACTAAATTTATATACCCTGCGAAACAGCAGTTGGGTTCACGACATGCCAACGTGGCCTTCCTTGACTTTTCTGGGTGGGAGAATATCTATTAAGGATGGGAGCAGACATTACAGCAGTATTCCACACAAAGGATTATTACAGTAACAGAGACATAGTGGGATATGTTGGATTGGTAAAATGGATACAGAGTTATATACCCCTAATTGGCAAGGCTGGTTAGAAATATGTTTAGCATTCAGGCAGCAGTGAGAGCAATTTTAGCGTGGCTGGAAGGTGAACTGACAGAAGTGTATTGCTCTTAAGTTATCTACCTCTTTGCCCCAACATGACAATGCAGAAGACTTCCTTTTAATGCATCTTTGAGTTTTGCTCTTTCTTGATTTGTTTTATAATTGGAAATCAGGAATAAACACACACTCTATTCCAATTGCATGTTTGAAATTAGTATATTTACAGTGGTGATTGGGCCATGAATGAATTAAAAAAAAAACCCAAGACCTCACGATTGGGTCGTGTTCAGATTGACAACACCTTCAGATTAATAGCAACCAAGAACCATGCTTGGAAAGCAACCTTTCTGAATATTCTTGGAAGCAGTAGAACTTTCATCCAAATCCCACCAGTTTTACACCCGAATACACCTTCACCCCATTTAGCCTGGATAATTCCAGCTCCAACAAAATGGAAGCTCAAGACTAATACGCACGGATCAGTGCATTTGATCGCCACTCCATCCACCACCTATACTTAATTCCTTCCGTTACTCGGATACAGGCAACATCAGTTACAACTGACACTGCAGAAACCCAGTCAGATGTTTCAAGAGCACACCCCTGATCTATCACACAAATGGATGTGGCTAAAGGCTCATGAGAACATTACCAGCTTCAAGTTACACATACAGACTTGGAAATGTCTTGCCATTCCTCATTTGCTGCTGCATTAAAATTGTGGAATAGCTTTGACAAAGTAGATGGTAAGTACTGCATGCTTTATGAAGAATAGGGAACAAATATTGGCTGAGCCACAGATACCCATTTTCCACATACAAATACATATATGTAATAAAACATGCTGGGGGAGTTCCATTAAAAACAGTTACTGACATTGACCAAATCATATCGCGCTATACATGTGAGCTGGTAATTTTACCATTTCTTTCTGATTCCAAGATATGCAACTTAATTTAAGTTTAAAGTTAACAAGTCCACAAATCAACAAACCAAACCAGTATTAATTTGAGTTTGTAGGAGAATGGACAAGTACATTTTGCGGCACCTTTGCAGACTTTATGGCACGTAAATACAAAGAAACATCCCAGGTATACATTTTTAATGATGAAGAGAAAATCTGAAAAATAGCTTCAACTTTGAAGGAGAGCGCAGAAGTGATAATTTTGCAATACCTCAGAATCAGGTCCTTCAATGTAAACAAAGAGCCCATTACAAAAGAACACACCTTCAGATTAATAGCAACCAAGAACCATTCTTGGAAACCAATCTTTCTGAATATTCTTGGAAGCAGAAGAACTTTCATCCATACTTTTTGATCAGGAGCGAGCTTATATGAATTCTAACCCTTCATATTTAACGTCAGCCACTTTCGTTTCTTCTAAAAGGAAGTGTCCATCTAAAGTAAAAGCCATTATATAAGTAGCTATTTTCCCATTATCTTCCTCAGATTTCAGCGACACAACGATCTGGTCGTCGGTATCAGGAATGAACTTGAAGGAGGAGAATCCACGAGTTGGATTAACCTCACCAATCTTGCTCACCGCGACCTCTTTAAAATCTTGGGTACATTTAATAATGAGGTTTGTTCCTCTGTGTTCATCATCTTTCTCATTGTAGCGTTCATTGCTGGCTCTCCGTGGCAGAAAGAACCAGCGCTGCAGCCGATCGCTCCAGGCAGCAGATTCGTGAATGAGATATCCTGTGTTGGGAAAAGAAAATTATTCACATTCCCATGAAGAGTTTAAATCCATTGTGAAGATTTAGTTATACCATCTCCTCACTTTGTAAGCTTCCCTCAAAATAAACGTACAAATTGAATTTTAATTACCAAAGTAGAGAGTTTAACAAAAGGATAATTTCATAAGTTCACAAGTTCTAGACGCAGAATTAGGCCATTTGGCTCTTTAAGTCTATTCCACCATTCAATCATGGCTGATCTATCTCTCCCGTTTTTGTAGATCCAAACAATATAACCAAAACTGAAGGAGATACTTTCAACAAAGAAGACTTGTCAGTGTAACAAATAAAAATGAATAAGGTGCATCTGGCAATGGAGCCCTTGAAATAGCCCTCGATCCACCATCAGAATCTAAGTCCGTTTCTTTTCAACCCAAATTCAAAAAATAATTAATAAAGCAAAATAAGGGCTTGTTGTTCAGTAAGTGTAATTCTCAATTGCAATCCAGTCCCAAGCATTATAGGTCTGCCCTCTCGGTGGTGTATTCTAGTACTTGTCAAAACAAATTGTGATGCATGCTAAGGCTTAATCAAGTCAAAATTAGATTTTTAAAGCATAATGCAATCAAGTTTAGAGAATTGATTGCTAAGTGGGCAATAGGCTAATTTCATTAAAACCGTGTTCAATCTTGTGATATAGAAGATCATAGCTTTAAAGAAGCCTGTGACTCTCAGAGGGGTGTAGTGACAAGAATATTGTAACCTTGATACAATATTGGAGCATACCCACATTAATTTCCAATTTTTTGACATTTGCATTTTTACGATCGAGGATGTTGTTCTTTCTCACGTCCTTTCGTATCTCCAGAGGAAAATTAACTGTGACTAATGCAAATCCTGACACACCCATTACAAAAAGCCAGATTACACAATAGTTTTTCCACATGTATGCTGAGTCACCAAAAGTACACATCTGCTCAAGCTTTCTTACCTGGAGAATTGATTCCAGCCGCTGTGCGGAGGGCATTGTAGTGATGCACCCAGTTTTCATGATTAACGTCACCTTTGTAGCCAATAACCTTCACCCACTCTGGATTTTCATTGACTACTTCGCCTGTGGTAGTAGTCCATTCTTTACCCAGTCCGCCTACATAAAGGCGTTCATCTTTTACTGCCAACCATTCAGCTTTGAAGCCTTAAGGAATAGCACAAAAATTTATATTGAAGATTTATGTAAAATCCGGGATGAATGACAGGATTTATATCTGAAACAGGAACCAGACTTATCCTTTCACGGATGCTGAATGACTCTTGCATATCCAGCAAAATAGATTTTATATTTGCATACACATCAATAGACTGATATAAAAGGAAAAAAATGCCAGCTGTTGGATCCTTGACTTCCTCATTCACAGACCATAGTCATTTCGTATTGGTGGAAATGTGTCAGACTCAATAACAACCAGCACGGGAGCACCTCAAGGTGCGTGCTCAGCCTCCTGCTCTACTCACTCTATACTCATGACTGCGTAGCCGGTCATAGTGCGAAATGCATCATTAAGTTCGCTGACGACACCACTGTTGTGGGACATATCACTGATGGGGATGAGTCAGAGTATAGAAGAGAGATCGAGCAACTGGCCATATGGTGCCAGCACAATAACCTGGCCCTCAACACCAGCAAAACCAAGGAACTGATTGTGGAGTAGGATGGGAACCACAGTCCTGTTTAAATGAAATCTGATAAAATATGAAATGGTCAAGAGCTTCAAATTCCTGGGCATGCACATCTCTGAAGATCTTTCCTGGTCCGAGAACACTGATGCAATTATTAAGAAAGCACATCAGTGCCTCTACTTCCTGAGAAGATTACGGAGAGTCGGTTTGTCAAGGAGGACTCTCTCTAACTTCTACAGGTGCACAGTAGGGAGCATGCTGGCCAGTTGCATCGTGGCTTGGTTCGGCAACATGAGCGTCCTGGAGAGGAAAAGACTACAAAAAGTAGTAAACACTGCCCAGTCCATCATCGGCTCTGACCTCCCTTCCATCGAGGGGATCTATCGCAGTCGCTGCCTCAAAAAGGCTGGCAATATCATCAAAGACCCACACCATCCTGGCCACACACTCATCTCCCCGCTACCTTCAGGTAGAAGGTACAGGAGCCTGAGAACTGCAACGACCGGATTCAGGAATAGCTACTTCCCCACAGCCATCAGACTATTAAACGTGGCTCAGACAAAACTCTGAACATTAATAACCCATTATCTGTTATTTGCACTTTATCAATTTATTTATTCATGTGTGTATATACATATATAATGGTATATGGACACACTGAGTTTTAAAGAAGGAACTGCAGATGCTGGAGAATCAAGGGTACACAAAAAGCTGGAGAAACTCAGCGGGTGCAGCAGCATCTAAGGAGCGAAGGAGATAGGCGACGTTTCGGGTCGAGACCCTTCTTCAGATTGAAGAAGGGTCTCGACCCGAAACGTCGCCTATCTCCTTCGCTCCTTAGATGCTGCTGCACCCGCTGAGTTTCTCCAGCTTTTTGTGTACCCCCTATGGACACACTGATCTGTTTTGTAGTCAATGCCTACTATGTTCTGTTGTGCTGAAGCAAAGCAAGAATTTCATTGTCCTATCAGGGACACATGACAATAAACTCTCCTGAATTTTGAATTTTGAATCTTGTAAATAATGGGGCGGAATGGTGGCGCAGCAGTAGAGTTGCCGCCTTACAGTACCAGAAACCTGGTTTGAACCGGACTACGGGCGTTGTCTGCATAGTTTGTACGTTCTCCCTATAACATTTCCCCAGGTGCTCCGATTTCCCTCCACACTCCAAAGGCATATAGGTTTGTAGGTTAATAGGCTTTGTTTAAAAAATTGTAAATTGTACCTAGTGTGTAGGATAGTGCTAGTGTATGGGGATCACTGGTTGCTGTGGACTCGGTGGGCGGAAGGGCCAGTTTCCAACACCGTGTCTCTAAACTAAAATATCTCCAAATTACCTACATGACATACTAAGTGCAAGGATACCGGTCTGCTTAGTTACTGGAATACTAATGCAATCTCCCATGACTCATCTCAAGATACTGGATCATCAAAAACAGCGAGAAATCTTCACATTTCATATTTTAACTAAACTGCATCTAATAGTTCAAGAATGTTTCCCCTCGAACAATTCCACTGTGGAATATTATTATTTTTCCCATCACAGTATTTTAATTCTCCTGTAAAAATGTTTTGTTTACAGAAGCCCAATGTGCTGCAAAGTGTCCAGAGACTTCTTATAGGACAAGGGAGGGAGGATCCCCAGTATATTCTGGGCTAAATTCCAAATCCAAGAGCATGTTATATATTGGCAATAATAATGGATTGGCAGCAGGCCACTGGCCCATTCTTGCAGAAGCCATCCAAAAACATAATGGGCATGAAGGAACGGCAGATGCTGGTTTACATCGAAGATAGACAGAAAATGCTGGAGTAATTATGCAAGTCAGGCAGCATCTCTGGAGAAAAGGAACAGGTGACGTTTTGTGTTGAGACCCTTCTTCAGACTGCAATTTACTAGAAGTATGAAAAGGTACTATAAACAAATTAAAGGTATAAAAAGAACAAATCAAAGCCAGCAATGATGAACAATGGTCCATTGTTGGCTGTGGAAAAAAAAACCCATAATGGTGCTGTTAACTATCATACATATAAATAACAGCTTCTGTGCAGCAACATTTAAGGATCCCAGAATTGATTGTTGATAATGTTATCATAATAACTTACAATTATTAAGTTTTACAGTAATGTGGTCCATTTCTTCGTAATGGCAATTTTTCCTCCTGTTCATTCAGTTCGGAATACCCAAAGAAGCCCTGGACATTTTTCACTAAGCTGCAACTGCGTCTCCATTCAATCTTCACTTCGATTTCCCGTTTTCCCCCCATACCAATTAAGTTCAATCCTTCCAGTATCAAACCAACTTTTACTTCACTCTCCAAGCTTATTTCTTTAAAGATCACTTCATGTCTCCTCAATGCCTTTTCCACTGAACTGCCCAGCTAATTATTTTCCCAGATCCATGGGATCTCCTTCGATATCAGTTCCTCTGCTTCCTTCCCCATTTATGGCCCTCATTCACGCCTTCTCATTTTGCCTTTGCAAACTACACCCTATTACAAATATTATTTTCTGCTGCAAAATACTTACTATTTTTGTCATCTTCGAAGCACGCTTCTTACCATTTAAGGATTAGCCCCTCTACAAGATACTAATAAGAGTAGCTATTTGTGTTCTGCTATACCATAAATTGCCCATTAAACGTGCCTGATGGTTCTGCATCTCTAAATGCATAGACTTAGAAATCCCTGTCCATGTTCACAATGTCTTTCTTCATCCCATTGTTATAACACCCCACAATCTATGTTTAACTCCACATTTGGTGCATTATTCATCAGGTTTGCTCCCCAATTTCACTCACTCAATTTCTATAACTATTAATTATATAGCTTTCCTCCTTTATTCAATACCTCCTGGAACTCAAAGTCTTCAATCTTACCACAGCTTTCTCCATCTTGGAGAGCATCAAAAATCTACCTCTTCATTCATTTCTTCGGTCTGTTTTGTTAACATTTTGTTGCATTACTGGGTATATGCTGGACAAAATACTTCACTCCAGGTTTTTTTTTAAAAGCAAATGTGTCATTATAAAAACAAAAAATAAATAAACCAATCTTTACTCAAATTACTAAAGATTTATGGTGATTGGAAAGTTACATTATTGTACAAGGACAGTAGAGATTTATAATGCATAAATAGAGAGAGGGTAAAATTACTGGCGTACCTTTCTCAACAGTTCCGTCACCATCAGATAGGATTACCCATGGGACAGCCTTGTCCCCATCAATATCATAAACTACTCCTGTCCTGTCGTCCACGGTGTACAGCTTTCCATTAAATGCTATTAGTTCCGACAATTCCATGCCACGTCCTTTTTCTGACAAGTGCGTTTTGAGAACGGAATCAGTTTTGTCCCATTCTACAGTCACTTTGTCCCCACTGTTTGATAAAATCAAGTAGCCTTTCTTAAAGTAACTGACCCAAGTGTTACTGTTCGATTCATGTTTTGAGTTTGTGTCCAGGTCAGCAATAAGCCCGATACGGTATTGGATGCCTTCCGCTGTTTTCTGTGGCGGTGAAAGAGGGTAGGTATCGTTGTACCTGTCCTTTGGAAAATTAGTAATCTGCCAGTTGTGGGCATTTCGTATCTGAGGATTATTTGGGGAACTCTTGTGGAAATATACCATGTATAATATGAAGAGAGTGACGGCCGCTAGCAGTATAGCCTTCCATTTCAGGTGAAAACGAGAATCTCTTGTTTTTGTCATGGAAGCTATAACAGGAAGACCACCAATGGATATGCGAAGAGAGCTCATAGAATCATTTCCTTTGGGTAAACCATAGAGGTGACCAGACATGAGGCAGCAATAAAGGCAGAATTATATCTGAAAGAAGAAAATTTAGGCAAAATAAATGTTTGGTAAAATGTGTTCATTCTGTGTCAATATACTTCAAAAATATGCAAACTATATTGCATGATGGCTATAAAGGTGATAATTATATATGTGAAATCCTTGTCCAATTGCAGTAATCAACAAAAGCATTACTTTCAGCAAAGCTGCGGTTTCGGCGAAATAAGTTACTTTTCCTGTAATTGGCACGACTACATACCACAGGACATATTTTTTTCACCACATATTGGAAGTCTAGAAAAAACATGTCTGCTAATCTCCAAATAAATAATTAATCAAGGCATCTTACACATTTAGCTGTACTTTGCAGTTGACACCAGAAACAATTCAACAATTAAGCTTAATTTGACAATAAGGCTTCTCAAGTTTAATAAAATTTAACACGGTCTTGAACTTTACTTACATCATTTTAACTTTATGTATAGTTAACTGAAATACAAAAAATAAAAATAAAGGCTGGAGAAACTCAGCGGGTGCAGCAGCATTTAAGGAGCGAAGGAGATAGGCGACGTTTCGGGTCGAGACCCTTCTTCAGACTGGTCAGGATCAGGGAAACGAGAGATATAGACGGTGATGTGGAGAGATAAAGAACAATAAATGAAAGATATGCAAAAAAGTATCAATGATAAAGGGAACAAGCCATTGTAAGCTGTTGGTGGTGTGAAAATGAGAAGCTGGTGCGACTAGGGTGGGGGAGGGAGATAGAGAGAGAGAGGGAATGCCAGGGCCCGAGGGCTGAGGGAGAGGTGGGAAGGGGAGGAGACAGCAAGGGTTAACAGAATTGAGAAAATTCAATGTTCAAGCCCAATGGATGCAGACTCCCCAAACGGAATATGAGGTGCTGTTCCTCCAACTTGCGGTGTTGCTCACTCTGGCCGTGGAGGAGGCCCAGGACCGAGAGGTCGGATACGGAATGGGAGGGGGAGTTGAAGTGCTGAGCCACCGGGAGGTCGGGTTGGTTAATGCGGACCGAGCGGAGGTGTTCGGCGAAACGATCGCCAAGCCTCCGCTTGGTCTCACCGATATAGATCATCTGGCATCTGGAGCTGCGGATGCAGTAGATGAGTTTGGAGGAGGTGCAGGTGAACCTCGGTCGGACCTGGAAGGACTGCTTGGGTCCCTGAAAGGAGTGGAGGGGGGAGGTGAAGGGACAAGTGTAGCATTTCTTGCGGTTGCAAGGGAAAGTGCCCGGGGAAGGGGTAGAGCGGGAGGGAAGGGAAGAATTGACAAGGGAGTTGCGGAGGGAGCGGTCTTTGCGGAAGGCAGACAGGGGGGGAGATGGGAAGATGTGGCGAGTGGAGAGGTCACGTTGGAGGTGGCGAAACTGGCGGAGGACTATGTGTTTTATTTGCCGGCTGGTGGGGTGAAAGGTGAGGACCAGGGGGACTCTGCCCTGTTTGCGAATGGGGAAATGGGGAGAGAGGGCAGTATTGCGGGGTATGGAGGAGACCCTGGTGCGAGCCTCATCTATAGTGGGGGAGAGGAATCCTCGTTCTCTGAAGAATGAGGCCATTTGTGATGACCTGGTGTGGAACACCTCATCCTGGGAGCAGATGCGGCGTAGGCGGAGGAATTGGGAATAGGGGATGGAGTCCTTACAGGAAGCAGGGTGGGAGGAAGAGTAGTCCAGGTAGCTGTGGGAGTCAGTTGGTTTGTAGTGGATGTCGGTCAGGAGTGTATCACCTGCAATAGAGATGGTGAGGTCAAGGAATGGTAGGGAAATGTCAGAAATGGTCCAAGTGTATTTGAGTGCCGGATGGAAGTTGGCGATGAAATGGATGAAGTCAGTCAGTTGTGTGTGGGTGCAGGAGGTGACACTAAAGCAGTCCTCGATGTAACGGAGGTAGAGGTCGGGGATGGGGCCCTGGTACGCCGAGAACAAGGATTGTTCGACGTACCCGACAAAGAGGCAAGCGTAGCTGGGGCCCATGCGTGTGCCCATAGCTGCGCCTTGTGTTTGGAGGAAATGGGAGGAGTCAAAAGAGAAATTATTGAGGGTGAGGACCAACTCCGCTAGGCCGCTAGTGGACCGGTATGGGTTGCTCCTCTGGTCGAGGAAGAACCGGAGGGCTTTGAGACCGTCCTGGTGGGGGATGGAGGTGTAGAGTGACTGGACGTCCATGGTAAAGATGAGAGGATGGGGGCCTGGAGAATGGAATGCGCGGAGCCGACGGAGAGTGTCTTGAACATAGGTGGGGATGGATTTAACAAAGGGGGATATGATGGCGTCGGGGTATGTGGAAATGTGTTCGGTGGGGCATGAACAGGCAGAGACAATGGGTCTGCCAGGGCAGTCGGGTTTGTGGATTTTGGGGAGAAGGTAAAATCGGGCCGTGCGGGGCTGGGAAACGAAACATATCGGTGAGACCAAGCGGAGGCTTGGCGATCGTTTCGCTGAACACCTCCGCTCGGTCCGCATTAACCAACCCGACCTCCCGGTGGCTCAGCACTTCAACTCCCCCTCTCATTCCGTATCTGACCTCTCGGTCCTGGGCCTCCTCCACGGCCAGAGTGAGCAACACCGCAAGTTGGAGGAACAGCACCTCATATTCCGCTTGGGGAGTCTGCATCCTCTGGGCTTGAACATTGAATTTTCTCAATTCTGTTAACCCTTGCTGTCTCCCCCCCTTCCCACCTCTCCCTTAGCCCTCGGGCCCTGGCATTCCCTCTCTCTTTATCTCCCTCCCCCACCCTAGTAGCACCAGCTTCTCATTTTCACACCACAAACAGCATGAGCAGTCTGAAGAAGGGTCTCGACACGAAACGTCGCCTATCTCCTTCGCTCCTTAGATGCTGCTGCACCCGCTGAGTTTCTCCAGCCTTTTGTGTACCCTTGATTCTCCAGCATCTGCAGTTCCTTCTTTAACAAATAAAAATAATTATTGGTTGTTTTATCTTGTGTCACTTTTCTCATGATGGGTCTCAGATCTGAAACGTTAACTCCGTTTCTCTTTCCACAAATACTGCCCAACCAGCTGGTGTTTCAAGCACATTCGATATTACGTCTGCCAAATAAAACTCCCAACCCAAATATGTCTAACAAGTTTGGCCTGTTTATAGCTCTTGCATTCATTTGTTCAGGTAAGGAGAACAATATTTAAGAATAACAAAGGTAGACAAAAATGCTGGAGAAACTCAGCGGGTGAGGCAGCATCTAGGGAGCGAAGGAATAGGTGACGTTTCGGGTCGAGACCCTTCTTTAGACTTCAGAATAACAATGTTCACAATGAACACGACATCAGTTTCCGAATGTTAAAATGTGCCTTTCCATTAGATTCACACACATCTTGGATGATCTCTACCTTGAGATCTAAAAAGGCCAAGTATAGATCTGACCATGTACGATCGTTAGCTAAAAAGCTTTGGTATGTTGGAAACCCACCTTAACAGACTACATCTGTCTACAAATAAGACACAGATTTCTGTAACGTCAGGTTTGCCCAAATGCAACTAATAAAAAGGGTTCATTATTCAGAACTCCCATAGGATTTTAGCCTTGGTGGATGAATCCAGCATCAGTACATTCCTCCCTCAAAGAAAAGCTTCAGTTATATGCTCTGTGCTTCATCCAGTGATATACGAACACAACTATAAGCAATTCATCCAAATTCTTAAAAATAAATGTGCAAACTAATGATTTGAACACCTAAAACACCAATTTGGTATGCCTTTTAGATTCAACTTTAAAAAAAAATAGTTAAATGAACTGCAAGTACTGCAGTAGCAAACATTCAAATAAAACTTTAGATTCACTGGTTAAGTTTCTAGCTCAAAGTTTCTACATCAGTCAACAGGATATTACAGACTTATTTCCCTTATAGAGTGCAACGTGTCATAATTTTGCTCACATGATGGATGTACAAAGAAGAAATTCAAAGATTTTCCAAATTATTAATCAAAAACAGTCAATGATCTCATGAGTTTGTCTTTATTAGCCCAAAATCTGAAATGAAAGACAGAAAGTTTGGACTTGGCCAGTTTGAACGTGGTGCAGTTGATTGAGCTGCTGCCTGACAGTGCTTTTGGTGCAGACTTTGGGTGCTGTCAATGTGGAGTTTGCACATTCTCCCTAAGACCACGTAGGTTTGGTCCTGTTCCCCTCACATACCAAAGATGCGTGGGTTTGTAGGTTAATTGGCCTCTGTACTAATTGGCCTAGTACGTAGGTAGTTGATCAGAGAGCGGGATAATATAAAGCAAATGTGAATGAGTGATCAGTAGTTGGCGTGGACTCGTTGGGTCGAAGGGCCCGTTCCCCTGATGTATCTCTAAAACTAAACTGAAATTAAACAGCATTGTTAGTTTATCTTCATCACAACTTCCTCAGTTATTTGAGATATTAACCCATTACATCCAAGAGACTACAGCCTTTGATAAAATAAAGCAGAAAATGAATATGTCAGAATTTAGCCTTGCCTTATGTAATTTGTGTTTGAGTTGATCCATGACTGACATAACGTACAATGTCAGACAAAAGACCATTAATCATCATCAATAGACCTCTCCACCATCCAAAAAGGTTGCTTTACAAATTATATGAAGGACAACTTGCTAATGTACCTGAGACATGAAAACAACATCCCAACTACTTGAGTAGGAAGGAACTGCAGATGCTAGTTTACACCAAAGATAGACACAAAATGCTGGAGTAACTCAGCAGGACAGGCAGCATCTTTGGAGAGAAGGAATGGGTGATGTTTCGGGTCGAGACCCTTCTTCTGAAGAAGGGTCTCACCCAAAACATCACCCATTCCTTCGCTGCAGAGATGCTGACTGTCCTGCTGAGTTACGCCAGATTTTGTGTCTATCCCAACTACTTGAGAAAAAAGGGAAAAAAAACGCATATATTACCTTCCTTGTATCCTAAGAAGTGCAATTAAAAAAATTGTTACTGTTAAAATGCACTGAACATAATTGCTTAAAACAAAATGTCACAAACAGCAATATGGAAGGATCAGATATACTGCTTTTTAGAGATCACGAGTGAAAGATAAATATTGGACACGTCGCCAAGAAAATAGAGCAATCGTTTACATTCACTTGAGGTACCTGTTTTTCTAATAATGCAACAGTCTCTCACTGCAGGGAACTGTCAGCTGAAGTCCCCAGAGTGGGACTTGAATCCACAACATGTGATTTAGATGAGAAGTGCCACTAACTGAGCCACAGCTGACACACTGCTATAATTATGTTAACCAAACAGGAAAACACGTCTCTGACCATTCAATGTTTTTCTCATCTAACAAATGTCAGAACTCTACAATCGAAAAAAAATGACACAAGTAGGTGTGTTAACTGAAGACCAACACAAGGAATGTGCAATGGAACTGTTATCGATTAAGCCAGTGGTCTTACAATATTCCACTCTGGAAATCCTACTTAATTTTAAGCTTCCTCTACTTCCCAGTGATGGTACAACTAAGCATGGGGAAGGTAGAAAAAAAGTATTTCTCCAGTTCTTCTTGTTTCCCTTTGCACACATTCCTTAATATCACATCATGCTTTTATTTCAATTGCCTTATTTTTTTCTCCTGATCAGCTTCTTGACTTATTTCATCACCATTGGTTTACAATCAGTTCAAAGTCTTGCTTTAATTCCTTTCTGTAAACAATGTGAATTGCCTTTTTTTAAATTGATAGTTGCAGGAGATTTCATGGTTATGCAGGAACTATTGTTAACAGTGGGCAAAGTCTAGCTTGCAAGAACAAACAGTACATCTTGCAAGACAGTTAACAGGAAAAAAAGCATTCTAAATAACCAGTAAAAAATGGTAATTATAGTATTAACATAGGACAAATACATTTATCATCATCCAAACTCTTATTAGAGATAATGAATTTGGATATTCTGGATTACTAGAAACTGACAAGACAATGTAAAAACTTAAGCAGTTCACTCAGATGCTGTTACAAATCTTTAGTGAACTAACTTTAAATTTACGGTAAATAATATTAACTTGAGACAACATAATAGCCTCAAACTGTGAGGTGGCTTTCGGAATCTTTATATGCAAAGGGAAGCAGGCATTGCTACAAAGATGAAAGTTACTCAAACTGTTGAGCATATGTTCCCCAAGACTGGGTTGGAAAGTGTAAACAGCTGCAGCGGGAAGGCCAGTCCTTATTTGTTTACAAACAACGACAAAAAAATGGACGTACCCATGCTTTAGTGAGAAATGCTCAAATTACACATTCCTATGAATTCAAAGCATTTGAAAGAATACTTTACGATTGTGCCACAAGAATGTCCTACGTATAAGGCTTTGATGAGGAGGCCACATGCGGAGTATTGTTCACACTCCCGTCCCTTTATTTAGAATGCACTAACATTAGAGACAGAACAAAAGAGATCCGTGAGACTAATTCCTGGAATTGGAGGGAGTCCGAGGGATTACCTTATTGAAATGTATAAGAAGGGGGCATGACAGGGTAGATGTTGAGATTCTTTCATCAGTGGGAGAATCTCAAACAAGTGTTCATAGTTACTATGCAAGGATGCAATCATTTAAAACTGAGGTGCACAGGAATTTCATATTGTAGAGGAGAATCTCTTGAATATCATTGGAGATAATATCATTGGATGCATTTAAATGAGATTTTGAAGTTTTTGAAAGGCTGGGAACTGAAAGATATGGGAAATGGTGGATCATATTGAATAGCTCAGGTGCCAGGTCTTTTGGCCCAGTGAACCTGTGCTACTCAATATCCTACCAGTTATTGTGTATTTACTTGGCTTGTTACACCTCTTAAAATGCATGACTTCACATTCCTTGTATTCCATTTGCCACTCTTCTGAACAATCGACTACATCTCAGTATCCTGTACCTGCCTTCTCTCCATACCACATTCATCCAATGAATGTTGGCATTCATAGCAAAAGGATTTGAGTACAAGAGCAGGGAGGTTCTACTGCAGTTGTACAGGGTCTTGGTGAGGCCACACCTGGAGTATTGCATACAGTTTTGGTCCCCTAATCTGAGGAAAGACATTCTTGCCATAGAGGGAGCACAGAGAAGGTTCACCAGACTGATTCCTGGGATGGCAAGAAAGACTGGATAGACTCGGCTTGTACTCGCTGGAATTTAGGAGATTGAGGGGGGATCTTATAGAGGCTTACAAAATTCTTAAGGGGTTGTACAGGCTAGATGCAGGAAGATTGTTCCCGATGTTGGGGAACTCCAGAACAAGAGGTCACAGTTTAAGGATAAGGGGGAAGTCTTTTAGGACCGAGATGAGAAGATCATTTTTCACACAGAGAGTGGTGAGTCTGTGGAATTCTCTGCCACAGAAGGTAGTTGAGGCCAGTTCATTGGCTATATTTAAGAGGGAGTTTGTGGCCCTTGTGGCTAAAGGGATCAGGGGGTTTCGAGAGAAGGCAGGTACAGGATACTGAGTTGGATGATCAGCCATGATCATATTGAATGGCGGTGCAGGCTCGAAGGGCCGAATGACCTACTCCTGCACCTATTTTCTATGATTCTATGATCTCCATCTTCCTTCCTTCTTGGGCTCAACCACACAGACAACTCTTGTATCATTTTCACTCTTCCCTATCATGTCCCCTATATTCAGGTCTGAATCATTACTACATATTACAAGGTGTTTGGAGGGTTTTGGACCAAGCACAGGCAGGTGGGACTAGTGTAGCTGGGACACGTTAGCCGGTGTGGACAAGTTGGGCCGAAGGGCCCGATTCCACAATGTATCACTCAACGACTCCATGCAAAGGATTTCACACTGAACTATTGCCTTCCATTCCATTGGTAGTAGCCTTCCTACCACAGAAATGTCAGACATTTATTTCTTCCTGCTTTTAGTTTAGTTTATTGCCACGTGTATCGAGGTATAGTGAAAAGCTTTTTGTTGCGTGCGATCCAGTCAGTGGAAAGACTATACATGGTTACAATAAACAGGGTCATAGAGCGATTCTGTTCTTCTTCCTTATGCAACCGAGCTAACTCTGGGTCTAATTTGCATTCTCATGGGCTTTTAAATTGTTTGACTAGCCTGCCATGTGACCTTGCTAAAAGGTGCTGAAAAAATCCATGCCAATTTTATATGCACTAAATTCATGTAGCAGGCTTGTTACATTAAAACAAGACATAATTCAGACAGTGTTCTCAGAATTAATTCACGCTAACTGTTCCTGATTAATATATTACTTTCTAAATATATAGTTCCTACAAATGAATTACAATAATTTGTCTGATTCTAATAAACTGCCCACCACTGAAGTTTAACTGGCCAACGATTCACTTTGTTTAAAGGGCGGGACAAACCAAGCCAGCAGTCCAACAATCTGCTGGCAACAGTCCTGTAGCCAGAGGGATTGAAATATTGTAGTTGGGGCTTCTGCAGAGTTCTCCCTTGCCATATAGTGCTATTTATGCCAAAGAATGAGCCATTTTCCACTTTGCTGTACTATGGAATTGCCTTCGTATTCAGGGGCTGATCTCCATTAAGCAGTAATGTGCGACCCTTCAAAGACATAAAAAACTCAAGTTTATCTTTACTTGAGGTTGAATGTCAATTGAGTATCAATCCAAATGATTAAAAAAAGGGATTGAATGGCAATTTAAATCATTTAACAAACTCACTGACAATATTTTTTGTTTCAAGTACAAGGTATAATGATGTTGTTGCTTGTGCTTCCAAACCATCAAAATTAATCAGCTCTATAATGGGTGGAACCTGCCCTTGTTGATGGTGAGAGCTGGGTGGATTGAAAAGAGAAAGGCACATGTCGTTTAACTCAAAAAGTCATCATGACTTGAAAGCCTCCTTCGGTACAAAGAACCAGTAAGAAATGTAAACCTCGGCAATGTCATCCAAATACCAAAAGAAATCCATGGTTTGATGGATAAGTATACAAAAGTGGATTTCTAAACATTGCGATCAGATTCATTGAAGCGAAACTTGTTTGATCAGGTACATCAAGAGCACAAAGTAAATGTTTTTTAATCCATCTGTCTATGTCTAAACGGTACAGGCTGTTAATTCCCATTGGAAAAAATCAGAGAGGTTTAACAGATGCACACAACAAACAATCCGCTGGAGGTTTGAGTTTGGGGGGGGGGGGGGGGGGGAAGGGGATGGTGAACACGGAAGAATTGTCAAAGTTTTGGGTCAAAACTCTACATTAAGACTGATGGGTGGGTGTATGACCCCTGTATTAAATGAAGGGTAAAGTTGCAGGAAAAGGCTGTACAAGGGAAAAATAAATTAGTCGAAACAAGGAAGTGCAGATGCTGGTTTACACAATAGGATATTAAATGTTGGACCAACTTAACAGGCCAGGCAGCATCAGCAGAGAACATGGATAGGTGACGTTTCAAGTCCGACCCTTCTTCAGACTGAAAAAGTTGTGCTTGAATTGTAATAAAAAGCTATGTCATTTGAAAGGGACTTGCACATAGGTATCAGGGGGCAGGCAATCACATTTGCAGATCAGCTTGTATTCTGCAATGAAGTGAAGCCATAAAATGCTTGAGTAACTCAGTGGGACAGGCATCATCTCTGGAGAGTAGGAATGGGTGACGTTTCGGGTCGAGACCCAAAACGTCACCCATTCCTCCTATCCAGAGATGCTGCCTCTCCTGTTGATTTACTCGAGCATTTTGTGTCGATCTTCGGTGTAAACCAGCACCTGCAGTTCCTTCCTACACATTACCCATACAAACACTACTAATTCTATCCTACACAGATGTAGGTGTAATATGTGCATCCTCCATGTAATAAAGAGCCTGAAGAACTATTACTAAGATTGTCTGAAGAAGGGTCAGGACCTTTTCAGGAAGAAAGACTTTCCTTTTCAGGTGACTCTATTCCTTTTCTCCTGCCCTGCTGAGTTACTCCATCATTTTTGTACCCGTCTTCGGTGGGGTCAACCAGCATCTGCAGTTCCATCCTACAGATTGTATTCTGCAACGTTGTTACAGGATCTGGGCGATCCAGAACCGCGGGCATTTATTAGCGGCAAAGCTTCCCGACAAGAGTGAGGAACTGCCCGGGACGAGCAGGCCACCGCTGCATTGCCCGCTCCTGGGAGACGGCGGCCCAGGCTCGTCGCCACCGCGGGCACCCCTGTGTACAGTCAACACTTACCGCCGTCGTCCGGGAGACTTCACACCGCCATCAGCGCCGCGGGTGAGGAGCTGTCACCTGCGAACTTCTGCTTCCTCCGCCGCCGCCGCTGCTGCAGCTGCACCGCCCCCATCACACGCCCCGCTCCTGGGCGGGAGGGAGGGAGGGAGGGCCGCCGCGCAGCCGCAAACTCAGCCTCGCCACCGCCACCGCACAAGCTCCACTCCGGCGCATGCGTCGGACGGGGCCGCTTCCCGCACGAGCCGGAGGTTTGGCTTCTACGCATGCGTCGATCAGGCGACCTCTGGGCCTGGGCGCTGGGGGGGGGGTTTGCATCCGCGCGTGCGCAGAACAGTGGCGCCCCCCCCCGCACTCGCGCCGTTGGTTCGGATTCCGCGCGTGCGCAGAACAGGGGGCGCTTCAACCCCCCCCCCCGCACCGTTGGTTCGGATCCCGCGCGTGCGCAGAATGAGAGACCTCCAACCGTCCCTGGACGGTCGGCGGAGGTTTGTGTGTCGCGCATGCGCTGTCCGTGGGCGCCGTCCAACCCGGGCATGCGCACTCCCCCCCCGCAGAGCCACGTCTCCGGCTTCCATCACGGGCCGCTGTTGATACGATGCTGCGCTCGCCGCCGCCGTCCTGTCTGTGTTACTATGGTGGTCCCGGGTCTGCTGCTCGGGCCCGTCTGACCGTCCTTCTCTAACTGCCAGGGAGCGGTGACCGTCTCTCCCCCCCACCCCACCCCACCCCACCCCCCCCCCCCCCCTCTCGCGGGCGCGGGTTCCCGCGGCCTCCGTCCCCGCCGAGCCGAGCCGAGCCATGGCCGTCCCTGCCAAGAGCCTCCGCGTCAGCGACATCCACGACACGGCGTCGCTCTTCGAGCGCTACAGCACCGAGGAGATCCGGCAGGTGGAGCGGCGGGTCCGCTCCGAGATCGAGCACAAGAAGGAAGAGCTGCGACAGATGGTGGGCGAGAGATACCGCGACCTGATCGAGGCAGCCGACACCATCGCCGACATGCGGCTGTGCGCCGACAAGGTGGTGTCGTCGGTGCAGGAGATGTTCGAGTATTGCACCAGGATCAAGCCGAGCGCCACCGGCAGAGCCGCCGCCCCCTCCGCCCGCCGCAACCAGGTCGGTGTCCAACATCCACCGCGGACCTGCCCCCTTCCATACCACTCCCAACTAAAACCTCCCTTCCGTTCCACTACATCTACATACACCTCACACTGTCTCTGCAAGGCCAGCAGCTCAATCAAGGACCAGTCTCACTCTGGCCACTGCCTCTTCTTCCCTCTCCCATCGGGCAAAAGGTACATAAGTATGAAAAACACACCTCCACATCCAGGGACAGTTTTTATCCAGTTATCAGGCAACTGAACCATCAGAGTACCACAACCAGAGAGCAGTCCTGAGTTACTATCTACCTAGAAACATAGAAATTAGGTGCAGGAGTAGGCCATTCAGCCCTTCGAGCCTGCACCGCCATTCAATATGATCATGGCTGATCATCCAACTCAGTATCCCGTACCTGCCTTCTCTCCATACCCTCTGATCCCCTTAGCCACAAGGGCCACATCCAACTCACTCTTAAATATAGCCAATGAACTGGCCTCAACTACCCTCTGTGGCAGAGAGTTCCAGAGACTCACCACTCTCTGTGTGAAAAAAGTCTTTCTCATCACGGTCTTAAAGGATTTCCCCCTTATCCTTAAGCTGTGACCCCTTGTCCTGGACTTCCCCAACATCGGGAACAATCTTCCTGCATCTAGCCTGTCCAACCCCTTAAGAATTTTGTAAGTTTCTATAAGATCCCCTCTCAATCTCCTAAATTCCAGAGAGTATAAACCGAGTCTATCCAGTCTTTCTTCATAAGACAGTCCTGACATCCCAGGAATCAGTCTGGTGAACCTTCTCTGCACTCCCTCTATGGCAATAATGTCCTTCCTCAGATTTGGAGACCTCTTTTGAGATATTCAGACTATCTTTGATGGGACTTTACTGGACTTTATCTTGCACTAAACGTTATTCCATTATTGTGTATCTGTAAACTGTGAATGGCTCGATTGTATTCAGTACTGTCTGTCCGCTGACTGGTTAGCGCACAACAAAAGCTTTTCACTGTACTTTGGTATACGTGACAATAAACTAAACTAAACTCATGGGGCACTCGCTCTCATTGCACTCTCATCATGAGTCAAGAGTGTTTACGTTTGTTATTGATTGGCAGGTGTACTGAGGCACAGTGAAACTTTTTTTAGCATGTTATTTAATCGTCAGATAATATGTATATTTACAATCAAGCCAAATTCAAATAAAATAGACAATAGGTGCTGGACTAGGCCATTCTGCCCTTTGAGCCAGCATTGCCAGAGAATTCAAGCATTCAGAGAACCTGCCTCCACTGCCCTCTGAGGCAGAGAATTCCACAGACTCGTAACTGTGAGAAAAAGTGTTTCCCCATCTCTGTTCTAAATGGCTTACCCATTATTCTTCAACTGTGGCCCCTGGTTCTGGACTCTCCCAACATCTGGAACGTGTTTCCTGCCTCTAGTGTGTCCAAACCCTGAACAAGTCAAGACAAGTCAATTTTATTTTATACATTTAAAAAAACACCTCTCGTTGGCCAAAATGCTTTACATTGGTGGAGGTAATAACGTTATACAACAGTGGTTCATAGATTAAGTACATACATAAATACATACATATAGCCCTCACTCTGAGGACGTCAAGAAAGGCAATCTTATATTTTTCAATAAGATTCCCTCTCATCCTTCTAAACTCCAGAGTGTACAAGCCCAGCCGCTCCATTCTCTCAGCACATGACAGTCCCGCCATTCCGGGAATTAACCTTGTAAACCTACACTGCACTCCCTCAATAGCAAGAATGCCCATCCTCAAATTAGGGGACCAAAACTGCACACAGTACTCCAGGTGTGGTCTCACTAGGGCCTTGTAGAACTGCAGAAGGACCTCTTTGCTCCTATACCCGACTCCTCTTGTTATAAAGGCCAACATGCCATTCACTTTCTTCACTGCCTGCTGTACTTGTATGCTTACTTTCATAGACTGATGAACAAGGAGCCCCAGATCCTGTTGTACTTCCCCTTTTCACAACTTGACGCCATTTAGATAGTAATCTGCCTTCCTGTTTTTGCTACCAAAGTGGATAACCTCATATTTATCCACATTAAATTTCATCTGCCATGCATCTGCCCACTCCCCCAACCTGTCCAAGTCACCCTGCATTCTCATAGCATCCTCCTCACAGTTCACACTGCCACCCAGCTTTGTGTCATCTGCAAATTTGCTAATGTTACTTTGAATCCCTTCATCCAGATCATTGATGTATATTGTAAATAGTTGCGGCCCCAGCATCGAGCCTTGTGTTACCCCACTGGTCACTGCCTGCCATTCTGAAAGGGACCCCTTAATCCTTACTCTTTGTTTGCTGTCTGCAAACCAATTTTCTATCAATGTCAGCATTCAACCCCCCCCCAATACCATGTGCCCTACTTTTGCCCATTAATCTCCTATGTGGAACCTTATCAAATGCTTTCTGAAAGTCCAGGTACACTACATCCACTGGCTCTCCCTTGTCCATTTTCCTAGTTACATCTTCAATAAAATTCCAGAAGATTAGTCAAGCATGATTTTCCCTTCGTAAATCCATGCTGACTCGAACCGATGCTGTTACTGCTATCCAAACGTTTCATCTTTTATAGTTGACACCAGCATCTTCCCCACCACCGATGTCAGGCTAACTGGTCTATAATTCCCTGTTTTCTCTCTCCTGCCTTTCTTAAAAAGTGGGATAACATTAGCTACCCTCCAATCCACAGGAACTGATCCTGAGTCTATAGAACATTGGAAAATTATCACCAATGCATAAACGATTTCTAGAGCCACTTCCTTAAGTACCCTCAGATGCAGACCATCAGGCCCCGGGAATTCATCAGCCTTCAGTCCCATCAGTCTACCCAACACCATTTCCTGCCTAATGTGGATTTCCTTCAGTTCCTCCGTCACCCCAGATCCCCAGAAAGGTAGAGCGAAGGGAAATATAGTGCTATATATTGCTCTCAGCATTATTGTGCATTTTTCATTGTCAATGGGTATATATATATGTGTGTGTGAATGTGTATATAAACACACACACACATGGAGTGAAATTATTACTTGCAACAGCATAGCAGCCTGGAAACGCAGATAATATATAATAACACATGCATATAACCATATAACAATTACAGCACGGAGACAGGCCCTCTCGGCCCTTCCAGTCCGTGCCGACCATGCACATGTAGAGAATATAATAAACACAAAATGAATAAATTAATAAGCCCTAGTACTAATGTAAATAAACATAAAGCTCTTAATACAATCAGAGAGCTCATATTTGAGGTTAATGTTCAGGAACCTTATGGTTGTTGAGAAAAAGCCATTCTCAAACCTGGTGTTCACCATTTTTCTCCTCCCCCTTCCCTTCAACTCACATTCCTTCCTCTGACTTCACAGCTTGCAATTGTTCTATCCTTATCTCACATCTTTCACTTGCCAGGCTTGTCCTGCCCCTCCTCTCTTCTTTCTTTTCCCCAACTCTCTTACTCCCAGTCTCTCAAACTCCGTGTCTGTCTCGCTATATATGCACTGTCTCTTTCTCACTCGTGTACACCAACACACGTCATTCTTTCTCACTGATACCATCTCAGACTTAAACTGTCACTGACACATTCCATTCCTGCCTTTTATACACTACCCAATTCATGTATCTCACTGATGCGCTCCACCCATCTCTCTCGCTGACACACCATCTCTCTCACTGACACAATCCATCTGGTTCTCAAAAATTACAGCAGGATCTTGATTAGCGGGCAAGTGGGGGGAGGAATGGTTGATGGAGTTTAAAGCAGTTAAGTGCGAGGTGTTGCTGGGGAAGTCAACCCAGGTCAGGACCTTACAGTGAATGACGGTCCTGGGGAGTGTTGAGGGGCAGAGGGATCTAGGAGTGCAGGTATATAGTTGCCTGGTAATGGTGTCATAATAAATAAGATGGTCAAGAAGGCTTTCAGTACATTGGCCTTCATCAGTCTGGGTGTTAAGTATTGAAGTTGGGATATTGTGTTGTAGTTATACAAGACTTGGTGAGTCCGCATTTAGTGTTGTGTTCAGTTTTGATGTTCCTGCCATAGGAAGAATGTTATTAAGCTGGAAAGAGTGAATGAAGATTTACAAAGATGTTGCCAGGACCTGATAGGCTGGGTAGGCTAGGACTTTCCTCCTTGGAGCAAGCTGAGGGGTGATCTTGTGGAGACGTGTAAGATAATGAGCGGAATAGCCAGGGTGAATGCACAATCTTTTACTTAATAGTAATCTGAGGAGGTAGTTGAGATAGGTACTATAACAACTTTTAAAATACATTTGGACAGCTCATAAATGGAGGGAAATGGGTCAAATGTGGATAGGTGGGACTTGCATAGATGGGCATCTTGGTCGGCTTGGGCAAGTTAGACTGAAGGACCTATTTCCATGCTGTATGACTATTATCTGCCTTGACTGCGGTTTAGTGATTCCTTGAGATTCAGATATGTTTATTTGTCATGTGCACCAGATATGAGCCGGAACAAGGAAAGTTCTTGCTGTAGCTTTACAGGTACATTAAATGAAACAACAACAATAAATACATGCACAATAAATCAAGAAATTCTTTATCGTTCAATAAAGTTGGGATCACTCTTCAGGCAGAGAGGTAGTGGATTTGACAACAAAATTTCACATAGCAGTAATATATCAGAGTGACAATAGTTCTGCAGTTTTAAATTGGGAAAATTTATGGGACAACACTGCTATAATTTATATATAATTAGCTACGGTTCAGAGATGGTTCATGGGGCATCGGGAAAGCTAGTTTTAAGATTTCTTGTCTGTGATTAACTAGAATAGATATGAGCAAAAGTAAAAGCTGGTGAATCTGTATCTGGAATGTTTAAAATAGGTTATTGGATCATATATCCCAGAAAATATGATCTTCAGATTGTTATTTGTACCAGTAATGTAAAATGCAGATATTGATTTTGTTTTTTTATTTTTGCTTCAGGTTCAGCAGCAGCAACAGGAGAAATTCTACAGTATGGCGGTGCAGATTAAACTCCTCTTGACTATGCCAGAGAAGATTTGGAGTGCCTTAGAATCATCGCATTATCTCTATGCTACTCAGATGTACTTGTTATGCTGCCACATTCATAGCCTCCTCCAACTGGACTCCTCACGTTCCCATTACAGCCCTGTCCTGGCACGCTTTCCCATCCTTGTACGACAAGTAACAGCAGGGCACTTCAGGTTAGCTGGTTATGATTTAAAAAAACATTTTTCTTTATCGTTCCATTCATTAGTAATGGATTACTGGCACAAAATATACTATTTCATTCTAATTTGACGTGCTTGAGCAATGGTGCAAGTAAGTTTTGAGCTCGCCTTCCATTAAAGGTTTTTTTAATTTTACTGTGAAATTGCTACCCTTTTAAGAATATTGTTTTATGTAAGATTTTATAATGGGGGGGGGAAACTAAGAAAAGGTGACGGTGATGGTGAAATTCGAATGGTTGAGAATGTGGAGACGCAAGGGATGTTAACTGTTGCATCAGCTGAGAAATCTGGGATTTCCAATGGACTGTCAGTTTATTGTCATTTACACCAGAGTTTGAAGAAGGGTCTCGACTTGAAACATCACCTATCCTGATTCTCCAGAGATGCTGCCTGACTCGCAGAGTTATCCCAGCAATTGGTTTCTTTCATTGGTAAACCAACATCTGCAGTTCCTTATTTCAACGCATTAATTTCCTTATTTCTACCATATTCCTCCCCGTAGTAAAATATTTTAAATCTAGAGCGCACAGGCTTAAAGTGAGAGGGGAGAGGTCTAAAGTGAGATGGGAGAAATCTTGTTTGGGCTTCAGTAATGACCCGGAGCTGGTGGGATAGAATTAAGCTGCAAGCAATTTGTGCAGCATAATGTTGCGAATATTGGTCCAGTCAGAACTATCCTTTTTTCAGATGCTTGGTACTGGTGACATGAGACCCCGGTTTCATCCTGACCTCGGGTGCTGTTTATGGGGGGTTATAACATTGTCTCTGTGACCACATGGGATTCTGTCGGGTGCTCAATTTTTTCCCCTTGCACTCCAAAACTGTGCATGTTTGTTGGGTAATTAGCTTCTGCAAGTTGCCCTGAATGTGTAGGTAGTTATCGAGAGTGATATCATAGAACTGGTGTGAAAGGGTGATCAGTGGTCTGTATCGACTCAATGGGCCGAAATGCCTGTATCCGTGCTGTTTTCAAACTAAACTAGACTGGGATACGTCCAGTATGCCAAACCTTACACGGAGGAAATGAAAGGGGATGGCAAGCTGAAATATGTATGAAATGTATGAGATAAACGTAGATGGGAAGAAAAACAGTTGGCTAAAGTTAAAGAATTTAATATCATCCGCAAACCCGTAACATGCTTTACTTTTGAAAGGTTAATGGAATGCCAGAGGTGAGCATTAGGTTACTGAAGTGCAGTGTTACGTTTTACCTTGTCTTACATCCTAAAGGCTTGATTGATATCTTCTACAAGATAATATCGAAAACTGTACAAATGAGCATGTATGCTAAATTGTACTTTGAATCCTTTCAGGGTTTATGAAAATTAGCCATTCATGGATCTGTGTATAATGCCTTGAATTAGAGGATTAACTAGCTTAATATTTTACTGAAAACTTGTACAATTCTAGCAGAGTTTTGACCCGAAACATCGACCATCCCTGTCCATCTACAGGTGCTTCTCTACCCATTGAGTTACTGTAGCCGATAGATTCCAGCAGTTTCTTGTCTGTTCATTTTACACTTGAGTTAATTAGTTTCTTTAGTCCCGTTGTTCAAAACTAATCAGAATCAGCTAATTTTATTTCATGATGAAATTTTGGATTTTAAAGATGGGTAAAGAATGCCCTTTATGTTTGGAAGTACACATAATACGCTTAATGACATATCTCAGTCCTAACACAATTACTAACTCATGGTTGGCTTGTGAACTATTTATATATAAACTTGGTTTGTGTTTGGTATTGTTTATTATTCAATTTTCTGGCATCCGGACTGTCAGGGGCTTTGAATGAAAATGATTCACGGCCTTGTAAATATTCAGTGCACATAGAAATGTTGATGCCAAAGGACATAACCTCACTTCATTGTTGTTCATAGATCATAGAACACATTGTCCAGTACACTTATGATCCTTTCTATATTGAGAAATACTATTCAAAATCACATTTCAAGCTCCATTCCTACTTCTTACTTCATGTCCATTTGATAAGGTTGTTTCTTTCTCTCCGTCCCTACTCATCTATAACACACTCAAGTTATGCAATGCGCTTAATCTATTTGTCATTCTGTTCCTCCACCGACAGCTCTCCCCCGTAAAAAAAATAGTGAGTCCAGTAGAATAGAAATATGACTTTCAACCCTTAGCCTGCTCTGCCATTCAACAAGATTATGGCCAATCTTCTACTCCGTCACTATTTCCTGTACTATCTTCATAACCCTTGATTCCTTTAATAACCAAAAGCGTATTTGTGATTTTGGTCGCAATTAATGAGTGAACCTCCTCAGGGTAGGTTTAGCACCTTTTAAACAAATATTTTCTCATTTATTCTAAAATTGACTTCTTGATTGAGACTGTGACATCCAGTTCTAAACTCCTTAGATTTCACCGAGGTTATCTCTCATTCTTCTGAACTCAAGAGAATAGAGGTGCAGCGTCCGTTTCTCTCCACGTGACAGAACCATGTGGGCAGCAAGGTCAGCTGGTGGAGATGCTTCCTCAAGGCCAGAGACCTGGGTTTGATCCTAACCTCGGATGCTGTCTGCAGAGTGTGCACGTTCTCCCTGTGACCGCACTGCTTTCCTCCAGGTGATCCAGTTTCCTCCCACATCCCAAGGTTTTGTGCGTTTGTAGGATAATTGGATTCTAGAAAGTGCCCCTATACAGAGGGTGGATGCGAACACGGGATAACATAAAACTGGTGTGAATGGGTGATTGATGATCGGCGTGGACTCAGTGGGCAGAAATGGCCTGTTTCCATGCTGTATCTCTAAAAACTGAACTAAAAGCTAACACCACCAGTTCAACCGGTCTGGTGAGTATTTGCTGTACCCTGACAAACAGGTATGCACAGTTTTGCATAAAATTGCACATCACAATGACCTCAGGAAATAATACTGAGACAGAAACATAGATATGAATACAGAACATAGGTTAATAGCTCATGGGCTGCATTAGGGCCCACAATAGGTTTAGAGGATTATTTTGCCCACTTTTAGAACTTGTTCCTAACTCATGAAACGTCTATTTTAAAGATCTAATTTCTCTGGCATCTTTTGACGACACATGGGCTATCTTCATTTGTGGGATATTTCCATTACAAATTCTCCATCTTTTTATGTAAGGGATTAGGCACATATATGCCTTCTAATCCCATTACATTTGCTATGAATGTAATAGTTTTAGCATGAATACAATTGTGTAGGAAATGGCAAGCAATTTTACACTGTTGATAGTGGAGTCAAAATAGAACCACTGAACTGATGTTAGCAGAAGACAAGTATGTGTTGCACAAATGGAAATTGAAACTGCTAATAAATAGTGGATGCAAGTTGAAAGTTCCTTTAATTCATGATCATCAATGAGCAACAACAGTTTTAATGTATACTAGACCAAGTGGGACACGTCACACACACACTAACCACACCCCCCCCACACACACACACACTAACCACGCCCCTTGATATTATATTAATATTATTCATTGGCTCCTTTTACCCCATCGCCGCCCTATCCACTGACGCATAGCCCCCAACTCGCAGGCGTGTCTAGATAGGGAAGGGGGGGCAGAGAGGGCGGGGAAAGATGGGGAGAGGGGCAGAGAGAGAGAGAGGGGGGGCATAGAGATAGAGAGAGGGGGGAAGTGGGGGGGGGGGGAAGGGAGCGGGGCGGGCGTCAACCAAAGGACCAGCGGCTTCAATCCAGAGCCGGAGAGGGGGGGGGGGGGGTGGTCGTCACAGAGGAGGGCTGATTCCCGGATGCTCCTGTTGGTGGCTTCAGGCTTCAGGGCCTGAGTACGGGGGGGGGGGGGGGGGGGGGTTACATCCCTCGCAGCACGTGGAACACAGCAAAAAACCTGGGGGGAGGGTGACGTCACTCGCAGCTCGTGGAATACGGCACACGCAGAGCAATTGTGATGTGCCAATAGACAATAGGGGCAGGAGTAGGCCATTTGGCCCTTCAAGCCAGCACCGCCATTCAATGTGATCATGGCTGATCATCCCAATAAGTACCCCGTTCCTGCCTTCTCCGCATATACCCTGACACCGCTATTTTTAAGAGCCCTATCTAGCTCTCTCTTGAAAGCATCCAGAGAACCTGCCTCCATCGCCCTCTGAGTCAGAGAATTCCACAGACTTGCCACTCTCTGCCCATCTCATTCATTTTCAAAGATTTGTGAACATTTTCATAAATTATTTCTAAAGCATGAATTTTTTCAGGTAAGACGAATTTGGAAATATCCATGTTATTGGACATTGGTCATTCACTTTCTACCACAGTGTACGGAAGATTAAAAAGGCTTGTTGTATTGAATTTACCGAGTTATAAATTGTATGGTCAGACTTTATTTTGTCCTATGATGGAAGGAATATGGTTTCTTAACTCTCTATTTTTGTAATGTAGATCGTCCATTTTGCATGAAAGTAAAACACTTCTTAAAGGCCGTGCAGTATCAGACCAAGCTATTGCAGAGGCTCTCTGTTCCATTATCCTACTGGAAGACAGCTCACCACGCCAAGCACTTACTGATTTTCTTCTGGCTAGGAAATCAGCGATTCAACAGTTACTGAACCAACCACAGCATGGTGCGTACCAGTCTTGCTCCCATTTCTTTTGCCTGTTTGATTCTAACCTTTGGATAAATGAAAAGGAAAGGTATTGCTTATTACGATTAGTGGGATTTGTATCAATAGATTGTCAATTCTGTTTTACATTTTTTAAAGTAGTAGTATTCAAAGATTGGCAGGCTGGACCACATTTTGAGCTTATTATTGCAATGTTTTTAGGAGCTGGTATCAAGGCACAGGTGTGTTCATTGGTTGAACTGCTAGCCACCACAATGTATCAGGCTCAAGCTGTATTTTACACCCCAAGTCACGGAAAAGCACCAGATTCTACACTAACCTGTGGCCTTCTCTTTACAACCTTGGAATCCATTACAAATGAGTCAGCGGCAGGTATGTGCGAGTCTGTAAATTTCAGTTGCAATTGTCTTCAGACTTGCATTGTGTTTGTTGAAGAGAACTTGTTCTTTGCTTCCTCTGTATCGAGAGTATTGGTCGATAGAAATTAAAAAATGATGAATTCAATTAATTCTGAATGGGAAGTAGTCTTGCCTTGTTTTGTAGTCCCCACTCTTTATTTGTAGATAACAAGAAAGAGTACCTACTATGATGTAAAATTTCCTCAATATGCTGGGCTGGGAGAGTAATATCATACAATATTAGATCAGGTTATTTCAAAGGTTCTCTGTTCCAGTTGATTAGTGTTAGTTAACTTTTCTAAAGAATTAGTAATAAATGGGGTGTCATATTGAGCCATATAGATTAAAGGGCCTGTCCCACTTATGCGACCTTGGCTCGCAAATTACGCGACCTCTTGCAGTGACCGAAATCGTCGTACGCCAACAGCCTGTCGGCATGCAGGCGCATTGCGGTCGTACGCAGCATCTTGACGGCGTACGCCTAGCGCGTGGCATTGCGCGATAACGTCACTGCCCGGCGTGACATTGCGTGATCACATCACCGTGCGACGCCCAAATTCAGTCGGCCCGCCTCCTGCCCAGCTGATTGGTAAGCATGACGCAAATGACGTCACTCGCGAACTCCATTTCCGTTTGGTCGCGCCGAAAGCACGCAATCGCATGCAAGTGGGACAGGCCCTTAGGTTCTACGATCATGATCTTGGGCTAAAATAGTGAAAGTAGCATAGGGAAAAGTTGCCCATGGGGGAGAGGAACACAGAAGTATCCTTGGTTTCTCCAGCTAACCATTTGTTTGAAAATAAATTATGTAGTGTTTTTTTGGTTCCTGGATTTTCACATTAAAAATTGATTGCTTGGCTGACTATAAAAGGAATAGCAGCACCAATAAATGGGTTTAGCAGCATGAGATATGCATCCAAGTCAGTAGCCAAACTTGCAAGTGATTGCTTACACATGTTGAGCAAAGATCTCATGCAGCATCAGATTTAATGATATGTTGAAAAATGTATTTGTGTGAGAATTGTAATTTTAACTGTCATTATCTGTGATTTTAAATGTCATTGCTAGCCAGCAAGTATTATTAATGAGAATGTGTTTGCATTCACTGTCTGAGCAAAGGTAGCTAAACATATTTTTCATTAATCTGTGCAGAAAAAGGAATCACAGTGTTAAAAGAAGAGGTGAAATCTGAGAGTTGGTTCAAATATTTGCCTCCTTCCATTGTGAATTTTCAGCCGTCTCTAAGGACTCTTGCTCATCCAATAACCCATGATTATTTGAGAGACACTCTTCAACAATGGATCAACATGTAAGAAATTGGGTTTCGATTATTATTTGTTGAACCCCATGAACAGTAGAGGCTGTGGTCATTGAAATAAATTGCTTTTTAATGGCTTGCCAATATTGCCTTTGAAATCAAATGTTTGTAGATTTCTTCATCTCTACGACTGAGAGCATCTACCTGTTTTTACTGACTGCTTGCCTTTAGCTAACTTCTTCCTCTGCATTCCGCTCCCAAACACAGCTATGGACGTGTCCTTGTTTATCTTGAGTCTTTAGCAATGTTTGATTATTCAGAACTTATTTTAAATTAGTGTATGAATTTCTGAAACTTATTGTGGGTTTTTTTTTAGATGGTATGCTGATCGGCATGTGTAATTGTGATGTTGAGGGAAGCATAAGTGAGGGGAGGGCAGGGCTGACAGGTTATCATTCAGGGGTAAAGATGCTTCAGACATGACAGAATAATGCAAACAAGGAGAGAATGTCCACCTATTAATGAGGGAGAACACAATGGCAGTAGTTTCACATGATGCCCTGGAACAATCGTGCCATATGGGAAGTATTTCGAAATGAAAGAGGGTGGTCACTTTGTTGAGTTTGTAATATAGCCACCACCCCCAGTAGTCCGCAGTAATTAAACAGCTGTAAGTAAATTGCAGAAAGGTGAATAAAATTAGGCGTATGGTGGTGGGAATTTACGGAATGTTAACTTTCGGGGATTGCCTTAGTGCTGGAGCTTGGATGGAGTGGAGTTTGTTAAGTGCATTCACGAACGTTTGGGGACACTGGGCATAATTCTGTATGTTTCAAGATTGTTATGAAAGGGATCAGGTTGGTCCTCAAATTAATTCTTGAATTAGCGGGGAAATGTTAATTCCATTAATGCATGAGAAGCCCTTGTGAAATAACATTTTGAGGTAAACTGATATCGCTGATGACTGGAAATCTTTGGGGAAAGGCCACCATATCTTTATAATGGTCAAATCAAAATATGGCAACATTATGGGATGTGACAAAGGATATTGAAGATTTATTTGGGGAAGAAATACAAAAGGTGAAACGTGGAAGGTGCAGGCGACTGGGATCAAGGGAGTCTTCTGAGGAATATAGAGCAGGAAGAGAATATGGGAAATAAATAAGGACAAAAACAAAACTTTGTCAAGTAGGATTAACAACCAAGACATTCTATGAGTATATCAGGAGCAAGGGAGTAACGAGGGAAAGAATGGGTCCATTTAACGACCAAATAAATAATCTATATGTGGAACAAGGTGATGTCGTTGAAACCCCAAATGAATACCTCTCATCTACTCACCAAAAAAGAGGGACTTGAAGGTAGTGAGTTCAGGGAGGGCTACTTGAATAATCAGTAGCAGGTTAATTTTAAGAAGCAGGGGTTTTTAGATTTTTGGATAAATCTCCAAGGTCAATTGAGATCAATCCTGATATACTATGGAAAGCAAGGGAGAAAGTTGGGGTAGTGATAGCGATTATAGTATCTTTGTTACGCACAGTTGAGGTGTCAGAAAACTGGAAGACAGCGAATACTGCTTGTTTATTTAGGTAAAGACTAGGGGTAAACAGGCCAATGAGTCTTATTTCACTGATAGAGAAGTTATTGGAGAATATCTTAAAGGATAAGATTTATGTTCATTTGGAAAGGCAAGGGCTGATCAGCATTACACAGCATGGCTCTGCAGGGCAAATCTACCCCACTGTTGCCTCGTTGGTCGCCTCGGAAAACATAAAATCATTGTAAGTCATACAATTGCGGCATTTGGATCTGTCTACTTCGCTCAGGATGTAGAAAGAGGCCATTTTGTCTTGTCTTCAGCTTACAGTACAGTTCCATTCTCCATTAATATTTATCTGTCCTCCCCACATTGTCATTTAACTCCCCCGGGTTCTACCACTCGCTGCACACAAGGGGCAATTTACAGTGGCTAAATAACCTACCAACCCACATGTCTTTTCTGAAGCATCTAATGATAGCACATATCAATGAGAAAATGCAAACTCCACAAAGACACCACTGGAGGTCAGCATTTAAAGAGATGGCAGCTCTTATAGCTGTACCAACCACAGTGAATGGGTAGCTTGTGATGTGGAAATGTACACAAAAATAAACTATCTTATAGCAAATTATATGCTTTTTATAAGACCTATATAGCATCTATACTTTTAATTAGTTGTAAATCAGCACTGCTTAAGTGGATCTTTTTAAATATATGTGTTTGTTTTTGATCAACACTTTTCACCAAACACCACTCGCAGTCAGACTATTTGTATTATGATAGTCAAACTAAAATGGAATGGTGAATATTGGTATAGTCATATTTCAGATATTTACATTTTTTGGCAAAAATGTGTTTGTGGGGAAGTAGGATAGGGAAATTAAGCATATGCTTTGTGGGAATTTGTAATAAGATAAAGATTCACAAAATGATGTGATTTGATTCTTAAAAACTTTCACTTTTATTAAAGGTGTAAGGATGACATAAAAATGGGAATTGGGAATCTGCTGATCTACGTGAAAAGTATGAAGGGTCTTGCTGCAATCCGAGATGCAGTATGGGAACTCCTCACGAGTGAATCAATATATCAGAACTGGAAAACTGTCTGTTGCCGACTCTTGGAGAAGCCTTTCTCTTTCTGGGAAGATTTTCTTCAGCAGCTCTTCCTTGACAGGTTACAGGTAGAATATTATCCATGTTTGGCCTAACAAACTTTGATACATTAGCATTCAAACTGAATGACAATCCTGGCAAATAATTCCTATTTAAAAAAAAAAAATCAGTTTACCATGCCTTTTTTTCATTACTCAAAACACTGATGTTCTATCTTTAAAAATGTTTGCATGTCTTTATCTGACCTACAAAAGGAATAAACTCCACCCATTGTGGGATCTTGAGCAACTGAATGGCTGTCACTTGTTCAAGCTGGGAGAACTAATGTTTATTTTGTAATTGCTAGTGTTTAAAAAGTCAAATCAAGAATTTTGTTTTATTTCCCTTTTTTTATTACTAAATTCCAGCAAATATGGTATGTCATAAAAAAGACATCGTACCTGCTTCATCGGATAAAAGTCAGCAAATATTCTGAAGTAGTGGAACAAATTATCACAAACATGGGCTGCCATCCTTTGCCTTGGCAAATGACTCCATTATCTTGGTGACATATTTGACATCAAGCTGAGCTTTATTCCATATTGCCTTCGTCTTAATTTCAGCATGGACGGGCTACACTTCTTTTCAGACCATCTGTGCATAAAACCCTCTCTGACGTCTGGACAGGCGGTTTCAATGTATTTCCATCTGGCCTTGTATCTTTCTACAAGACTCATACCATTCATTTCTATGACTATTCAATTTTAAAATCGTCTTTTTTTTTTTGCAGTGCCCACGGCCTTGCTAGTTGCGGTAACATTCTCCCTTGCTGTAACTTTACTCCACTCCTGCTTACATTATTGTCCTGTCGCACAATGAGGACTCAGCCATTTACCCCTTGCCTCTTCTTTCCAGCTCCCCATGTTTTTTTTTAAATTCATGCGTTTTGGCAATGGCTGCTTGATGTTTATTTGATCCTCTTTCCCTTACAAAGAGGGATGTTTACTTTGTTAGGAGCCCTTGTATTAATCTGGATTATTGTTGCCACTGAAATCAAAATCAAAGTAAGTGTTTCTCTTATTTAACAGTTTAAAATGTGAATATCAAGGAAACGCTGTATTTGAGAATTGGATAATTTGGTTCGATAGGACACATTATATGAATGTCTTTCTTTTCTCCAGGCACTGACAAAAGAAGGTGTGGAATCCATCTCAAGCAGTTCCAAACAGCTCTTGATTTCAGCTCTACAGGAGCTTCAGACCAAGAACACCAGAGCTGCCACGATTAAACCTGTCGAGTTTGAATACAATGTTGCTGCATACCTTTGGTCAGAGAGCAATAATGATCTTTTACCAGACACTGCCTGGGTCAGTGTTAATAATCGTAGTCACTTTGTAAAGAGTGGACTTTCTATGAAGGCTCAAGCTCTTACACTTTGTGTTCAAAGTTTTTGTTCGGCACTTGATTCCAAATTAAAAGTTAAACTAGATGATTTAATAATGTATCTTCCTCCAGCTGCTACTGCTGTAAAGGACAATGTAAATAGCTACTCATCCTCGCAACTACAGAATTCTGCATTTGATAGGTATGCTGATAATGCAAAGGTGGAAGCCATGCTGCAGACACAGTGTCTTTCCTGTGTACACTACATTCTGAACTGCGTGAGAGCAGAACTTAAAATGGCAGAAGGGAGATTGCAAAACTGTACTTACTCTCCCACTGATTGTAATCTCAATGCCGTCCTTTTTATGGCCAGATTATGTCAGTCAATAGGAGAACTCTGCCCTCATCTCAAACAATGCATTTTGGGCAAGTCAAGTGGTAACGATCTTGTATGTGAGCTCCGTCCTGTTAAGAGGTTGGGCAAAGAGAAACTGCAAGAAGTGAAGCCAGCACAGGCTAAATGGCAGGAAATAAAGGATCAGCTGTTGCAACAGAGCACGAGAGCTTATGGAATTTGGAATGCTGCCATATCAAAGGTCAGTCTACTTTTACCTGATATTTGGTTGATTAAAAGTGAATTTTACAGTGCTTTGGCAGAAGAGAATTAGGATTTGCAAGGTAAATTCTGTGGATTTGAGTTTTCTTACTTGTGCTTAAAAAGCATAATCTAAGTTAGGAAAGTTTTGATTTCCACAAATTTGATCAATTGCGGGACACTTCTATCCACTTTTGTAAAGCATTTCTGCAAATTACCGCTATTTGAACTGTGACTGCTCTTGTCTACTTCTTAGCCACAATTTTTTGAAGATTATTCTGCAATTTAGCTTTCATATTCCTAAAATACAGGTATCACATTTAAACTTTGGGAAATTTAATTTTGTGTTTTATGGTTAAATAGAATTGTTAGATGTAGAATTAAAAAATTGAAATGTCTGCTCTGCAACCTCTTTTCTCCTGAAACATGTTCCTTACAATCTAGTGCTACACCCAAGTTCAGTTAGAATGTTTGATACTCTTTTGTTGTAACTTGGGATGTTTGCTATATTAAAGACACTCTTGTAAATAAGTTCTTGTCGGTTTATGCCAATACTAGTTATTTTTTGTTTCTACTTTTTCATTGATTATTTTTTATTTTTAAGGCTCTAGTTTCCCATTTCACCAAAACATTGCACTCTCGTACAACTGGAGCCATTTTATCTACAGCCACGAGCTGGGATGAAATTGAAATTCAAGAGGAAACAGAGGCTGGGAATAGTGTGACCTCCAAAATCCGTCTTCCAGTGCAGGTTAGAATGGCTGTTTGTTCTTCACATTCAAATAATTTGTTTTCTATCATTTAAAACAAAACTTGTATAACCAATCACTGATATCTTCATTAATATCTTATTGGTAGTTAAGATCCCCATTTGTTTTGTAGTACTCAAATATTTAGGGGTTGTTCGATAGAAAAGTAGTACTCAAATATTTAGGTGTTGTTTATTTGTCCCTTCCTATTTCCCTGGACTACCGGCACCATTTTCTGCTCCTTCCCATACATCTTGCATAATTGTAGCGATGTTTTCTGTTATGAATGATATTCAGCATATTAAAATGAATGCACCGGAGATGACGGTAGGCTTGTTCTTAATGCAGGTTTTCCTGAAGCTCAACTTTATTTGTTTTAAAGTTGTTTTTCCCTATTTATGACAAGTCATTTCAAATAAGCAGTCCCAAAAACCACGAGTCCTAATTTGGACCAGGGTTTTGGTGCTGTGGATATTATTTTGAATTTTTATTTAACATCCTTGTTCAATTCTATATCACTGTATGTTAATTGGTACATGTGACAATAAAAGATCTTTGAAACCTTTGAATTAAAATCTGATTGTATCTAAGCCCTGGTTAAGAACACTTCAAGATTTCCACAATCTATTTGCAATTAATGTTACGTAAGTAGCTGCAAAAAAACTCCGATCTAAGGTTATTTAGAAGCAGGGGATAAGTAGTTCAGTCTGCAAAACCAGATCTGTCCTTTGCATTAGGTTCTCTCCCCCATTTGTGAGCCAGTGTTTGCAGGTCATTGACCAATCATCAAGGGCATCACAGCAGCGCAACGGTCGAGTTGCTGACTTACAGTGCCACTGACCCGGCTTCAATCCTGACTATGGGTGCTGCCTGTGCGGAGTTTGTACGTTCTCCCTGTGACCTGGTGGGTTTTCTCCGGGTGCTCTGGTTTCCTCCCATACACTGTGCAGGTTTGTAGGTTAATTGGCCTCTGTAAATTTACCCTCGTGTTGTAGGCTAGAACTAGTGTATGGGTGAACACTGGTCTACGCTGGCTCGGTTTGCCAATGGGCTTGTTTCTATGCTGTATCTCTAAAACAAAATTAAGAGGTGTTGTGGATCTCCGAGTCATAAGTACTGGGTTTCAGTGACATCTATAGAGTACTAACTAGATTTACTCTACTGTTATTTTTGAATAACTTGTACTATTTACCTCCTTCCTAAGAAAGTACTTATTAAGCTACCATAGAACCATAGACTTTAGAGTGACTCAATCAAACACATTTAAAGACAATTTAGCAGGACTTTGCAGTGCAAATAAATTATATATAATTTATCTTGTAAAACTAAAATGATAACATGTTGACATTATTTAAAGGCATTTTTGGTCCAGAATTCAAGATGCATCCAAAGGTGGTATAGAGTGTGGACCATTCAATTCTTGATAAGCAGATCATTATTTGTCTGTTCTCAATGTATTATCTGTTTGGGGACAAATGGTCAACAAATAAACTTCAGTCCATGGCCTTCAAAAGAGGTGTTATTTATAGTGAAATACAACTGTTACTTAACTGCTGCCAGAACTTGTTGGGTTATTTCTGAGGTAGTAAAAGTAGTGCTCATGGTAACTTGAAACCACAGATGTCTGTAATCTAATCTATCACCACCGTAGATGTGGAAAAGTCTTAAATCCTGACTCCACATAACACTGAACTGAAATGTAAAATTACACGAGTAATTACTCCATTAGTGAATACCATACTTCCAACCCCCGGCCCCTGTTGGATTTATTCCAGTGGATATTCATTCGTAGAAGTTTGTATGTTTATACTGATTTCCTATTCCAGTTATTCCTCGGTTCTACCTGCATAGATTTGATTTGCAAGAAAGCTAAACTTGTATAGTGACAAATGCCCCCAGTAATACATTTTTACTGCATATTTATCTGAGCCTTTGGAGGTATCACGACATATCATTAATTTCATTTTTACTATTCATTTAGAATTATCTTGCGGTAACACGAGATAATTCTAAATGAATAGTAAAATATGAAATTGGTGATATTTAGCTAATAAAATCTCTCACGATTTTTGTCTCCACTTATTTGTTAAGTTAAAATGTTGTTAATTCCTAGTGAGAGGAAAATATTCCTTAACAAGAGCAACAGAATAGTAAGATTAAGCGAGAACTTACCAGTTCGAAGTTTGATCGTTATTTTATGAGGAGTAACGATGAGGGATTACGTGAAGAACCCCGCCTGGCGCTGGAAACGGCATACTTCAAAGCAGCGGCATGAAAAACACAGAACATAAAAATAGCCGGAGTAAGATAGTAAGGCTCATCATATATTTAGAACTACCAGATGATCATTCATTTTATGAGGGTGGGGAGTGGAGGGCACGTAATCCCTCATCGTTACTCCTCATAAAATAACGATCAAACTTCGAACTGGTAAGTTCTCGTTTAATCTTACTATTTTACTTCGGAGTCACGTGAGTGACTACGTGAAGAGTTTGAAGCTTTCTGTGTTTTTCGTGTCGTAGAATTTATTCCATACGACAGTACGGATCATTTAACACAATAACGAGCGAATAACACATTTTCCCCAAACATTGCCTCAAGTTATGTGATAAATATTCCACATTATAAAAAATGAAAGTAATGCCCTTTCCATTGAAAGGCAAGTTTATCACAAATACCAATTGATATATATATATTTTTATGGCATGACAAAGCAACAATTATAGAGAACCGAACATTGCGTGTCTAAATCTGACACCATGACTGGTTCCTTTTTACTTTAACAGTAATCTACAGCCTCCTGCGGCCTTGCATCTTTGCTCGAGTGGCTCATCCCGTGCCATTCCTGTGAATGTATTTTCCTCATTAACAGAGTGATTTTCCACCTTTCAGTGTCTAGTTCCTACTGAATGTATCCAATTTTTAACCATCTAGAAATACATTCCTCTATAACCATCAGTTTTTACTGAACCCAATGTGGTTTTTGTGTGTAATAAGCAGTCTCATTGCCACAGAGACTCTTACCTACTGCAACATTTTCATCAATGTTCACACACACATACACACAACTTAAAGCCGGCAGGATATGCTTATAGGTTTACCTTGGTTTCAGGTCTTCTTGGTGTGCTTTGTTTGGTAGATTCATAAACATATATGATAATGCAATCTGTATCCACATGCAATTATAACATAACATTTGCAATGTTTGCACTCTTATATTGATACTAAAGTTATCAGCATTATTATTTTCAATGTTTAAGTTTTTTGAATCATAGATAGAGTTAGAGTCCATTTCAATTTTAAGGCAATCCTTTCAATATTGTCCGTTTATTAACATATTATGGCTCTATCAATTAGATACTTAGAAAATGCAATCCACAAGGAATTCACATATATCTAATATGATAAAATAATTTTACTGTATATACAGACCTCCAATTTCTTATAACAAAATATTGTTTTTTAGACTTATTTCTGCAATTTGCAGATATAACACTTCTGATATAATTATTTTATTGATATGTTGTTATATTGGTTAACATTTATAGACTTTGACCATCAGCTGTTGTGATGGTCTGGTCAACCTGCAGATAGTCAAATTCATATTTTCATGTCATGGATGTTTTTGTACAACAATAAATTCCTGCAGGGTTTCTCAAACCTGGAGATCCCAGTGGGTGCAGCAGCATCCAAAGAGCGAAGGGAGACAGGCAACGACCTAGGTCGAGACCCCTTTTTTGACTTCAATAAATTGCTGCCACTATGAATCATCACTAGCAGTTCAAAATCACACAATATTTATGAAACCATAAAGGACCCGTATTAGGCCACCAAAATGCCTCTGGCAGTGTCCCGCTACATTTTCATCAGACACTGCCCTATTAAACAAAAATGAGGAACACAAAGAAATCTTTTCCTCATGTAATTGGGAGAAAAGCATCCACCTTCGCTGTTCTTGGTTTACCCACAAGAAATACTCGAAAGATCGGTGATTTAATCTGTATGCAATCAGATTAATCGTAAGTAATCCATATTAATGACAATATGTTTTTTCTCCCAAATTTGTTGTCTTCCGATACCATTGTCTCTTCCTTAGAGATAAACAGGTGGACTAAACTTTAAAATATGCCACATCTGTTTACTTAGATAATCCCATGATTGTTATTTGACTTATCTTGTGACCCACAAGAAACATTTGAAAGATCAGTGATTTAATCTGTATACAACCAGATTAATCGTAAGTAATGCAAAAATAATGACAATATGTTTTTCTCCCAAATTTGTTGTCTCCGATACCATTGTTAACATATGCCACAGCCGTGGTATTGTTCATCTTGATACGACATGGACAGTTCCATAATAAAACAATCGATCTTTAATCCATACTCCTTATACTTCAACAATTAATACGAATGTTTGGAAAATTTCTTAGGATAAACCATTTATGTTCACCTGGTATCATTGTCTGCAGTCCGAACAAGAGACATATCAATTATTGTTATAAGAATAGATAATATTCTTATCTTTACCCAAACATTCACAGAAGCTGTACATCATCTGTAACACTTGCTTCAGTTTGCAACAGCTGTTAAGCTTATAGTTGAAGCAGCTTATGAACCTTTTTTACATTACTTTAATAATGATAACGTATCATTTGATATTTTGCATAAGCCTCTTCACAAGGCATACATATTCTTATAAGCTTCTGTATTCCTTCTTTTGGAACTTTATTTATTTTTTACCTAACCTAATGGAGGGACAAAGTATGTCAACAACAATTAGACATATTTGTATCATGGAACAATTCCCCCCCCCTCTTATGGTGCTTGAATTTACTTCTAAATTCAGAATAGTAATTTATGAATATTTTATTAATGCCTAAGCATATGCTTTATGTAATAGGTCAGGTCCTTACCTACCACCAGGTTTGTAATTGCAGGCACTAATTTGCAGCTGCTCTTATCTCTTCCAATTTAAATGCAATCGAGATAACCCATGACCATGACCTCATTAGTGCAAGTGCTGATCTTTTATTAGTAATTGTTCCTTCAGTGTTTGGTTTAACAGCCTTGAACTGATTTGATTGTTTGGACAATGTTTTAACTTGCACAGCTTGACCCACTTTAATTAATTCCAAGCACCTGTAATATTGATTAACACTTTGTTAATCACAACAGTTTTTCCATGTTCTAGATGTTTCCATTTTCTTACACTGTGAAAGTGTAAAATATAATGATGTTTTGTATTGTTTATACCATGAAAACTTTACACTGAGGTAATTTTATAATATACATGTACGTACTCCTTCTTATTAAAATTACTTTTGAGTGCAAACCTGAAATCAATTTTTAAAATTTTCTTATACAGGTGAACCAATCCTTCCTTAGTTATTTTAAGATAACAATCATAATACACCTGTAATCCCCCATAATTGGAGATTTTATGAACTTATTTTGTAACCAGATGTTTGCACCTCTTCAACGTACTTCAAGCCTTCTTTTCCCCAATTATATAGGTTTAGATAAGGCTATGTTTGGATTATACCACTTCTGCCTTTGTTTTGATCCATTATCAAATCTTTCATTGGACCATAGTTTTTTCCCCGCAAATTAAAAGATCTTTGCCTTTGTTTTGATCCATTATCAAATTTTTCATTGGATCATAGTTTTTCTCCCCAAAGTTTTAAAGATCAGTAGTCTGTTCTTTTGTAATTAATATCTTTGATTTATCATAAGGCAGGTTTATTCCATAATAATCAGGAGTTTAATATATCCTGATTTGTATTGATCTGCGAACCTATAGTGCAGATTTTGTAAATTATATATATTTCTTCCCATTGAGCTCCACAACTGATGGCAATTTATTTTATTTTGAAAGTATTACTTATTTGTACCATTTTGAAATACTTTGAAATTGTGTTTCTTATATCTCATATTATTTGAGACATGGATATTATAAACGGATTTACCGTTGATATTTTAATAAAACATAAAAGTTTTATTGTATTCTTGAAGTTGGTGAGATACCATATAATTAATGTTGGCAGCTAGGTTTTCTTCCATAGCCTCACCACTTCCTTTAGATATAGCAAAATCTTTTGCTATCTCAGGCGCATCTGGCCTCTCTTTTTTATTTGTGGTGTGCATTCATAATTCACATCACCACTTGCAGGGTCTGTCTTTTGCAGCCCTGATCCACTTGGAATTATATCCAAAGAGACTTCCTCCACCCTAATCCAGGGTCCAGAGTTTCAAATTCTCAATTTGGCACATAGCCATATTTTGTATATTCAAGCCCCTCAGGGTCTTTTTTGGGGAACTGTTTGGGTACTGTGACCCTTGTCTCTTTTTTATATTTTGGAGTACTTTCTCAATATCGCGAAATTTATTAACTTTTTAAATTACAGCCTTTCTGACTTTTAAAATTTCCTGCCAAAAGATTGTGGAGCATTTTAACCTCTCTACCGTATTTTTAACGGTACCAGTATCGGAACCGGCCCCGTAATCTCTCGTCCCGATCGCTGGGTATTCCCCTGGGACGTTCTTTTCAAAAACTCCGTTGTTTTTAACAGAGTATTTCTGTTCAAATTTAGAACTTTTACTTTGTTTTTTAAAACCTTTAAAATCCTGGTTCAATCCACCAGGCACGGAGTTTTGCAGACTTCCTAAAAAAAAAAAAAAATTTTTTCAACTGCACTTACCTGCCGGTTCCGAACCTACCGCTGTCGAGGAGCTGTCTGTGCAGCTCCTGCTTCTGCCGTCAGCGTCGACGTAATGCCGATTCCAGCGCCAGGCGGGGTTCTTCATGTAGTCACTCACGTGACTCCGAAGTAAAATGGGTGTCTAAAAGGAACTTAATTATAATTTAAAGTAATATTCTGGATTTTATCCCCTTTTGCCCTCAATGATTAATTTCTACAAATTGCAATGGACAAGTTTTGGCTCATTAATTGACCCACTTCTTGTGAATCAGCCTTGTGCTTAGTTTCGGCATTGCCATCAGTCCTTGAATCAACTTTCTTGTGAACTAGAACTGGCAAGTTGCAGTCTAACTGGCACGCAGTGTGTTTTGTTATTTCCTTCTCCAACTTAATATTGCTGCGCTCCCAGTTGAACTCTCAATGTTATCCAGAGCTGTTTAAAAATCATTTATTGACAACTTTGTATGTTCTCTTTATTTTTCTTTGTGTGTGTGTATCATTTTGCGCTACTTAAAATTATCGCTGATTAATTAAAAATGTTCTCAACATTTTTGAGCTACTACCTCCGATTCCACTGCCTTGCATTGTTTGCAACAACTCGCAAATCTGAGAGTACAGATTAATGTGATTCATTTGTCAGGGTGGCAAGTTACTTTGGTATGACAGATATGCAAGGATTGTGCCGTCCTCTCCATGCTTTGCTTCCAAAAAATCAAATTGTAGGTAGAATCAAGAAATATATTACAGAAGATATGCACACATTTAGACCAATTTAATAAATGTAGGGAATTTGACCGAAGCACTGAAAGAGCTGAATAGAAATGACGATTATTTAAGTGCTACATGTTCGCAACAGCCTCTGGTTTGCTGTGTCTCCTATTATTATCCACCTCAACAATTTCTCTTACCTGTGCCTTGAATTACAGCAGCTGTCCTCCCACTTTATATAATCTCCTTTTTGAAATACAAAGCGAGTTGGAAAGTCACAGTGAGTTTGTGACAGTTATATTTGATGAATCATTTTTCCTGTGGTGGTGTTTCATATTTTACATTTTATTCTTTAATTCGCAATATTGGAAGTTAGAAATAAATTATTTATTTTTATTTTGCACTAATTTCTATGGAAGTCGATGATGTTAAAGTTCATATGGCCATTTGCAGTTTTGATACTAAATCTCTTACACTGTTGCTTGTCTTCCATAAGTTTGTTTTTAAGATGGATTAAATTACCCCAGCATTTAATTTCTTTACACCTTTGTTTCTTTCCCCCCTGTAGCCTTCTTGGAATGTTCAGTCACTTCTCTTTCATTTATGTCAAGAAATAAATCGGGTTGGAGGTCATGCTCTTCCTAAGGTCACGCTTCAGGAGTTGCTGAAAGCTTGTTTGAATGAGGTGCTTTCTGGTTATGAAACGCTATGTTCCATGACCCCGGATAAGGTATGGATGTTTTTTTTAAATCTTAGTTTGTATTGCTCTGGACAATATCATGACTCAGCAAAGTGGTGCAGCAATGGAGTTGCTGCCTTGCAGCGCCAGAGACCTGGATCGATCCTGATTGTACAGAGTTTTTACTTTCACTCGATGACCTGCATGGGTTTCCTCCGGGAGCTTTGGTTTCCCTCCCACACTCCAAAGACGTACAGGTGTGTAGGTTAATTGGCTTGGTATATTTGTAAATTGTCCCTAGTGTGTGTAGGATAGCGTTAGTGGGCGGTAATTGCTGGTGGGCGTGGCTCGGTGGACCGAAGGGCCTTTTTCCATGCTGTATCTCTAAACTAAACTCAATAATAATGAAAGATAGGATTTAATGAAAACTTTTAATCACATAAAGTTCAGTTGACTGGGTAATAATTGTGAAATACTAAAGATATCAAGGACTATTTAATTTGAAAATTATGAGCGTAATTATTTTGTTGCAACTTATTGTTGCTCACAAAGTTCGACCCACTGCAAGTCATTTAAACCTGGCCACAATAACAGGCCGGAGTGTATTAACATTTACCCTTTCCCACTGTGCCACCTTGTAATACCTTGTGTATTTGGTTAGTTGATATCTGTAATCCAAAAGGTACTGACAGGACACTGATATGCCTCCATACAAAGAAAATATAGAAATCTAGCATTCAGTACAGTCCTTTGCTAACTTGATCTCTGTATCAAGGGTTTGTGTGTCTAGTATGTATTGTCCTTTTCCAAGGATTACAAAATTGTTCTTGGGGTTGCCTCACTCATACACAAGAATAAATGGTAAATGGTAGGGAATTGAGGAATGCTGTGGAACAGAGGGACCTAGGAATAACTGTGCATAGTTCCCTGAAGGTGGAATCGCATGTAGATAGGGTGGTAAAGAAAGCCTTTGGTGTGCTGGCCTTTATAAATCAGAGCATTGAATATAGGAGTAGGGAAGTAATGTTAAAATTGTACAAGGCATTGGTAAGACCAATTCTGGAGTATGGTGTACAATTTTGGTCGCCTAGTTATAGGAAGGATGTCAACAAAATAGAGAGAGTACAGAGGAGATTTACTAGAATGTTGCCAGGGTTCCAGCAACTATGTTACAGAGAAAGGTTGAACAAGTTAGGTCTTTATTCTTTGGAGCGCAGAAGGTTAAGGGGGGGACTTGATTGAGGTCTTTAAAATGATGAAAGGGATAGACAGAGTTGACGTGGATATGTTTTTCCCATTGAGGGTAGGGAAGATTCAAACAAGAGGGCATGACATGAGAATTAAGGGACAGAGGTTTCGGTGGGGGTAACGTGAGGGGGGAATCTTCTTTACTCAGAGGGTGGTGGCTGTGTGGAATCAGCTTCCAGCAGAAGTGGTGGAGGCAGGATCGATTTTAACATTTAAGAGTAAAGTGGATAGGTATATGGACGTGAAGGGAATGGAGGGGTATGGTCTGAGTGCAGGTAGATGGGACTAGGGGAAAACAAATGGTCGGCACGGACTGGAAGGGCCGAGAGGGCCTGTTTCCGTGCTGTAATTGTTATATGGTTATATGGTTAATAACATTTTTGCTGTGCCTGTAAACTCAAAAGTGCAAGACTGATTATTTTAGTTGATTTTGTGCTGATGTGACATGCACTTCCTGGACATCAGCATGCTCGGAATACTTGTTTTGTCATAATAAATTTGAAACTGCTGTAGAAACTTTTTTGGGGGGTGAAAATTGATTCTCTGCCGTAATTCCAGTAAAGAATTGAAAAAGTAGGAGCATTTCCAAGAAAATTCCTGACTATTTCATTCATGTATTCACTGCTCAATGTTTAAAGACTGCAACATAACGTAATGATAGTGTTGACATATTTGGTCTTCATATTTAAAGATGAACATGTTTACAATTGAAACATTGTAGAGAAAGTTCACAAGACTGATGCCTGAAGTGAAGCGGTTGATAGTTGAAGAAAGCTTGAGTGTATTGGGACTATAAATAGTACAATTTAGAAGAGTAAACAGTAATTAAAATGTCAGAAAAGGACACAAAGTGCTGGAGTAACTCAGCAAGACAGGCAGCATCCCTGGAGAATTAATACTTTGATAAAAAATTCCAGAAGAAAATAGGTAAGCAAGTCATTATTTTAGGAGTCTTCTGCATACATTCTTAACATGATACATCATAACATGTGCCTCGGCACTTGTTTCAGTTAATTGCTTTGAAACCCAGCGTATTTTTCTACATCAAAGAGTAAATATAAAATATTTTTACTGCCCTTGAGTAATCTCTCTTTGTTTGATTTGATCAAGGATATTCAGAAATTGCTAGTTCCTCCTTGCATTGACAAATCTTGCTTACCTTGGCAAAGCTTTCCATACTCTTTTGAATTGCAATCTTATCCTGAAGCATTTGAAGATGTTGTCTGGCAACATTGGCGTAGTATGGGCTGATGATTACTTTTGTTTTTATTTATTTTATTCCTCCGTTTATGTTCTGTATTTTTAGATCTACAGCTTAAATTTTTTTTGCCAATTCACGTGAATTGATATAGAAACCAGTTTGCGATATCACTTTGTTAGAAGAGTAAAATCTCCCTTGGTGGTCCTTCAGTTTATGTATTTTTCTACGGTGAATTGCTGAACACTTGTTATTTCCAACAGCAGTGTGATTAGAGAGCTTTATTTAAGATCCAAAGTATTTAAGATCCAAAGTGATTTTTTTAAAATCAAAAAGTACTTTAATAAAATGTAATTGAACTAAGTATGAAGTATATTTGCTAACTGGTACTTCTGCCACTTGGCTTTTCAGGCTGATTCTGCATTCCCTTTAACTCAGAACAGAGCTTTGCAGCTGCTTTTTGATCTGAGATACCTTGTTTCAATTTTAACAGTCAGAATCGATGAGGTGAAAAGCAGCAGGAATCAGCAGGAACCAAGGTAAGGAACGTTTTTGAAAAAACCTGTACATTTTATGCAAGAGCTCTTGGTATTGAAGAGGCATGTAGAATATCTTGGGAGATTGATTTTCACTCTGCTTTGACTAAATTAGGGTTCAAAACGTGGTGGATACTTTGGAAAGTTACATTGATCCATTTGATTTTGATGTTTTTACTCCACACCTTAACAACAATCTGAGCAAGCTCTCTCAAAGGACTTCAGTAAGTAGAACAATGCAATCAGATATCTAATGTTTTGTATATTTCTGGTTCACTCCTCGCTTGGATCCAGTGGCAGGGAGGGGTGCAGAGTCCTCAGCCCAGGGGTTTGGAGATGGGTTTGATTAGCATTGCGGTTATGAAGGCAGAACTGTAGTCAATGTAAATAAGAGTTTGATTTTAGGTGTCCTTCTATCCAGATGTTGCAGAAATGAGTGTAGGGCCATGGAGATGGTGTCTGCCATGGATCTGTTGCAACGATAGGTGAATTGCAGGGGATCAAGGCTCTCTGGAAGGCTGCAGATAACCATCCTCTTGAAACATAGTGAAATAAGACATCTGGAGCACAGCTTCCAGCTGCTTTGTCAACTCCAGCTCATTTTATCATCCCCATTCTGTCAAAAGTATGTTCCCTATCCTTTGATGCCTAAAATGTTCAAATAAGTATCTCATTCCAAAAAATGTGCTTAAAGACCTGTTTTCCTATCACTGAAAATTGAAACTTGTAAGTATCAAATTGTTGTAATGTAAAACCTGCCAAATCGAGGAAGGGCTGCAGTGAACATATTGAAAACATTTTGAATCTGTAATCAGTATTTATTAAGAAAACAAGACATCTGCAGTGCACAAGGTAAAGGCATTGTTGACTTCAAACTGCTTCTTTCCCTCGTTCCCTGCTTGGTTGTGACCCTGGCAATGAAATGTTGCATTGATGTGAAAAATTGCTTTTGTTCTTCAGGTGCTTTTTGGGTTATTAACTGGCACGGAGAAAAATTACACCAACAGAAGTACGATATTTAACTCTCAAGAACCTCATAACATCTTGCCATTGGCTTCCAGTCAGATCCGGTAAACAAATCCTTATTGCATTTGTGTGGCGAGCTTAGTCGGGTTTAACTGTTGTAAATTTGTGTGTCTGTCATCCAATGATGTTGTTAGATACTACCAAACTATTTCTATCAACTCTATCTCACATATTGGTTACAACAAGTCTTGTTCCTTCCTTGAACCATGGAAGTTGAACTACATCACTTGAATTTCATACAAGCTTTCTTGTCACTTTTTGTTCAGATTAGAGTTCCACCTTTCCCATGCATCTTAGTTAAGTTGATCTGGCAAGTTGGCAATGGCAAAATACCAGAGAGACAGGAATTCAGAAATAACACCCACAATGGTAGAAATACACTAAATTATCTGGTATCAGACATGTGATGGACTTAAATGGAGGGGAAAGCTGAGAGGGAGAGAGAGAAAGAGAGAAAAAATAATTACAAGGGGCGTGGATAATGAGAAACCTTTCCCTATAGCAGAGATCTCTAAAGCCAGACGGCACGGATTTAATGTGAGCAATTAGAGAGGAATCTGAGATTATTTTTTCTACCCAGAGAGGTGGTTTCAGTCAAGCTAGTACTCTCACAACATTTAAGAATGATCTGGATGACCACGAAGTGGCAAGACATAGAAGGCTTTAGCTCAAATGTAGGTACATGTGATTAGTATGGGTGGGTAATCGGTGGTTAGCATAGACAAGGTGAGCCTCCGTTCCTGTGTCTGTGCTGTGTGGCCAGGTAATTAAATATATAATGTTGAAAATTTAGCTTGCACATGTTGGCGAACTTGCATTTACTTTGGGTTTTGTTGTAATTGAATATCCCCGCAGTTCCGTGGGGCCTAGAAGTTCTCCACAATAAATCAGAATATCAGCGTACTTAGTTGAGAAATCCAGGGACGCCAGTTACTGGAGCGTGCCAGGTCTTGAGATGATGGATGACTGGGCTTTTTCTGTACTCAGTGCGTGGTGAAAAAAGGTGTTCCAAGTCAATAACCTTTCATGAAGATAGCACATATTCTGTAGAGTTGTTCTTTTGCGCTTAAAGAAATAGCAGAATTCACATTAAGGTGAAAGGTCCATGTTGCAGTAACTTTGTTTTGGATTGAGTAAAATTGCAAATTATTCAATAGCATATTGACTGTATTTTTGGCAATAAATCATTTAAAGCTAGGTTTTACAAGCATGTTTGTTTTTGGTGTGAAGATCTATCCTCTGTTTGCCAGCTTGCAAACTGGCACAGGTATAAATGATGAAATAATTGTAGCTGGTGCAAAGAAGCAAAGTCTGCTTTTCGTTTTAGACACAATTGGTAGCTTACTAATTTGACTAAGTGGCATTTTAATGACCCCAAGGAGTAATTGGTCATTCTTCTTACCCATGATCGTTTGATACTTGGTTGAATGGATGGGGTATGTTTGGAGGGATATGGACCAAACACAGGCAGGTAGGACCAGTGTAGCTGGGACATGGAAAGTTGGTGCAGGAGTAGGTCGTTCGGCCCTTCGAGCCTGCACCGCCATTCAATATGATCATGGCTGATCATTCAGAATCAGAACCCTGTTCCTGCTTTTTCCCCATATCCCATGATTCCGTTAATCCAAAGAGCTATATCTAACTCTCTCTTGAATACATGTTGGCCAGTGTGGCAAGTTGGGCCCGTTTCCACGCTGTATCACTCTATGACTATAACTCAAGTCAAGGCAAGAGAGTTTATTGTCATATGGACAATGAAATTATTGCTTGCTGCAGCTCAACAGAATATTGTAAGCATAAATACAGAACCGTTCAGATCAATATACACATAAATAAACAGATAAAGTGCAATTGGCTGTTTTAGTTCAGAGTCTGTTTGTTGGCGAGTTTAATAGCCTGATGGCTGCAGGGAAGAAGCTGTTCCTGAACCTGGATGTAACGGATTTCAGGCCCCTGTACCTTCTACCAGATGGTAGCGGAGAGATGAGTGCGTGGCCAGGATGGTGTGGGTCCTTGATGATGTTGGCTGCCTTTTTGAGGCAGAGACTGTGAACTGTACAAGTCAATAATATTATGAATCTCTGATTCCAGATTTGGTTTACTGCCACTTAGCATGGCACGTTCGCGAAAGCCTAAGTCAACTACTCGAGCAAGTGAAGTTAAGAAACAGGTCGGTGCTGACTTTATTTTATGTGATGTATGGATGTGTTTTGATCTTAAGTTCTTGTACCTCAAAAGCAAAACATCTAAATCTAGTTTTTACCAGCATGTTTATTTACCTGAAGAAACCTTTTATTTTTTTTAATTTTAATTTATTGGCCATTCATCATCAAATTGGTTTAAAGTGGTCTCTCTTAATCATAGTTACACTGTGCACGACAGCACAGAACTGATAGATAAAATCTATCTATAATGTTATTTTGCAAGGTGCACAGCCCCGTAAGGATATTGCTAATTATCGAGTATTCGTTTTTTTGAAAAAGGTAAAGACCTTTTCAATAGATAACACACTAAATCAGCAGAGCAAGGGCATCGTCCTATTGAAACCAGCCATCAGCTATTCGCGTCATTCCCTCATTCAAGTGAGCAGGACTTTGGATTATTTTGACCATGTGGCAATGTTAAATTGGGCCTTGTGTGTTTTAGTTTTATTAGCACTGTGCCACATAAAATGCACCATTTAGTAATTAAAAAAAAAAAATTGTAATGTGTATGCAATTTAACTGGTTTCTGTAAATTTAGTTTCAGCTGAAGCATTGGCCTGCCACAGCTGCAACCTTTTGATGACGCCTCACTGGGTATTTATAGCCATGTGTGTAGCGTGTTTAGCTTTGCATTACGCTTGAGTAATCATATACAATAAACAGCATTATGATTGGGTAACCACCAATACCAGTGTATTTGTAATGAGCAAGTGTGCATTCGTGTGAAGTCATGTCAAGCTGACTTAATGCAAGTTCTTCCAAAAGCATTTGGATACGATACGATAGATCTTCATTTATCCCAGGAGGGAAATTGATCTGCCAACAGTCATAAAGCACAAAATACATGAAACATGAAATTAAAGAGACGAGTGGAAAGGATTGGGGATGTGCAAAGAGTGGGGAGTGGGTGGGGGGGGGGGGGGGGGGAGTCCGTCTACCCCACGACAGCAGGGGGAGGAGTTATACAGTTTGATAACCACAGGGGGAAAAGGATCTCTGTGTGAAGGAACCAGCCTAATTCAGAATTAGGCATACATGATTGAAAGGAATTACCTTTTGTCTGTTCCAATTAATGAGTTTTATATCAGCTCTGAAGTTAAATGTATCATGATTTTGAACAGTCTGACAGTAAATTTTCAACTGACTCTACATTTTGAAAGAACAAACGGCTTAAATCTCCATTCTATTGGTGCAATATGAACCTTAAATTACTAAAATATAAAGATGTGCTTATAGTTATTAAAAGAAGCATAGGCTTCCCTGTCTTAGTTCATAAGTTATACGAGCATAATTAGGCCATCGGACATCAATTCAATCATGTAAAAATAATACTTGCCCTCCACTTGACTTGCCCTCCACTGCCTTCTCTGTTTCTGTTTTTTGTTTTTGTGGCATATTCTCTTCCGGTATTTGCTTTTAAATATTTTTTGTCATTTTTTTTATTTTCTTGGTTTAATCAATATAATTGTGCTGATCTCTGGGAGTTGGAATGGTTCTGGATCCCGAAATGATTCCTTCTCTCCAGAGATAGCTATGTGTCCACTGAGTTCCAGCATTTTTACGGTTTATTTTTATCCCAGCACCTGCAGTTCCTTTCAATATATTTTTGGAGTTTGGTGACAATACCTAGGAAAAGGAAAGGTGATTTCCACAATTTCCTGCCAGTTTTTTTTTTATAGACCTTGGTAGCATTTCAAATTTTGTGATTAACTGAATAAGCATTAAAGTTACAGGAGATTTTGCAAAATATTTGAGCTATCCTTCGCTCCATAAATGCTGCCTCACCGGCGGAGTTTCCACAGTTTTTTTGTCTACCTAAGCTATTATGTCTACATTTGTGATTTGGTTGTCTGCATGTTTAGTGTTATGAAAAGAGTTGCACCATGGATTCAAAAATTCAAATTATTATTATCTTAGTTGAGGTTTTTGCTACTGAACAGAGGAGGGTGGTCCATATCTGGAATGAGCTGCCAGAGGAAGGCTATAGAAGCAAATACAATTACAACTTTTAAAGATAATTTGAATAGATATATGGTAGGAAAATTGGTATTGTTCAATACGGGGAATTAGAACTAGCTCAATACGCCAACATGATAAGCATGGACAAGATGGGCCGAAGGGCCTGTTTCCATGCTGTATTCGTAACAGACACTTTACAGTAGGGGTTCCCAACCTTTTTCGTCCCGTTTACCCCAGGCAACCTTAATAGACGTAACAATGTTATTTCACTTATTTATGAACAACTAATGATGAACAGATACTGGTATCCCAGACCCAAACACAGTCAGTCAATGAGAAAAAACATGTACAAATCCAGAATCAACAAATGTACCCCCTGGGTAGGCAAAATTTACCCCAGATTGGGAACCCTTGCTATACAGGTTAACAGTACACACATGAAGGCTATTGTAACTTTAGACATTTTATATAAGAATTGTTATTTTCTGGGTTAAATTTGAGTTATTTAATGGAGGCACTCTGCTCTACCAAAATTCAAATGCACTGGTTTTTGTTATCTGATATTTTTCTAATAATTATTTATTTCTGTTGCCCAGAACTACTTTTTGTTATGATTTGAGTGTTCTGCTTTACTGCACAGCCGTTAAGCACTTTAGTTGAAACTAAAGAACCACCGGGATGCGGCAGGGGTGGCTTATAGTAATGGGCTGGTTGCTTGCAGTTCTGCAAAAGTAATGGTGGAGTTGGGCAGGGGAGGTGTCAGTGAGAATTTTTGCTGGCAACATAGCAAATTTAATAGTTTGCTGTGGTTGAATGTACGTAATCCTTCAAAGACTGGATTTTTAATGCATCTTGCAAAGTACTCAAACCTTTTATCTGCCATCATACACAGAAATAATTACATTTCATGAATAAATATAAAGTGCTGAGGGCCATGAGGCAGAATTAAATGCAGAACCACAAAACTAGATCACCTTTGAATCAGCTCAAATTGTTAACTAAATTGGTACACAGAGTTGCGAGTCTTTATGGTACTCGCTATATGCCATGTGTGAATTATTTGTGGATAAAATCAATTGATTTAATTATTACCACAAAAAATATTCTTGTACTTTTGTATGTAAATGTGAGGAGTTGCTGCCTTGTGTTCACAATGCAGCTTTTTTTCAATATCCCTCTGTGCATGTGAGGTGCGTACTTCAATGAAACGTAGAATGGCTGGCACAGTAATTTCTAATAAATAACAATGAAAGTCTGTGTTGACATTGTGTCGGCTGTGTTCAACCATGGTGATGAAAGATATTCAACAATACCAGTGTTGGAGGATTATATTGGACAAAGACTGAGGTAAATTCAGATCTTTTGGTTGTGTAGAAGAGAATAATTAGCTTTGATAGAAATTACTATTCTACATCACAGCAATGGTCTGCAAAAAAAATACAAGGGGTAAGATTATATTGGATCAAGTCCCTTAGACACCTATATCACTCACAATCCCCACATGCTTGAGTCAGATTCTGTATTCTGGAGTCCAGCAGCAAGGTCTGAATGGCAATTGGACTGAACGCTGTAAAGCACAAAGGCCCATCCTTGAAACACCGTGACAAATGTTTGCAATAGGAGGAGAACTGACTGAATGTTATGGCCTTCCACCACAGTGAAGAATGTTGATTTCACTGTGGTGAACGTTCATGTTAGATTCTAAGGTGTATTGTGCTCTTTTTGATTGTGTGGCTGCATGGCAAATCAAATTCCACTGTACCTTAATTGGTGCATGTGGCAATAAATGTGAACTTGAATAGGCAGAGCTGAGAAGTGATTTGTGTTTGTAAGGCGCTTTATTAGTTGAGATGTGCGACTGAGGATCAGGCCCATCTTTTCAATTTTATAATAGCTGAATAATTTTAAAGAAAAATCACAATAAAAGGATAAATAAGTAAATAATTAAAACAATAGCTTCATGGGGTAAGAATTCTCATTGAAATCGGAAGGGTTTGGGATTTTGTGCCAGATCTCGTGTATCTCGAAGTCCAAGTGGCATTTTTTCCACATTCGAGTGAAAGTTCTTTGCAAATCTGGAGCCTGCACCGGGGTAATGTAGCTTGACATGGTCATTCTGAACTTCCAGATGGGAAATCACATGCTTGGCACTCCAGCACTGAATGGCCATTCAAACTCCTGACTCTTTCAATCTGATTTGGGGGCAAATTAGCCAAGAGCTGGCCCAGCATTCTGTAAATGTGAAACACTGGAAAGCAATGACCAAATTACTGAACAACTTCACATTTGGTTCCTTTGTATCATTGTATTCAGTTGCCCTCCTGCTGTTTAAAGTGTAACGTATCAAAGCATGTGGATGCGTCGTCAAGAAGCCTGCATGTGCCACTGTTTTACTTTGATTTGCTGTGAAGGAGGTGGTGTGGTGGAGGTAACTGCATTTACTGTGAACCATTGCATAAAAAGAGCTGTGCTCCAGATATTAACTATCTTGTTTATTACCTTCAGCCGATGGAAACTTCACTTGGAGCCAAAAGGGTTTCATATCTCAGTTACTCTGTCAGGTGAACAGCTGTGACTGGCCGAAATTACTTTGTAGCCTTTAATGTCTGCCGAGTAATAGCCTTCACTCTTTTAGTTGCAATCATTAGAAGGATAGGTAACAAACATATTTATTTACCTTATGCAATCTCTTTGTTCCAAATATGACTTTACATCGGGTTTACGTTTTTTTTTAAAGCAAGTAATGGCGACATTGTATCTTTAATCCTCAGGCAGTTGTGCATAGTGTATTGTGTTCATAATGATCCTTCTGAACTCTGAAGAGAATTCTCTCTGAACAATTCTAGCAGTTTCTCGACCTGCTCCTCCGTACAAATCTTTATACAGAGAGCAAGGCGAAGGGTGAGAACCTAACCGAGCTTGCCGACTTGACCAAGAATCAAAAAGTGAACACACAGCTACAATCGGCTATTTGTTGCAGCATGCGCTGTTGGATTAGCGGAGACTAATGAAGGACGTTGCTTGCTCTCTTTCCCTAGCGTACTTTTAGTCATGCCTGTTGAATCTATGCAGGAGGTAGTGCTCAAAGCATTTTTTTTCTGTTGTAGATGCTTCCCATGTTGACCGCGGACGATGAAAGTATGAAGCCCGGCGCCTTATTTCATCAGCTGGCTGCTTTTCAAGATGATGAGACGTCGTCATCCTCAGCATCATCGCTCTTTAAATTGGGTTGGCTATCGAGTATGACCAAGTGATAATGGCAGCTTTGATAATAACTGATACAAACTTTGATGTAGATATAAATTAATAAATACAAAAAAAATCGACTGCCATCGACTGAAAAAGTGTATCGATGTCTATAACTTACAATTCTGAATTGGTGGCCAGGATTAATTGCAGGATTTTCAATTATATCTGTTGGCGTTATTAAAATACAATTTTTCTATAAAAAGATATCCGCATCATGGAGACTTGAGTACGTCAACTTGGATCCTCAATGCAGATCAATAATCCCTAATGATGCTGAATTAAATAACGAGCTGGTAATGTGAGCTTGTCTCCAGGGTGCAGAGGCAACATTGTAATGAGTGAATTCTTCAGCTGTTCATTTATGTGGCCATTCTCTGTCAGTGAATAGTTTTGGCTGTACACATCTTTCAAATCACAACTTTGTTTCATTTGCATCATGATCTGATCCTATTTTGATTCTTTATATTATCAACATTTTCTTTGCTACTCAGTTAAAGGAGGATGCAACCAGAATAGAGCTTGCTAAAGATTTTCGTCATCTTCCATGCAGCACAACTGTAACATGGATTTGTGTTTTATATATGTTGAGATTAAAATTTAAAATATATTGAGCCTTCAATACTAGTTAAATAAGGATTATCCCTAAAAAAACCCCAACCCGTTTGCTCTTAGCTAATCTCATATGTTCATGGGAATAGATGATTGGATTTTTGCCACATTGCCATTTTCTACATACTCAAACTGCGGAGCATCCTGGACCGCTCACCCCCTCCATGACACACTGGTCAACCTGAGGAGTATCTTCAGCAACAAGACTGCTTCCACCAAGATGCAGCACAGAACGCCACAGGAGATCCGTCATCCCCGTGGCTGTCAAACTGTTCAACTCCTCCCCCTTCTGTAGAGATGGAAAACTGAGACCCCTTTCCCATCCCAATATTTGCACATCCCCAAGCCTCTCCACATTGCTTCAATTTCAGGTTTCATGTATCTTATGTTTTTATGACTGTTGGCAGATACATTTCCCTCCTGGGATAAATAAAGTTGTATTGTATCGTAGAAGCAACACTGCAGAGCAGTCCTACGAAAGTGAAGACAAAAGAGACAGCAGATGCTGTTGGTGGGTCAAACAGCGTCTGCAGAGGGATAGGGATAGTTGAGTTAATGCACTGCATCAAGAGAAGAGTTCCTCCGACAGTTTGTATTTGCCTCACTATAGTGGAGCTGTGTGATTATATATAGCAATCAGCTACCGTAGCTGATGTTTAATATGTTAAATCCTTAGTATGCATATTGTTTGGCACTTTGTTACATTCAACACTGACTTAAAATGGTGTTATTCATGTCTCCATAGTAATACGAGACTTTGCATGTTCAAGGTACATTCCTATTGAGGAACTACAATAGAACTGCACTTAAATGTTTCACTAAGAGACATTCAATCATAGGAAACTAAATCTCTGATTGTAACATTATAGTTTGTCGCTGAATACTCTCCTGTTGTATTTGAGCAATCTTTTTGCTAATGTAAATTTTGACAAATGACACAGAGATTTTGCATTAAGTGTAGCTTAATGTAAGGTTGGGGATAAATTGTTAAGTGCCATTTGACACTGGTAAATGTGTAGTCACAGCAGGGACCCATGTCTTCGAAAACTGTTGATTTGGTGGTAGAATTATGTATTATTAAAGGAAGGTTATGAAGATAAAAAAATGTGTAGCATTAAACCCAAACATACAAGTGATTCGCACTTCTTTGCTCAGCTCCGTGGAACAATGGAAATTTGTGTCTGAATTCTGTCTGGAATTATTATAGTTTCCCCTGTCAAGTGAATAGGTGCATCCCTGACTAGAACTACTTTGAGAGCTGAAAGGGCTTTTGTTGGTTGTCATTGGCGATGAAAGGATAAGACTGCTGACTGAAGTACTCCTGTTTGCTGTGTTCGCCGATATGGAGAGGATTGGAGATAATATGCAGTTGAAACTTTCTGGTTCCAGTGTTACCATAAAGTTCCTCCGATATGCTTCCCGTATTATTAAATAGAAATATAATCTTTCACATTGGTTGTACTTTGAAACATTGGAAGGAGTAAAAATTGTGGGTAAATAGTGGCAATGTTTTGTTGTGGTGCATGCTCAAATGAGCAAGTTTGAAGTTGGCCTGAAATGCGAGTGCATTTAAAATGGATAAATGCTGGTCTTCGTCTTTCGTGTCCATCTTCCATGTTTCAAATGTTGAAATCGCTGTCATCGTCCGTCCTGAAAAGGGCGCAAGCTTCCGGCAACAATCAGTGGGAGCCATCACTTGTTGCATTAGATGATGGTAGTGGTAGCAGAGATAGCTCAGGATGCTTCCAGTTTCCAGCTGTGGACGCCTGCCATGGGGCCGATAAATGCTGGTCACTCAATTACTTTGTAAACTGAACAAAAAGTGTTGGAGTAACCCGCTGTGTCTTTTTCTATAAACAAGCATCTGCAGTTCTTTGTTTCTACTTTATAAACTTCATTCTTTATATAGTTCGTATTGTAACCCTGATTTTATAAATAAGTATAACAAAACAACTTGGACTTACAAGGACGTAGCACATTTTGCACAGTCAGAAGCATAAAACAAACTGCACCAGTGGGACGAGTGAACAATCAATTAATTATTGACTGTCACGTGCCCCTTTGGAGCTACTTCAGATGATTTGTTTCTCATTGTTCCACTGGAGAATATCATGACATCAATAAAAGTCATTCAAGACAGTGTTACAGCACATTGAAGGAAAAGTACAGCTGGTGTTAATATTTCGAAAAATGATTTCTTGGTAGCTGATTACCTCTAACAGTCGCGTGTATGGAAAAGGATAGCATGTTGGTGGTACTGCTGCTGGTGGTTGCAAAGAGACAAGATATCACTGCTGGAGACATCCCTTTCATTGAGGTGGCCTTGATAGAGATTTGTAGTGCATGGTGCCACCAGACTCATCGTGATTTTGCATGCTGTGCTTAATCCAACCATTCCAGCTCGTGGTCTTATGGTGTTTTGGATTTTATGCATGTAGATTGGAGTTTGTGCCTGCAATGTGTCGACCGATTCCATATTCCCCAGTGCATCTTGGTGGGAAAAAAAATCCCTTTAAGAGACATGAGTGGGGAATGTATGGTTAACCTACGGTCACAGGCATTTGATTCTTAATAATGACTTTGACTCGAGCTTGTGCCTGACCTGCCTTAAAGTCTTTTTTTAATTACTGTGACTGATTCAGATCAATTATATGTGTTTCGCTTCAGAGTTTTTAATGTTTACCGCCTTCTTGTACATTACTTTTGCGCAATCTTTTGGGAAGATTTTGTGCTTGGGTGTCCTTTCAGATGTTTTCTTACCAACAGACTTGATTGTTATATATTAATTACCCTTGTAATCTTGTTATCCTGATCCTCCTTAATCACGTGATAAGCTTTCATGGTAAGTTACTCCCTCTATGGGTTCTGTTTGGATGCACTCTTAAACCTGCCCCCTTTCTGCCATTCACTACCTAAATGTCATGCTGATTGTCACGCAGGCTCATTTTGTCGATAAATCTTGCCACCAAAGGCTTCTGATCACCTGTTCTCACTTCTGAGGTTCAATTTATGTTCTTAATCATGCATGTCTCAGCTTGATGATCCCAAAACTGAGAAGCCCATTCAGCTGAAGGGCAGGTGGGGGAAACAAGATGTCCATGATCGGGTAAATCCAGAGTGACACAGGAATAAGCTACAAACAAGGTTAACTGGTGAATGGGTGCGGTTGGAGAGTACAAACTTTGACAAAAGACTCTAAACAAAATAATGTCGACAAGACTCCTGATGTAGCGTTTCAGCCTGAAACATTGACAGTTCCTATCCCTCTACAGATGCTGCTCAACCCACAGTCCCTGCAGCAGATTGTTGCTTGATAATGGCAGTGGCACAGCGGTAGAGTTGCTGTCTTACAGCACCAGAGCCCCAGGTTCTATCCTTACTACGAGTGCTGTCTGTACAAAGTTTGTACATTCTCCCTGTGACCGCGTAGGGTTCCTGCCATATTCCAAAAGATGTGCAGGTTTGCAGGCTAATTAGATTCTGAAAATTGTCCAGTGTAGGATGTAACCAGTGTATGGTTGATCATTGGTCAGCGTGGACTTGGTGGGCTGAAGGGTCTGTTCCAGTTCATTGTCACTTAACCAACTAAGGTACAGTGAAATTTAAGTTACCATACAGCCATACTATGCACAAAAGAACACAATACACAAATAAAATAACATTTAACATAAACATCCATCACGTTGTATTGTGGAAAGCCATGCCTTTGGATCGGTCTCCAAACACTCAATTTAAAAAATGGAATGAGCTAAAATTCCCTCTGATTTTTCTGGCTGGCAATTCAAGTTGAGATGTGCAAGTGTGGCATGGGGTTCAACTGTTCATTCTCTTGCCCCACCCCTCCTGCTCGGATTACATTCTCATTTTTTCATAACATCAGTTTCCAACCACTCATCTCACAAGACTAGTCTGTGATTATCTCATTGGGGGTTGACATGTTTAATAATCCCCGGAGCGTCCCTGTGTCTGTACTCCCTCGAGTCATTTTGGATCTCCCTGCTTATGCGCCAGCTGGTTGATTTAAGAATCTCCCCTTCACATTCTGATATCTCCATTCATTCCTCTGTCTCCAAACTTTACTCATCCTGCTCTGCCTTAAGTTTAGTTTAGAGATAATGCATGGTACAAATCAGAGCCCCTGTCGGGCCCACCAACGTCTGCACCGACCAGCAAATCACCCGCACACTACCACTATCCTACTCCCTACTAGGGACAAAATTTATATATATTTACCTGAGCCATTGGCCTACAAACTGGTATGTCCTTTGGAGCGTGGGAAGGTACCCACACCTATAAGAAAACCCCCGCACGTTCTATCGGCACACGGATCGACAATTACAATCTCCGTACAGACAGCACCCGTTGTCAGGGTCGATCCTGGGTCTCTGGTGCTGTAAAGCAGCAATTCTACCACTGTGCCACAGTGCTCTTTGTACTCTGTACCTGCAACATTGCCCCAGTCTACTCATGATCCAGCCAATATTCTGCACCTTTTGCAACCATCTCCCCATTTATTTTTCTCTAATAATCCCTTTAGTTCCTTTTCCATTTTTTTTTCTCCTCCCACTGCCAATTGGAGACCAGTTTTTTGGAATGAAAATCTCTCGAGCATCTTTTTTTGTGAGGGCCAGTAAAGAAATACAAGCCTGTGGGCAATCAATATCAGGGCAGCAGAGATCAAGAAACTCAGATAATAATTATATCTGCTGTTTCTGCAGGTGTAATTTATCTATCTGTTCCACTAGGTGCCATTCTAACTTTGAATGTATTACCCGACAATTGTCTTTATAAAATTCCGGTAACACTCATGAGTGTGAAAAATGTCTCCCTCTTGTGCTATTCTGAAGAAAATGCATGATACTTTTTTCGAGACCCATAAGTGATTGTTATTGTTGCAATAGCAATAGATATTATTGAATGGAATATCCACAAATAACAGTTAACTATTTCATATGTTAGATGGTGATGTATTGTTACATGATTTGTGGTTATATAGGAATGATTTGCTAGTTTACACGCAACTATCTTCTCAACGTGTAAGCTGGAAAATGTGCAGAGAGGCTTTGCGAGGATGTGGTCAGGCCATGAGGGCCTGAGCTATAGGGAGAGGTAGGGAGGCTAGGACTGTATTCCTTGGAGCGCAGGAGGCTGAGGGGATATCTTTTAGAGATGTATCAGAGGGATAGATGGGTGAATGCACCGTCTTTTACCCAGAGTAGGGGAATCAAGAACCAAAGGACATTGAAGAGGGGAAAAATTCAATAGGAATCTGAAGGGCAACTTTTTATACACAGGGTGGTGGGAACAAGCTGTCAGAGGGGACATTTGATGCAAGTACAACAACATTAAAAACAAATATTTGGACAGGTCCATGGATGGGTAATGTTTAGAAGAACATAGACCAAATTCGTACCTGAAGTTACTTTGGAGACAAGCCATTTTTTATAAGATCCTGCCCATTATTTTTATTGTTCTCGTTAATTAGTTTGATTTGTTATAGTGCACTTCTTTCTTTAACCTGTGCAAGCTTCGAAAGTTAAGAAGTCAAACAAAACAGAAAGATGTCCTTTGGCCCAATACTCACCATCAGTTAAATGTTAACAAACTCAATGCAAATGTTGTTCATTTTGGTTTGCCTGGACCCTCTGTGTGAGAGAATAATTGCTCATATATTAGTGTGGGCAAAATCCAACTAGTGTCAGCTCTTTGCACTGTTGGTATTCATCCTGTGATCTGAAGATGTTTTCTTACCAGCCTCCTATACTCTATTTCAGCCAAAAGGTCACAAAAGTACAGGAGTAACTCATCGAGTTAGGCAGAATGGATCCGGAAAACATGGATAGGTGACATTTTGGGTCAGGACCTTTCTTCAGACTTTGTGTCCACTGTGCAATCTTGCTTCTAATAATATTTTGAACAATATTAAAAAAGTTTTAAATCTAATAGTTGGCATTCTAATTTAGGATGATTATTCTGCTGGTTCAGAAAACTGCATTTCTTTGAGGTGTTCACGGAGGTACCACTTTTATTGTTACTGTCACATGGTGGTAATGTTTTTTTAATTTCACAGACAGTAAGGTGGCCAGGGTTAAATCCACAATGTAACATTTTTGCTCCATATCAATTTCACAGTGCACAATTTCTTCTCTATTAAAACTCCAGATTTAAAATGAATTGTGCTCATAACTTTATTTGCTAAATATTAAAGTGCATCTATTAAAACATGTTTTCTTACTTGAGATTTGTGAAATGTTAAAAAATATATATAACACCACAGTGTGTCCTGCTTTAAGCCAGTGGGCAGCTACTCTTGACATGGACAACATTTAATTGTGACCTTACAGAGAAATGGAAGATGCTGGAAATACTCAGCATATCTGCGAATCCAAAGCAGAGGTAAACATTTCAGGTCAAAATAACAAAGTTGTCAGAAATGTACCCACCCCACCTTTTTTCTTTGTAGGATGTAAATTAAACAGCTAATTAGAAAACATATAATTACACTAATATGAATAATACTAGGGCCAGACTACCAAGATAAGGAATGGGATTGTGTGTTGACATTATGGTTAAGTTAACCAAACTTAGTTAATCCTAGGAGACTTGAAATTCAATACTCACTCGCGGTGGGCAGCCTACAATATTTCTGTTCAATAAATCTCCAGAAATTTTAAAAAATTAGTCAGTCCTATCTTGGTTCACTATAAAAAAACTTTCAGGGGAGGGAATCTGGCTACTTCAGTTTCCCCTTCCTGCCCATCGGTCAGCTGCTGAATCCTCTCGGTTGCTTTGAACTCCCCTTCCATACTGAACTGTTTGTCCCTCTTGCCTCCACCACTGACACAGTCGGCACAGCGTGTTTTAGAGTGTGCTGCCTTACAGCGCCAAGAGACCCGGGTTCGATCCTGAGTACAGGAGCTGGTCTAGTACGGAGGTTTATATAGGTCTCTCCCATGTGACCTTGTGGGTTTTCTCTTTGCGGGGTTTGCTTTGGTGCTTTGGGTTTCCCCCCCGCCAGCACGTTCCAAAGGCGTTGCAGGCGGTAGTCTCAGGCTTCTGTAAAAATTTGTGCCACTGGATGAGAAGGACAAGAGAACTAGTGTATAGGAATAATTGCTGTGGGTCGGCGGTGGGAAAAACTCAGTGGATCCAAAAAGGGTAAACTCTAAAATTAAAACTTAAAACACATGCAAACTGGAAAAAAAAAAAACAGCACAGTATTTTATTGCTTCAGGAGATTCCAGCAGCATCTGCCAGCCTCTTGTATCTCTGAATCTGCTTGCCCCCTTTGCCTGGTCTTGCCATCTACAGTACATGACTTCAGCTCTCAATGGGAAGCCCTGCAGGTCTATAATAACGAACAGAAGAAGAAGAAGGACTTCAGGCCAGCCAATGCAGTTAATTCTTAAGTGCTTTCTGAATATGGACCGATTATGGCAAACAGGGGAAGCATAGAAGAAGGGCTGGGCAAGCCATGTTGTGGTGGGCAGGGCCTGGTCTCACGGCTGGTTTTTTGTGAGGAGAAAGTTTTTTGAACACTTTGTCTGGGGTGCCACGAAACTGTGGCGACTTTTTGTTGTATCTGACCAGTGTGCTGTTTGTATGATTTTATCTGGGATTCTATGTAAAAAACATAAGCATTTCACTGTACCAAAGTATATGGGACAATAAAGTAGTTATTTGTATCCTTGATGATGGGCATAACTGTAGTACTGGTATTGCCAATGAAACCAAATGATTTTTGAATGTGCATGATCTAAATATCAACAGTGTTTGAGCTACCTAATCTACCTCTTTTGGGTGACGCTCCAGACTATTCTTATATCCGGACTTTGCTGGCTTTTACCTTGCCGCTCTAAAAATGGTTATTCCACTTTCATGTATCCCTATCTATACACTATAATGGCTCAGAATTGTAATCACAAATTGCTTTTCCGCTGACTGGATAGCACGCAACAAAAGCTATTCACTGTACCTCGGTACACATGACAAACTAAACTGAAACATTATCCCAATCAGCCAAGTTACCCAAATTATATACGAAGATATATCTGGTGTTTGCCATTAGACATGACATTTATTTAATAATTGTTTTGTTTTTTTTTAAAGTCCACATAAATGTGATTTATTTTATTTCTGACAACTTATGATCATGGATAACTCCCCGAATGAGTAGGAAGGAACTGCAGATGCTGGTTTACACCGAAGATAGACAAAATGCTGGAGCAACTCAGCGGGTCAGGCAGCATCTCTGGACAAAAAAAAAACAGGTGATGTTTCAGGTCAGAACCCTTTGGACTGAAAGAGAAAGAAGGCCAGGCCAGAACAAAACAGGGCAGGCAACAGATAACCTCAGGAAGGATGGAGTCCATAATGGCCCAAAACTCCCTGAATACTGAACCTGAGTTCCATGGGCGTGCCTACATTCAGAATCTTATTGAAGTTGATGTTATTAATTGTTCATCTGTCTTTCTAAAATGACTTGAATGGAAATTTTGAAACGCAAAACTGCAGAGGCTGGTTAATTCACAAAAGGGCACAAAGTGCTGGAGTATCTCAGCGGGTCAGGTAGCATCTCTGGAGATCATGGGAAGGTGACTTTTGAGGTTGAAGAAGGGTTTCAACCCAAAATGCCCCCCTACCAATATTCTCTGGAAATGCTGCCTGACTTGCTGAGTTACTCCAGCACTTTGTGTCCTTTTGAATGGAAATCTCAATTGATGCTACAAAGAACTGTAATATCATGTTAATATTATGTTTTTCTTTAATGCCATTGTGGCATCAAGTAGACCTGTTTAATTCTGAATAGTACATACTGACAAAAGACCCAGATCAAATCCATCTCATAGTCCTGCAGGAAACTTGTTGGAAAGTCAGCAAACCGAAGTTAATTGTCATTATTTCTTATCAGCAGTTATTCTGGCATACAATACCCCTAATACAGGATTGCATGTGTATATTGATTAGGATGTTCATTTAGATTTTGTCAGCAATATTCTTACATAAATGCAGAGAAGATAGGCTTCTCTTTCTTTAAATTTTGTGGATTATCAAAAGTCTAGTAGAGATGGAAAGGTTGCAATCTAAACACTCTCCAATGGTGACTTTGAATTTTAAACTAAAGCATTGCCATGCAAGCAACATTTGATACTCTCCCGCTGCCGCTAATACAGCGGTTTCTTTTTCATTGTTACTTCCTTTGTGGGATGCAGACCCTGTCATGGTGTTTATATACATGCACACTGTTTAATGAGGAAAGCAAATCGCTCTCTTCCAATTCTCACTTCCTCTTCCCTAACCCCTTCGACCTTCGGCTCTGCAGTGAGGTGAGTGAGAGTAAGGATTGCATGCAACGAGCGAAGCGCGAAGAAGCACCCGTATTTCCCACTTTCCTTACAGAAGGGTGATTGCGATATCACAACCTCACTGTCGCAAAGAAGGAAATGGACCTAAATCAAACAGTAAAATCCCATAATCCATAATCATCATGTGCATTTTATTGCATTGAAGGGGATAAATATACCATCTACGTTTAATAAGTCCATTTATCAAACCTAATGTTTTTAAACTGGAGAGACCAATTATCACATTTCACATCTTCTATTTGCGTTTTAACAAATAGTTGTGATCTATATAATGTAATGCATACCAAGAAGGTGCAGACGGGGCTATTCCATTGCCATCTTAATCACCTAAAGGTTACTTTTGATTTTGGCCTTGCAATACCTTCATTTGATTTGTGTGTGAGCGTTGGTAGTACCGAACAACTTAGTGAACCAGATCCAAGTTGCAATCTAACCAACTAGGCAGAAATCAAATTCCTTCCATCACCCATTATCTGCGATGTCTTTTGTTTGTAACAAGATGCAACAAGATTGAAAGTTACTGGGGCGAGAAAAGTGAAGGGACATTCAGAAGGCAGGGTCCAGAGTACTGTCCTGGAATGTATTGTTTCCCTGTCGGATCTTTACTGGTTTTACCTTGCACTAAACCTCATGTCCCTTTATCGTGTATCTGCACACTGTACAAAGGCTTCGATGTCTCGATTCGTAATGATGTTTTGTCTTTTTCGCTGACATGAGTTAGCAATGTAACAGAAAGTTTTTAACTATACCTCGGTACACGCAAAAAAAACAAAGAAACTAAAAAAGCTGGAACATCCTCAACAGATTGCTTGCCTTAACCCCCCCCCCCCCCCTCTCTCCATTCCTCCAGCCCATAGTCTTTTTGCTCAAGATTCCAGCATATGCATTTTCCAGTCCATTCATGAATTACTGATGAATTCTGCACTGGTTTTTTTTGTGGGATCTACTGCAACCAGAGATGATGGCTACAAGCACGTTTTAACACAGTGTGCCTTATGTATTCATTCAAAGCTACTGGCCTGCAAGTGACAGAAGTTAAACTTAATGGAAGTGCATCTAAGGTCTGGCTCGAAGGCCGAATGGCCTCCTATTTTCTATGTATTTAAATACATGGAAGAATCGTAACGGAATCATGGGATGTGGGGAGGAGGCAGGAACGGGGTAGAGATTCTGGATGATGAGCCGTGTTCATAATCATAATCATACTTTATTAGCCAAGTATGTTTTGCAACATACGAGGAACTTGAATATTGAATGCCGGTGCTGGCTCGAGGGGCCCAATGGCCTACTTCTGCACCTATTTTCTATGTTTCTAAATAGTTAGACAGGTACATGGGCAGAAGATAGACAAAAACCCGGAGTAACTCAGCGAGACAGGCAGCGTCTCTGGAGAGAAGGAATGAGTGTCTTCAGCCTGGTCTTAAGAAGGGTCTCAACCCAAAACGTCACTCATTCCTTCTCTCCAGAGATGCTGCCTGTCCCGCTGAGTTACGCCAGCTTTTTGTCTAAACCAGCATCTGCAGTTCCTCCTTACACAGGTACATGGACAGGACAGGTTTGGAATGATATGGACCAAATGCGGGCAGGTGGGACGAGTGTAGCTGGGACATGCTGGCCGGTGTGGGCAAGTTGGGCTGAAGGGCCTGTTTCCACACTGCATCACTCTATGACTATGCATATATTCCTCCCCTCCTAGACTGAGGATCAATGTTCCTACTGCAGCTGGACTACAATCCCCAGAATGCCTCCCCCTCCAGCAGGAAGAACGCGATGACACGCTGAGAAGTTTGGAGCTGGTGAACTGAGCTCCGGCCGATCATGTAGCTGCAGCTCCGTAATTACCGAAACGGCTTTTTGCAATTGCAAACCTTCTGCTGTTTGCAGCTTGCTTCCGAGCTGTGCAACCGGCCATTCCCTTCTGCACAGCTCGCAGCTGCAAGAAATCGGTCAGGATTCCCAGGTGGATGAAAATTGGGAGGCAGCTAATTTTTTTTTTGCGTGTGCGCTTTGCATCTTTGTTGCAAAGCTGAAAAGGCAAAGTCTGCTGTGATTCCCCTCCCCCTCCCATTCCCAGCAAAGGGGGGGAAAAAAAGAACAAAAAATGTCGCTGTCAAAAGGAGGTAAGCTATGCACAGATATATCCGGAGATAATGCAAAAAGATGTGCATTTTGTGCAAAATGCAATGATGCACCTTGAGGTTTGCAGCTTTAGTGCTAAGTTACAAGGCTTGCAGAGCTGATTGCATTTCCTGTTTTAGCTGAACACACTGAATTTGCATGTTTGGGAGCAGGATCCTGAGGCTGGGTTTTGCTGTTCAGCTGGTCTCTGACGTGTTTGCATTCCGATTACTGAGCTCGGTGCTTTTTTGCAAACAGATCGAGGTGCTTATACATTACGTAAGCCGCTGCTCAAGTGGGTGGTGGGGTGGAAGCGTTTAAATGCGTTGCATTGATCAGTCAGCTTGCGTGCAACCGTAATTTGGATCGAGTACGCACCAAATCGCCGGGGGGGGGGGGGAAGGAAGAAAAACTTTTGCAAAATGTTCAGCTTGGGCAAAAGTGCAATGCACCGCTCGCAGATACGAAAGTATTTTTTTTTTAACTTGCAAAAATTAAACCAGCGACTGTTGTATTCGGAATGCATAAAACGAATGCATTTCATATCAAGTTGCAATTTCAAAGCAAAGTCTACGCCTCCTTGGAATTTAATTCTGTGTGCGGTAATGTTATTCGCCTCATCCATTGCTGATTATATCTGATACTTGGAATGATTGGGAGAGTTAGACTAATATTAGACTTCAGCACTCGGGTTTGTTTTTCCCTCCTGCGAGTGTAAAACAATCCCGTGTCCGACGCTATTTGTGTGAATTGGGCATTTATCGCGTGTAAGCACAAAGACAGGGTGCATCTGTCGCCGTCTTTTGCATCTATTAATGAGACGGTTGCGACAGTTCTGTGTCCGATTGACAATAGCTACTGGAGACCCTTTGCGGAGATATTCTCTCTCTCTTCCCCCCCCCCCCCCTCTAATAAATCGCCACTCACCTTTGACCATCTGTGCCGAGCAACCCGCATTAGTAACCCGAGCCCAATTCCTTTATAAAATGTATGCGGGGTGCAAGTGGTGGGAATGCAAAACTTTTCCTATTGTTTGCAAGTGCTTGTATCCGGCTCCAATGTTAGCTAAAATGGAAAACGAGTGCAGAACCGCCCCAGCGTGGCGATTCCCCTCCCTTCCCCAACGCTGCACAATGACCATCTTCATTACCAATTCCCTTTCAAGTGAAAGACACACAAACTGCTGGAGCAACTCAGCTGGTCCTTTTTTGTGTCAACCAGCATCTGCAGTTCCTTGTTGCTCCCTTTCAAGTAAACCTGGTGCCAGGTTTAGTTGACCCTCCGTTGTATCAAGTGTGTGCAAGTTGCCCAAAGCACTTTTTTGTTCCTGAAGAACTAAACGAGAGTGACGAAGTTTCAGACCCAAAGCTATCGCCTACCCATTCTCTCCACAGATGCTGCCTGACCTGCTGTGTTCTTCCACCACTTTGTGTTTTAATCAAGATTTCAGCAGTTCCCCGTGTCTCTACTTTTTCTCCTTGATGTTTTTTTGTGAGATAAATGTTGGTCAGGAAGCATTGCGGAGTGAGAAACATGATGTAAAAGTTGGAGCTAAATGCGTGAGAGGGGAATGGAACAAAGGCTTAGTGAAAACCACAAAGTGCTGGAGGAACTCAGTGAGTCAGGCTGCATATGGGCAGGGAGTGGCCAGGTGATGTTTTGGGTTAAGACCCATCAGACAAAAAGCGTTAGCTTTTTCTTCTGTTTTTCACAGTTTCGGCGTAGTTTATTGCCATGTGTTACGATGAACCGTGAAAAGCTTTTGTTGCGTGCTAACCAGCCAGCAGAAAGACAATGCGCGATTACAATCGAGCCATCCAGTGTACAGATACACGATAAAGGGAATAATAAGATAAGCCAGTAAAGTAAGATGAAAGATAGTCCGAGGGTCCCCGATGAGGTAGATAGTAGTTTAGCGCTGCTCTCGAGTTAAGGTGGGATGATTCAGTTGCCTGATAACAGCTGGGATGAAACGCTGTTCCTGAAACTGGAAGTGTGCGTTTTCACACTTCTTGGTATGGAATATCTTGCACTAGGGGCAAAGTCCGGGGTCAAATATCACCCCTTTTAAGATTGATAAGGCAGAATTTCTTATCAGAAAAGGTTCTGATTCTTTAGCATTCTGTAATCCAGAGAGCAGTGAAAGCTGAGTCATTTCAGTATATTCAAGGCTAAGGCTGAAAGCATAGTAAGTAATGGCGGCGAGGCAGGTAAATGGAGTTATGGTCAGCGATATGGCCAACTTAGTATTGATTTTATTGCATAGCAGGAATATGATTTCTGCTTCAGTTTGTCAAGACTCTAAAAGGGATACGGATCGGACTTTACTGGCTTTTCCTTGCACTAAACTATATTCCCTTATCTATACACTAAATGGCTCGCTTCTAATCATGTATTGTCTTTCTGCTGATTGGATAGCACACATCAAAAGCTTTTTATTGTACCTATAACCACATGACAATAAATTAAACTGAACTTAAACATAATGATGGAATTTTCAACAAAAAAACAACAGGCTGGAGGAACTCGGTGGGTAATACAGCGTCTGAGCTTCAGTCAGTTTCGTTTATTGTACTGAGGTACAGTGAAACGCTTTCGTTACGTGCTAACCAGCCGGCGGAAAGGCAATACATGAATATAATCGAGCCATTCACATGATAAGAGACCCTTCTTCAGACTGATTCAGAGAGTTCAATAATATCGAGTGGATTTTTGTTTTGAAGGTATTGCAAATAAGATCATGTAAACTTAGAGGCAGGCCACTCATTTCATGATGTGTATTTAGGGTAAGAAAAGTTGTTGAGGCTAACTCTTGTATGTTTATAGTTTTGAAAGTAATGGCACATGAAATGCTTACCGATATTGTCTTTGAAAATCATTGCATCCGCTATCTAGACATGCCTCAATGCTCCACTAGTCCTTTCATCTGTTACCTTAAACGACACACCATCGCTGCTTGGTAGAGTTGGTATTTCCTCGTTAAGAAGCTTGCAGGAGTTGAATGTTGAATGTTGATGACTGTGTTGCGGGGCTTGGCTATTATTATTTTTATGGGTAATTTAATGGGTTTTTGCCTTTTAGTTGGCAAAATGACATTTTTTATTTTAAAAAGGCCTTCAAGCAAATGCATTAGTTTTTCTTTCATAATAAAATACAACTAACTGGGCAAAACACCCCATAAAGCATATCAAGTTTTTTTTAAAGTCATAAAGCATTTGAAGAAGGGTTTCGACCCGAAACTGCCTATTTCCTTCGCTCCATAGAAGCTGCCTCAGTTTCTCCAGCATTTTTGTCTACCTTCAGGTCTTCCACTGAAGTTCACGTTCCTTGAGCCCACATCTCTTTTGATGTCTCGTTTTCACACCTTACCCGTCCTTATCTCTGTGTCTCCCTCTCCCCTGACTCTCAGTCTGAAGAAGGGTCTCAACCCGAAACGTCACCCATTCCTTCAATCCAGAGATGCTGCCTGTTCCGCTGAGCTACTCCAGCATTTTGTGTCTATCTGTTGTATTCCCGTATCCGGAATGATTTAGGCAGTTATTGTCTGTCTACAAACAAATGTGATCAGGCAATAGTGGGTGCTAATTAACTCTATATATAAAGTTGTATTCTTGTAGCAAAATGATTATAAAATACTCGATCAAGGCGTGAATGTTTAAAAATACAATTTTTGAGTACGCTTTCAGAAGGTTTTTGTTTTAAGTTATTGGTTTAAAAATATAAAATAAATATCCGTGGATAGGCGATGTTTTGTGTTGGGACCCTTCTTCAATCACAATATTGGTCCCGACCCGAAGTGTCGCCTATCCATGCTCTCTTGAGATGGTGCCTGACCCGTTGAGTTACTCTAGCAGTCTGTGTCTTACGTCAACCAGCATCTGCAGTTCCTCGTTTCGAAAAAAATATCCAAGCATCCTTCTTGTTTCTTCGGGGGTACACAAAAAGCTGGAGAAACTCAGCGGGTGCAGCAGCATCTAAGGAGCGAAGGAGATAGGCGACGTTTCGGGCCGAAACCCTTCTTCAGACTTCTACTCCACTTCTTGTTGACCTTCTACTTGGAGGGAGAACATTGATCTGATGCACATCCATGTACCTGTCTAACTGCTTCTAGAATTTTGGGATAGCTCCAGCCTCAACTACCTCCTCTGGCAGCTTGTTCCAACTATTCACCACCCTTTGTGTGAAAAAGTTACCCCTCTGATTCCTATTAAATCTGTTCCCCTTCACATTAAACTTGTGTCTGCTGGTCCTCGATCCACCTACTCTGGGCAAGAGACTCTGTGCATCTAACCGATCTATTCTTCTCATGATCTTATACACCTCTATAAGATCACCCTTCACCCTCCTGCGCTCCAAGGAATAGGGTCCCAAAAGGCACTTGGATTCAAGATTTTATTAATAGGTTCTAAAACCGATACAAAGCATTTCAATTGAGTACCATCTCAAAGGTCTCTTTCTGAAGTAATGCTCCGATTTATGATTAGTTGTTTGCGTTATGGAATGACTTGGCAATTTAAGAGAATCCAATGACATTGAGGAATTTAAAAGGAAATGTTCTTCGGTTAAGAGGCGTGATGCACATCCCTGTAGGAAATGGGTGCAAGTAGAACTTTATTTACACCTTGCGACTCTGGTAATGTCGCCGCTGTGAAATCAGTTGCTAATTGAAGAAACAAATCCTTTGAAGGTGAAGTCATAGAGTGATACAGTATGGAAACAGGCCCTTTGGCCAAACTTGCCCGCACCGGCCAACATGTCCCAGCTACACTAGTCCCACCTGCCAGCATTTGGTTCATAGCCCTCCAAACCTGTCCTATCCATGTACCTGTCTAACTGCTTCTAAAATTTTGGGATAGCTCCAGCCTCAACTACCTCCTCTGGCAGCTTGTTCCAACTATTCACCACCCTTTGTGTGAAAAAGTTACCCCTCTGATTCCTATTAAATCTGTTCCCCTTCACATTAAACTTGTGTCTGCTGGTCCTCGATTCACCTACTCTGGGCAAGAGACTCTGTGCATCTAACCGATCTATTCCTCTCATGATCTTATACACCTCTATAAGATCACCCCTCACCCTCCTGCGCTCCAAGGAATAGGGTCCCAAAAGCTGAAGCTAACAAGGCACTTGGATTCAAGATTTTATTAATAGGTTCTAAAACTGATACAAAGCATTTCAATTGAGTACCATCTCAAAGGTCTCTTTCTGAAGTAATGCTCCGATTTATGATTAGTTGTTTGCGTTATGGAATGACTTGGCAATTTAAGAGAATCCAATGACATTGAGGAATTTAAAAGGAAATGTTCTTCGGTTAAGAGGCGTGATGGTTCACAGAAAGTATAGCTTTCTTGGAATTGCTAAATATCTGAGGAAGGCATTGGCACTTAATATTTAATGTAAAATAATTATAACTAACGGACATGAATGTGAGGTAATTATAATTAACGAAGGAATGATAGTAATTGAACCAACAGTAGTTTCCAGAAAAAAACTAATTTGATGTGTTTTCTCTGAATGTGATGTAATACACATTTACATTCATTTAGTTTAGAGATACAGCGAGCAAATGGGCCATTCGGCCCACCGAGTCCTTGCCGACCAACGATCGCTCGTACACTAGTGTTCATTCAGAGCTCAATTAACCTGCAAATCTACACGCCTTTGGAGTGTGGGAGGAAACTGGAGCCCCCGGAGGAAATCCATGCGGTCATAGGAAGAACATGCAAACTCTGTACAGGCAGCATCCGTAGTCAGGATGGAACCAGGGTCTCTGGCGCCGTGAGGCAGCAACTCTACCGCTGCGCCACTGTGTCCGCCCCTTGTCATGAGTTGGTTCATGCGTCAAGTCTGTAATGGATTCTTCGTCCACTCGTAGATCTTTTCGACCCTCTTTGTATATCATCTCGAAGGAATCTTGTTACAGTGAAATACATTGCCGCATAGTTCACTGTTCTGTCACATTCAGTCATCGAATGCTTGAAGAATTTCTTCAAAATGTATATTTTCTCTACTCAGCACTAAAACCACAGAAAATGGCTGTGGAGGCCATTTGGTATTTTTAAAGCAGATTAGTAAGGGTGTCAAAGGTTATGGGGGAAGGCAGAAGAATGGGGTTGAGAGGAAAAGATAAATCAGCCATGATGAAATGGTGGAGTAGACTCGATGGGCCAAATGGCCTAAGTCTGCTCTATGACTTCTAAAGAACCCTGTTGAAGGAACTTTTCTAATGTGCTGAAGATAGACACAAAAAGCTGGAGTAGGTCAGCAGGGCAGGCCGCATCTCTGGAGAGAAGGAAAGGGTGACGTATCGGGTCGAGACCCTTCTTCAGACTAGCGTCAGGGGAAAGGGAAACGAGAGGTATAGGATTTTGTCACAAGGTTGACTAGCCTATTCATTATTGTTTTTGGATACTTGAATTGTACTGGGCAAAGGGTTCCCAACGTGGGGTAAATTTGTTGATTTTGGATTTGTACATATTTTTTCTCATTGACTGACTGTGTTCGGGTCTGGGATACCAGTATCTGTTCATCATTAGTTGTTCATAAATAAGTGAAATAACATTGTTATCTGCTATTAAACTTGCCAGGGGTAAAAGGGACGAAAATGATTGAGAACTCCTGATATAGGGGTTGTTAGCTGGGTACCATATATGTAAGTGTTGAATTATTGATTCTGAGTAGGTAATACATTGGTATTTATATGAACTGTTTTGGCTGCGTACTACTGTACACTTCTTCCCAATTACGTAGTTTCTTGCACAGAGACATGTTTCGATTTTGTGCTTTGAATTTAAAACAAAGGCCCCGTTCCGAAACGTCACCCATCCATGTTCTCCATAGATGCTGCCTGACCCGCTGAGTTGCTCCAGCACTTTGAGTCTATCCATTCAGTACAATTCAGTTTTATGTCGTAATCGTACTCTGGGCTTTTTATTGTCGCTGAAGATTTTCTTGCAATGTTTCAAGACAGTTCTGTTTTCAAGGTGCCATTGCATATCCAGTCACACAAAGAGGCCCCAGCAAGCACAACACAGTGTACATTGTCATGGTGCTCCGAGCTTTTATATTATCCTGTAAGGATTTCTTGCACCGCTTGCTTTTCTTACCATTTTCCACACAAGCAGGAATGAAATGATAAATTTGCATGCTTTGTATTGTAGATTTGATTCTGTTGATTGGAATTATGATTTATTGAACTATGGGTAGTTCTGCAAAAACGCAGTAGTTGCCTCTCATAGAAACCTAGTGATAGAAAATCAGGTCATAAAGATAATCCATGTCAATGATAGAAAGGGGGTTAGATTGAATAGATCAACAAAGTTATTTTCCCCCCCACAGGATTTTCAAAATTAAAGGTCATTATAACAGCTATAAATGTATGTTTCCTGCATCAATCTAAAAATGCTAAAGGCTGGACATTGCATTATTTAACAGAATATCATTTCACAAGTGTCAATGGAATTGATTGCTTGTCAATTTCAATGGCCACCATTTGTTCAAGTAGCAGCTATATCCCTAAGGGAAACTTAATGTATCCCTAAGGGTGTTTAATTACTGTTGGGAGGATACATGGAAACAGTTTTCTGTCTTTCATACTGTTGAAATCCAAGGCAGCTTTTTTCCCTACTTGTCAATAAGTGAGTTCGGTATTCCGACTTCACATGCCCAGGTCATGGGTCACTCGCTATAAATATTCACGGTAGCTGTGAATCTACATGGGTGCAGACCTGCCTTTCGTCCGTGGTCAGGTTCGAGCCCGGGTCTCCGGCGTTGCGGGCGCTGTTGAGTTGCTGCCAAGCCGTCCCCGTCCTCTTTTCTTGTTTGTAGCCTTTTTTCATCAATATTTTCCAGAATCTGTAATGTTAGAAATATGTTACACAATATGTTTAGTTTAGTTTAGAGATAGAGCGTGGAAACAGGCCCTTCGGCCCACCGAGTCCACACCGACCAGCGATCCGCGCACATTAACATTATCCTACACCCACTATTGTATTGTATTGTATATCTTTATTATCATTTTTCCTGAGTACTTACATACCCAGAGGAAACGAAAAAACGTTTCTCAACCAGTGTCCATTCAGTGTGCGTTAAAAAAATAAATAGAAATAAAAATAAAAATACATATATCATGAGTTCCAATCGGCAGTGGCACGACAATGGCTCTGCTTCAGTGTGTCCTGGTTAGTGCACGATACTTTGGCAGGGGGCAAAGTCCGTTTATCAGTCTTATAGCCTGAGGAGCATCCTGCTGGTTTTGCAGCTGATGCTCCTGTACCTCTTCCCAGATGGCAGGATGGAGAATATGTGATGCGATGGGTGGTAGGGGTCTTTGATGATGGAGATGGCTCTGCTGATACATCTCTTCCTGTATATGTCCAGCAGGAAAGGGAGTGGAGCACCAATAATCCTGCTGGCGGTCTTCACAATCCTGTCCAGTTGGTGCCGTTCGTACGCCTTGCAGCTCCCGAACCAGGAAGTGATACACTGACTAGGGAAGATTTTACATTTCAGTCAAGCCAATTATCCTACAAATCTGTACTTCTTTGGGGTGTGGGAGGGAAACTAAGATCTCGGTGAAAACCCACGCAGGTCACGGGGAGAACGTGCAAACTCCGTACGGACAAGCACCCGTAGTCAGGATCGAACTCTGGCCTCTGGCGCTGTAAGGCAGTAGCTCTACTGCTGCGCCACTGTGCCGCCTGTATTATGTGCCCTTTTAACAAAAGATTTTGGTTATAGTGGAGGGAGTGCCCCACTGTAATCAAACACTGTTGTCTCTGTAAGAACCACAGGCTACTGGTTACACTGTGGCTGGTCATTGAAATTGACAAGCAATAGCTTCGATCGCCACTTGGGCAATGCTACTCTGTTGAACATTGTAACAAACGGCCTTTAGTGTTTTCAACTTGCTGTAACAACAATGCAATTTTAGCAACTTTGTGTTTGAAAGCAACTCGTTGATCCATACACTGACTGCAAGGTGATTGGAGTGAATCTATCACTTGGTAATAGTTTGAGTCTGGTTTAGTGTCACATGTACCGAGCTAACCAGTCAGCGGAAAGACAATGCATGGTTATAATCGAGGCATCCACAGTGTACAATGATAAAGGGAATAAGGTGAAGAACATTTAGTGCAAGATATAATCCAGTAAAGTCTGATCAAAGATAGTCCGAGGGTCACCGATGCGGTAGATAGTAGTTCAGGACTGCTCTCTAGTAGGTGATAGAATGATTCAGTTGCCTAATAACTGGGAAGAAACTGTCCCTGAATCCGGAGGTGTGCATTTTCACACATTAGAGTCATAGAGTGATAAAGTGTGGAAACAGGCCCTTGGGCCCAACTAGCCCACACCGGCCAACATGTCCCAGCTACACTAGTCCCACCTGCCGGCGTTTGGCCCATATTCCTCCAAATCTCTCCTATGAATGTACCTTTCTTAAATGTTGGGCTAGTCCCTGCCTCAACTACTTCCTCTGGCAGCTTGTTCCATACACCCGCCACCCTTTGTCAAGAGAGTTCTTCTTCCTCGTGTCCGGCCACCTTCTATAATCGACGTCTTTGCGGTCGGTCAGTGACTTTTGCCGGTCGGTGGTTGCAGAATTGGCTACTTCAGTCAGTCACTGCGGTACAGTTCCTGTCGTCAGCATTGCCCCGGGATGCTCCACGTGGAGGCTTCTGCTTGCATCCCGTCAAGAGAGAGTTTTATTGTAATATGTCCCAGATAGAACAATGAAATTCTCGCACAAGAGAATATGTAAACATAGCACACTGTAAACAATATAATAAACGAGAGAAAGAATGTGTGTGTGTATATATACATAAAATACACATGTATATGGATCATATATGTATGTATATATATATATATATATATAACACACACGCTTGCACACACATACACACACACACACACACACACACATATGCACATACTAAAGTAATAATAGTCTATGTAGTTCAGAGCTTATTGGAGGTTGTAGTGTTTAATAGCCTGATGGCTGCAGGGAAGCAGCTGTTCCTGACCCTGACGTTACAGTTTTCAGGCTCCTGTACCTTCTCAATCTGAATTTGTTGTGCACCCTTTGTAGCTCTTTCCCGCTGGCAGAGGAGATGTGGACAATCAGCAGTAATGGACACCATTTTCCCCTCCCGTGCTCTGTTATAACGAGGATTGCCTGTGACTTGAAATCCGTGCACATTCAGTCACAAATGCAGGAGACGCTGGGGTTCCCTGCAGCACCACCAGGCGTGCAGTTTTGCATTAAGTAAACTAATGGGAGTGTCGACACAAAATGCTGGAGTAACTCAGCAGGTCAGACAGCATGTCTGGAGAAAAGAGTCTGAAGGGTGGAGGGTCTGAAGAAGGGTCGTGACCCGAAACGTCACCTATTCCTTTTCTCCAGAGATGCTGCCTGACCCGCTGAGTTACTCCAGCATGTTGTGCCTATCTTCGGTTAAAACCAGCATCTGCAGTTCCTTCCTGCACAAACTATTGGGAGTTACAGGTATAGACAAAGTATTCTGGCAGTAATTTGCCCTGAAAATATTTGTTGCATAAAATCTCAGCAAGATTTATAGGCGTCTTGTGCAGTAATAGATTACCTGTTGCTCTTTTAAAAAACAAATTATGAATGGGTCGATCATAATTCCCTTTTTCATTTTTTTAAGGGTATGCCTCAAATATTATTTTCTGTTCTGTAAATGGTGAAAATATTGTTTAAAAGTTGCGCTTATAACTTTTCCTGATTCGCTATACCTGGGCTCTGATGCTTACTGAAGACCACCTAATCTGACTAAGTAGATGTTTTTTGAGGATTTTTCAAGCTGGGACGAATAATAAAATATTATTTACCTGGCGTTTACGGAAGCTAATTAACCTACAACCCTGAAAATGGACACAAAAAGCTGGGGTGCATCTTCGCTGTGAACCAGCATCTGCAGTTCCTTCCTGTACAACCGACAAACCTGCACGTCTTTGGTACGTGTGAGGAAACCGGTGCAGCCGGAGAAAACCCCCGCTGTCACGGGGAGAACGTACAAACTCTGTACAGACAGCACCCGCAGTCAAGGATCGAACCCGGGTCTCTGCCACTGTAAGGTAGCAAATCTATGGCCCTTAGTATATAGTGGGTGGATGAGTAAGTTCCTTTAGCCAACTGCATTGGGAAGCCACTGAATACCTAGGTTATTTAAGGCACAAGCAAGAAGTCTTTATTTTTAATATGGTACTTGTTTGTGATTTCTGGCAGGGTGTGTCAGATATATTGGATGTGGTGAGGATCTGGATAAGGCAGGAGAATGTGGTTGAGAGGGAGAGATAGATCAGCCATGATTGAATGGCAGAGTAGACTTGAAGGGCCGAATGGCCTATTTCTGCTCCTAGAACTTAAGAACTTACGAATTCAGCGGGACAGGCAGCATCTCTGGAGAAAAGTAATTCTGCCCTTTTCACCTATGACCCTAATGATCAGGGAACTGAATCATCCTACCACAACCAGAGAGCAGTGCGGAACTGCTATCTACCTCATTGGTGTACTCAGACTATCCTTGGTCAGCTCAAAAAATGCCATCTGTGCAATGTAACTGTAAACATGCAAGCTTGCTACTTTGACGATGCACTTCTTCATAGAATGTGCTCTTCACATTGTAATAAGTTCACCAACACGGATACCAAACAGACACAAAAGTGCTGGAGTAACTCAGCGGGCCAGGCAGCATCTCTGGGGAACATGGATAGATGACGTTTTGGGTCGGGAATCTTGTTCAGACTCTGAAGAAGGGTCCCGACCCGAGAGCAGTCCAGAATTACTACCTATCCCGTGGGGGACCCTCGGACTATCCTTGATCGGACTCTGGTGGCTTTACCTTGCACTAAACGTAATTCCCTTATCATGTATCTTTCCACCGTAAATGGCTCAATTGTAATCATGTATTGTCTTTCTGGCCAGCACACAACAAATAACTTTTCACTGTACCTCGGTACATGTGACAATAAACTGAACTGAAATACCAAGCTTTACAATCGAGCTGCTTGCTTCTCTTTGCAGGAGGCTTTACATTTCACAGTTGTTCTTATACTTTCATAGCTTGCACCACAGGCAACTATCTGACCCTGGGTTTCTACTGTTTGCTATTCCTGCTTTACCATCTCCTTGGCGGCACCGCTTTCTTTTCCTTTTCCCTGCGTTTCAGCAGTAAAATGATTGCTGAGATATGATGTATTACCAGTCACGCAACACAATGGCAGATACTCTCTTTTGAGCTTGACGATCTTTTCCTGACCTTTTTTGCGCCTTTTTTTCCTCTGTCTACTTCCAATCTTTTACCCCACCCCTCCTCCAAATATCTGGCTTGAATTCCTTGCCAGAAGTGATTAATTACACCGCAGACCGTTTCATGTTGTGTTTTCCACTTGGTCCCGTCTCTCACGTCCTGCTGAACCGAGTTTCTCAAAGGCTCTTAAATCAGAAGATTGTTGTGAGGGCGATAATGTGACGTTTGATGCTGGTGATTCACACCTTCTGATACGTCTTTGAAGTGCGGGAGGATCACGGTGGACCAGGAGAAAACCCACGCGGTCACAACATACAAACTCCACACAGACAGCACCCATAGTCGGGATCGAACCCGGGTCTCTGGTGCTGTAAGGCCGCCATGCTGTGGTATTGCTTCATTCACATTTTACGCTCTCATGAAGGCTACATGGAGACAGTCAAAACATGGAAACAAGGAACCACAGATGCAGGTTAATACACAAAACGTCACAAAGTGCTGGAGTAACTCATTAGGTCAGGCAGCAACTTGGGACCCGAAACCCCACCTCTCCTTGTTCTCCAGAGATGCTGCAGGACCTGCTGAATTACTCCAGCACTCAGTGTCCCACAGAGAGAGATGGGCCAGAGATGAACTAAAATTATTGCTTTGCTTGAATTATAGTGTCACATAGGTCTTGTGTATAACTAGGCAGTTATTTCTCACTGGAGCTATTTTTATTTAACGTTTACTAACTACCTGTAATTAAGATGTCAGAACTACATTGTTTCATGTTTTAAATAGTTTTACAAAATTGCAACACATTGTGAAACAAATTGATGAACCGGCACTCTATGGGCGACGCTGCGGTGGAGTTGTCTCACGGCGCCAGAGATGCGGGTTCGATTCTAACTACGGCTGCTGATTGTACGGAGTTTGTACGTTCTCCCCGTGACCTGCGTGGGTTTTCTCCGCGGTGTCCTCCCACGCTCCAAAGACGTGCAGGTTTCAAGGTTAATTGGCTTCTGTAGATTGTCCCTAGTGTGTAGAATAGAACTAATGTGGTACTGGTGATCACTGGATTAGGTAGACTGAAGGGCCTGTTTCCACACTTTATCTCTAAACTAAACTAAATTCATTTAAGAAAGTTTGAATAATCGAGTGTTGTTGAATTCCCCAAAATCTCAAATTTCAATTTCAAGACTCTATAAACAACTGTGATTAATATTGTAACATCTGAGATGCACACTGTATCAATTTGATCATTTTTGATACAGGCGAAACCAGCATTACCACAGATAGACCCAAAGTCCTGGAGTAACTCAGTGGGTCAGACAGCATCTTTGGAAAAAAAAGAATGGGTGAAGTTTCAGGTCCAGACCCTTCTTCAGACATCAGCCCTACTATCCATATCCCGCTATTCCTTGCACATACATGCGCTTATCTAAAAGCCCCTGAAACACCGCTCTGCATCTGCCTCCACCTCCACCCCTGGCTGTGAGATCCAGGCCCCCACCTCTCTCTGTGTGTAAACAAATCTTGCCCCGCACACCTCCATTAATCTTTCCCCCACTCACCTTGATGCTGGTGCTGGATATTCTCACCCCGGGTGCTGGACATTCCCACCCTGGGAAAAATTGAATTGAATTATTTGATTATTGGAGACATTTAGATATGGTTGACACAAGTTGTCAAAAGTCTCTCTGAACGAACTCCGGATGCTGGTTTATACAAAGTAGCCAGAAAAAGCAGCCTACCAGAGGACTGGGAGAAATTCAGAGTCCAGCAGAGGAGGATAAAGGGCTTAATTAGGAAAGGGAAAATAGATTATGAAAGAAAACTGGCAGGGATCATAAAAACTGACTGCAAACGTTTTTATAGATATGTGAAGAGAAAAAGATCAGTTAAAACAAATGTAGGTCCCTTGCAGTCAGAAACTGGTGAATTGACCATGGGAAACAAGGACATGGCAGACCAATTGAATAACTACTTTGGTTCCGTCTTCACTAAGGAAGACATAAATAATCTCCCGGAAATAGCAGGGGACCGCGGGTCAAATGAGATGGAGGAACTGAGTGAAATCCAGGTTAGCCGGGAAGTGGTGTTAGGTAAATTGAATGGATTAAAGGCCGATAAATCCCCAGGGCCAGATAGGTTGCATCCCAGAGTACTTAAGGAAGTAGCCCCAGAAATAGTGGATGCATTAGTGATAATTTTTCAAAACTCTAAAGATTCTGGAGTAGTTCCTGAGGATTGGAGGGTAGCTAATGTAACCCCACTTTTTAAAAAGGGAGGGAGAGAGAAAACGTGGAATTACAGACCAGTTAGTCTAACATCGGTAGTGGGGAACATGCCAGAGTCAGTTATTAAAGATGGGAGAGCAGCACATTTGGAATGTGGTGAAATCATTGGACAAAGTCAGCATGGATTTACGAAAGGTAAATCATGTCTGACAAATCTTATAGAATACTTCGAGGATGTAACTAGTAGAGTGGATAAGGGCAAACCTGTGGATGTGTTATATCTGGACTTTCAGAAGGCTTTCGACAAGGTTCCACATAAGAGATTAGTATATAAACTTAAAGCACACGGTATTGGGGGTTCAGTATTGATGTGGATAGAGAACTGGCTGGCAGACAGGAAGCAAAGAGTAGGAGTAAACGGGTCATTTTCAGAATGGCAGGCAGTGACTAGTGGGGCACCGCAAGGCTCAGTGCTGGGACCCCAGCTATTTACAATATATATTAATGATCTGGATGAGGGAATTGAATGCAACATCTCCAAGTTTGCGGATGACACGAAGCTGGGGGGGCTGTGTTAGTTGTGAGGAGGATGTTAGGAGGCTACATATAACTTGGATAGGTTGGGTGAGTGGGCAAATGCATGGCAGATGCAGTATAATGTGGATAAATGTGAGGTTATCCACTTTGGCAGCAAAAACAGGAGGGTAGACTATTATCTGAATGGTGGCCGATTATGAAAAGGGGAGATGCAACGAGACCTGGGTGTCATGGTACACCAGTCATTGAAAGTAGGCATGCAGGTGCAGCAGGCAGTGAAGAAAGCAAATGGTATGTTGGCATTCATAGCAAAAGGATTTGAGTAAAAGGGAGCAGGGAGGTTCTACTGCAGTTGTACAGGGTCTTGGTGAGGCAACACCTGGAGTATTGCGTACAGTTTTGGTCTCCTAATCTGAGGAAATACATTCTTGCCATAGAGGGAGTACAGAGAAGGTTCACCAGACTGATTCCTGGGATGGCAGGACTTCCATATGAAGAAAGACTGGATAGACTCGGTTTGTACTCGCTGGAATTTAGAAGATTGAGGGGGGATCTTATGGAGACTTACAAAATTCTTAAGGGGTTGGACAGGCTAGATGCAGGAAGATTGTTCCCGATGTTGGGGAAGTCCAGAACAAGGGGTCACAGTTTAAGGATAAGGGGGAAGTCTTTTAGGATCGAGATGAGAAAATCATTTTTCACACAGAGAGTGGTGAGTCTGTGGAATTCTCTGCCACAGAAGGTAGTTGAGGCCAGTTCATTGGCTATATTTAAGAGGGAGTTAGATGTGGCCCTTGTGGCTAAAGGGTTCAGGGGGTATGGAGAGAAGGCAGGTACAGGATACTGAGTTGGATGATCAGCCATGATCATATTGAATGGCAGTGCAGGCTCGAAGGGCCGAATGACCTACTCCTGCACCTATTTTCTATGTTTCTATACCAAAGATAAACATAAAAATGCTGAAGTGACTCGGCAGGTCAGGCAACACCTCTGGAGAAAAGGAATAGGTGATGTTTTGAGTCGGAACCCTTCTTCAGGCTCAGAAGAGTGCGAAGAAGGGTTCCGATCCGAGACGTCACCCATCCATGTTCTCTGGCTCTGACCTCCCTTCCATCGAGGGGATCTATCGCAGTCGCTGCCTCAAAAAGGCTGGCAGCATCATCAAGGACCCACACCATCCTGGCCACACACTCATCTCCCTGCTACCTTCAGGTAGAAGATACAGGAGCCTGAAGACTGCAACAACCGGGTTGAGGAATAGCTACTTCCTCGCAGCCATCAGGCTATTAAACTTGGCTCGGATAAAACTCTGAACATTAATACCCCTTTATCTGTTATTTGCACTTTATCAATTTAATTATTCATATGTGTATTTACATGTATAATGGTATATGGACACACTGATCTGTTTTGTAGTCAATGCCTACTATGTTCTGTTTTGCTGAAGCAAAGCAAGAATGTCATTGTCCTGTCAGGGACACACGACAATAAACTCTTTTGACTTTTGACTTTGACTTCTCCAGGGATGGTACCTGACCTGCTGAGTTACTCCAGCATTTTGTGTCTGTCTGAACATTGTGGCTGGCCCCCCAGGATTCACCTCTTGAGGACTAGTTGTTTCACAGGGACCACTCTGCTTCACGGGATGACACGGCAGAGAAACCTTCAGCTCAGTTTGGACCAGGGACCATTGAACTGAAGATAGACACAAAAAGCTGGAGTAACTCAGCGCGACAGGCAGCATCTCGGGAGACAAGGAATGGGTGACGTTTTGGTTCGAGACCCTTCACCCATTCCTTCTCTCAATAGATGCTGCCTGTCCCGCTGAGTTACTCCAGCTTTTTGAGTCTATCTTCGGTTCATACCAGCAGCTGCAGTTCCTTCCTACGTTGCGATTCCCTTTCTTTCCTCATTTGACACTAAATTGATATTTTTAAAAAAATGGTTTATGTTTACTGGCCCAGCCACATAACTTATTACTCAAGCCTCTTAACTCGTAGTTGGAGGCTTAACTTTGAAGGCCGTTCCTGCTTTTGTATGTGATCTGTTACTCTTGAGTACAATTGCAGAATGTCCAGTATTTTCTTGTACACATAACGCCAGGGTCAGGCAAATACCAAGATTCTTTGTTCAAGAAGGAACTGCAGATGCTGGAAAATCTTGGTAGACAAAATTGCTGGAGAAACTCAGCGGGAGCGGCAGCATCTATGGAGCGAAGGAAATAGGCAACGTTTCGGGCAGAAACGTTGCCTATTTCCTTCGCTCCATAGATGTTCCGCACCTGCTGAGTTTTGTCTACCAAGATTCTTTTGCGTTTCTGAGGTGGGTCGACCTTTAGCAGAACCAGTCTGATTTTTAGTTTCTGAGTCGTAGAGTCATGAATCACACAGGCCCTTCGGCCCAACTTGCCCATGCCGGCCAAGGTGCCCCATCTACACTAGTCCCACCTGCCCGCGTTTGGCCAATATCTCTCTAACCCTCTCCTTTCCATGTGCCCGTCCAAATGTCTTTAAAATGCTCTCACAGTGCCTGGTTGTTATTTTCTAAAGATATTGAAAACGTTTAAACAAAAGGGTGGCACGGTGGCAGAGCAGTAGAGTTGCTGCCTCACAGCGCCAGAGACCTGGGTTCGATCCTGACTACGGGTGCTGTCTGCACGGAATTTGTATGTTCTCCCCGTGACCGCGTGGGTTTCCGCCGGGTGGTTCGGTTTCCTCCCGCGTTACAAAAATGTACCAGTTTGTTGGTTGATAAGCTTCGGTAAAAATAATAAATTGTCCCCAGTGTGTGAAGGCTAGTGCTCGTGGGCGGGAATCGTTGGCCGGCGCGGACTTGGTGGGACGAAGGGCCTGTTTCTGTGCTGTGCCTCTAAACTCCTATGTTGGCCTGGTGGCCATCTCCAAATGTAATTTAAGGTCATAAGTGATAGCAGTAGAATTAGGCCATTTCGCCCATCAAGTCTACTCTGCCATTCAATCATGGCCGATCCATCTCTCCCTCCTAGCTACATTCTCCTGCCTTCTCCCCGTAGCCTCTGACACCCGTACTAATCGAGAATCTATCTCTGCCTTAAAAATATCCACTGACTTGGCCTCCACAGCCTTCTGTGGCAAAGAATTCCACAGATTCACCACCCTCTGACAAAATACATTTCTTCTCATTTCTTCCTAAAAAGAACGTCCTTTAATTCTGGGGCCATGACCCCGAGTCCTAGACTCCCACTAGTGGAAACATCCTCTCCACATCCACTCTATCCTTTATACTGGAAGAACCCTTCCTGTGGTGTGAATTTCAATTTAGTTTCTTGTTTCTCGTGAAGATTATTGTCCTCCTCATTAGCACATGCCGTTCCATGCAACAACTTTGTTCTCCGATTGACTGAGGAAGAAGGATGGTTTCCAAGGGTCTACGGCCCATTGCCTGGTTTGTACCTTTCACTGGCCAAGCGGAGAGTCGGTCATCCTTCACTTTCACTCTCTCCTCTAAGGTGCAGTTGCACAATTTGCTTTAATTCATTCCATGAGTAATAGCCCCTTGACTTGCCTTTGATCCACGTCAGGATCAGTATCTTCTGTGTCAGTCAGCGTCTGCAGTTCCTCCCTACACGGTCAGTATGGTAGCAGCGGAAACCAAGAATAGCAGATGCTGGTTTACACAAAAAGGACACAAAGGGCTGGAGTACCTCAGTGGGTCCGGCAGCATTCCTGGGGAACATGGATGGGTGACCCATTTGGCCCTTCGAGCCAGCACCGCCATTCAGTGTGATCATGGCTGATCATCCTCCATCAGTACCCCGTTCCTGCCTTCTCCCCATATCCCCTGACTCTGCTATTTTTAAGAGCCCTATCTAGCTCTCTCTTGAAAGCATCCAGAGAACCTGCCTCCACCGCCCCCTGAGGCAGAGTCTGAACAAGCATCCCGACCCGAAATGCCGCCTATCCATGTTCTCCAGAGATGCTGCCTGACCCGCTGAGTTACTCCAGCGCTTTGTGTCAGTTCGGTCACAGTACAGGTGAACTTACGGCGATGTGACAAGCACACTCTATGAAGAGGTGCATCTTTAAAACACCAAGTGTGCATGTTTATCATTGCATTGTATAGATGGAGCTGTTCTGAAAGGCATGGCTGTTAATGCAGCTTAGATACAGCCAAGCCCCTAATGTGCCCTCTGTGACACTGCTTTGATCGTGTTCTTTGAATATGGCCTATGGTCGCTGCAGCACCTCGCCCCAATCAGGAATCGAGGAAATAAAGTGCCGCAGCGACGCATCTTGTAGGGCAGCTGCCTCGTGGCGCCGGAGACACGGGTTCGATCCTCACCTCGGGTGCTGTCTGTGGGGTATTTTCACTTTCACACTCTGACCGCATGGGTTTCAAGTGCAGATGCTTTCTATGGACACTGAGGATTGTACACCGCAGCTTAGCCCTTGGTTACATGAATGTTAACTAACTATGTGAAAAGGATTAGCCTCTTGGCCCATCAAGTGGCTCCTTAAGCCTGCAGGTACGAGATAGTCCATGGCCTGGTGACTTGGGTGTGTTTCCACTGGGCATCAGACCGTGGGACTAAGTGCCAGCGGTTTTGCAATCGCCCTAGAGATCCTTGCCCAAACCCTGTGTGTATGAAGGAACTGCGGATGCTGGTTTGCACTGAAGATAGATGCTGGAGTAACTCAGCGGGTCGGGCAGCATCTCCGTGGAAAAGTAACAGGTGACGTTCCAGGTCGGAACCTTTCTTTAGGCTGGAAGTAGAGGTGGGGGTGAGTGGTGGTGGAGCGGAATAAACTGGAGGCCAGAAAATGCTAGAACAAATCAGGGGCGGCAAGAGATGACCTCAGGAAGGATGTAGCCCATAATGGCCCATTGTTGGCTGGGGAGGAAGTGGTAACAAGAGGGATACAAGGATGTGATTAGTGGAGCTGGAGGGACGACTAGGGGGGGAAGAGGGAAGGAGGGAGGGAATACAGGAGTTAATTGAAATTAAAGATATCAACATTCATACCGCTGGCTTGAAAAAACGCCCCGACCTACTTGATGCCACGAGTACCTACGACTAGCATCGCAACCTGCTACGACCTCGTGATGACCAAGCTGCGAGTATGAGTCAAGGGCAAATTCGGCAGAGGTCGTGAATTAGGTTGTGAAAGTGGGACAGGCCCTTAACGTTATCCTACACACGATAGGGACAATTTACACTTGCACCAAGCCAATTAACCTACATACCTGTACGTCTTTGGAGTGTTGGAGGAAACCGAAGATCTCAGAGAAAACCCACATAGCCACGGGGAGAACGTACAAACTCCGCACAGACAGCACCCGTAGTCGGGATCGAACTCGGGTCTCCGGTGTTGCAAGTGCTGTAAGGCAGCGACTCTACCGCTGTGCCGCACAGTCCCATCCCAAATATTTCCTGTGGCCTTGGGTCTATTTCTCTTTGACTATGTTCCCATGAAGGTCAGAGGTCAAAGGAACCCATCATATCTTCGATGTGTTGCTGTTGTAGGCCGAAGGCCCACAGGTGATGACAAGTGAGAACCTGTTAGCAGGGTGTTCAAATCTGAATTTATTAGTAAGATGGTGAATGTTGTGTAACTCAAAATTCACTGATGAAGATTGTAAAGTTCTTTAGGAACTGAAATGCGTGGTAGGTTAAATTTAACCCTGAGAAATAATGTGGCTCAACAGAGAAGGCACCAGAATGGGGTTGAGAAGGAATAATAGATCAGCTACGATTAGATGGCGGAGTAGACTTGATGGGCTGAATGGCCTAATTCTGTTCCTATGAGTGCCATCCTCGGGTGCCTTCTGTGTGGAGTTTGCAGGTTCTTCCTGTGAGCACATGGGATTTCTCTGGATGCTCCGGTTTCCTCCCACACTTCAGAGACGTGCAGGTTCGTAGGTTAATTGGCCTCTGTAAATCGTTCCTAGTGTGAAGGATGGAACTAGTGTGTGGGTGATTGTTGGTGGGCACTGTCTCGGTGGGCCGAAGGGCCATTTTCCGCCCTCTATTTCTAAGTTAAACTGAAACTAAAATGGAAAGTGAAATATTTTGGGTGGAAGAATAGGAAAGGGAACACGTTGTGCAGGAATAGAGATCAAATATGTACATAAATATCCAAAGTGGTCGGGCCAATTGAGAAATCTATTTTAAGCTGCTGGGATAGTTGTCCTAATTCACAAGTCACAGCATGCGAAAGCCGGACAGCTGTGCCAGCCCTTCACTAAACACTGGGTAGGCCTTGGCTGAAATACCGTTTAGTTTAGAGATACAGCGCGGAAACAAGCCCTTAGGCCCACCGGGTCCGTGTCGACCAGCGATCCCCGCACACTAACAATATTCTACACATGCTGGGGACAATTTACAATCCTACCAAGCCAATTAACCTACAAGCCTGTACACCTTTGGAGTGTGGGAGGGAACTGAAGATCTCGGAGGAAAACCCACACAGGTCAGAGGAAGGGCGTACAAACTCCGTACAGACAGCACCCGTAGTCAGGATCTATCCCGGGCCCCTGGCACTGTAAGGCAGCAACTCTAACGCTGCGCCACCGTGCCGCACTGGGGGGGGGGTGAAGAGTATAATGTGGAGAAATATCCAATTTGAAAGGAACAATGGGAAAGCAAACTATTACTAAAATGCTTTGAAACCGCACGATATTGTGATACAACAGTATCTGGAGTGCGAGTTCATGAAGCACAAAGGGTCAGCTTGCAGATTTTGGTAAATATTTAAGAAGGCTAATGGCTTGATTGCAGGATGCTGATAAGATTGCACATGAATAGTCCATACAGTTTTAGTCATTACATTAGAGGAATGACATCCTTATATTGGAAGTAATACAGCAAAGGTTCACTAGGTTGATTCTTGGGACAAAGAGGTTGAATATAGATTTATAAGTTCTAGAGGCAGAATTAAACCATTTGGCCCATCAAGTTTACTCCGCCATTCAATTCTGGCTGATCTATCTGTCCCTCTCAACACCATTCTCTTGCCTTCTCCCCACAACCCCCGACACCCACACCCACCCACAAGATGGGGAGAGGGCAGGAGAATGATTCCATACCAGACTGATTCCTGGGATGGCGCGACTTCCATATGAAGAAAGACTGGATAGACTTGTTCTCGCTGGAATTTAGAAGAATGAGGGGTGATCTCATAGAGACTTACAAAATTCCGAAGGGGTTGGACAGGCTAGATGCAGGAAGATTGTTCCCGATGTTGGGGAAGTCCAGGACAAGGGGTCACAGTTTAAGGATAAGGGGGAAGTCTTTTAGGACCGAGATGAGAAAATCGTTTTTCACACAGAGAGTGGTGAATCTGTGGAATTCTCTGCCACAGAAGGTAGTTGAGGCCAGTTCGTTGGCCATACTTAAGAGGGAGTTGGATGTGGCCCTTGTGGCTGAAGGGATCAGGGGGTATGGAGAGAAGGCAGGTACAGGATACTGAGTTGGATGATCAGCCATGATCATATTGAATGGCGGTGCAGGCTCGAAGGGCCGAATGGCCTGCTCCTGCACCTAATTTCTATGTTTCTATGCTCCTACTTCTGTTCCCTCTCATTCTTCTGAACTCCAATCAGTGTGGGCTCAATCTTTATTCAACCCGTATGTCACAAGAATCAACCTGGTGAACCTCCTCTGTACGTTTTCCAATGTAAGGTAAATGTAAAGACTAAAAATGCAATCTTAGAAACAGAAAATTTGGTGCAGGAGTAGGCCATGCGGCCCTTCGAGCCATTCAATATGATCATGGCTGATCATCTAAAATCAGTACCACGTTCCTGCTATTTCCCCATATCCCTTGATTCCGTTAGCCCTAAGAGCTAAATCTAACTCTCTCTTGAAAAAATCCAATCAATTGGCCTCCACTGCCTTCTGTGGCAGATAATTCCACAGATTCACAACTCTATGGGACTCTTCTCCTCATCTCAGTCCTAAATGGCCTACCCTTTATTCTTAAACTGTGACCCATGGTTCTGGACTGCCCCAACATCAGGAACATTTTTCCTACATCTAGCCTGTCCAATCCCTTAAGAATTTTATATGTTTCAATAAGATGTTTCAATATGTTTCAATCCATTGTTTAAAAAGGGTTCAAAGAATAAACCTAGCAATTATAGACCTGTTAGTTTGACGTCAGTGGTGGGCAAATTAATGGAAAGGATACTTAGAGATAATATATATAAGCATCTGGATAAACAGGGTCTGATCAGGAACAGTCAACATGGATTTGTGCCTGGGAGGTCATTTTTGTCAAACCTTCTTGAATTTTTTGAAGAGGTTACTAGGGAAATTGATTAGGGTAATGCAGTGGATGTTGTCTATATGGATTTCAGTAAGGCCTTTGACAAGGTTCCCCATGGAAGGTTGGTTAAGAAGGTTCAATCTTTGGGTGTTAATGGTGGAGTAGCAAGATGGATTCAACAGTGGCTGAATGGGAGATGTCAGAGAGTAATGGTAGATGGCTGTTGTCAGGTTGGAAGCCGGTGACCAGTGGGGTGCCTCAGGGATCTGTGTTGGGTCCACTGTTGTTTGTCATGTACATCAATGATCTGGATGATGGGGTGGAAAATTGGATAAATACGTATGTAGATGATACTAAGATAGGTGGTGTTGTGGATAATGAAGTAGATTTTCAAAGTCTACAGAGAGATTTGGGCCATTTGGAAAAGTGGGCTGAAAGATGGCAGATGGAGTTTAATGTTGATAAGTGTGAAGTGCTACATCTTGGCAGGACAAATCAAAATAGGACATACATGGTAAATGGTAGGGAATTGAGGAATGCGGTGGAACAGAGGGTTCTAGGAAAAACTGTGCATAGTTCCCTGAAGGTGGAATCGCATGTAGATATTTCACACAGGTTTTTCACAGAGAGAGTGGTGAATCTTTGGAATTTTCTGCCACAGAAGGTAGTTGAGGCCAGTTTGTTGGCCATATTTAAGAGGGAGTTGGATGTGGCCCTTGTGGCTGAAGGGATCAGGGGGTATGGAGAGAAGGCAGGTACAGGATACTGAGTTGGATGATCAGCCATGATCATATTGAATGGTGGTGCAGGCTCGAAGGGCCGAATGGCCTGCTCCTGCACCTAATTTCTATGTTTCTATGTAAAGAAAGCTTTTGGTGTGCTGGCCTTTATAAATCAGAGCATTGAATATAGGAGTAGGGAAGTAATGTTAAAATTGTACAAGGCATTGGTAAGACCAATTCTGGAGTATGGTGTACAATTTTGGTCGCCTAATTATAGGAAGGATGTCAACAAAATAGAGAGAGTACAGAGGAGATTTACTAAAATGTTGCCTTGGTTCCAGAAACTAAGTTACAGAGAAAGGTTGAACAAGTTAGGTCTTTATTCTTTGGAGCGCAGAAGGTTAAGGGGGTACTTGATTGAGGTCTTTTAAAATGATGAAAGGGATAGACAAAGTTGACGTGAATAAGCTTTTCCCATTGTGGGTAGGGAAGATTCAAACAAGAGGGCATGACATGAGGATTAAGGGACAGAAGTTTAGGGGTAACCTGAGGGGGAACTTCTTTACTCAGTGAGTGGTGGCTGTGTGGAATGAGCTTCCAGCAGAAGTGGTGGAGGCAGGATCGATTTTAACATTTAAAAGTAAAGTGGATAGGTGTATGGACGGGAAGGGAATGGAGGGGTATGGTCTGAGTGCAGGTAGATGGGACTAGGGGAAAATAAATGGTCGGCACGGACTGGAAGGGCCGAGAGGGCCTGTTTCCATGCTGTAATTGTTATATGGTTATATGGTTATATGGTTAAGATCCCCTCTCATCCTAAATTCCAATTAATAGAAGCCCAGTTGACCCATTCTTTCATGATATGTCAGTCCTGCTATCCCGGGAATTAACCTGATGAATCTACGCAGCACTCCCTCAATAACAATAATGTTGCTGATGTTGGGCGAGGCCAGAACCAGGGGCCACAGTTTAAGAAAAAGGGGTAAGCCATTTAGAACGAAGATGAGGAAACACTTTTTCACAGAGCGTTGTGAGTGTGGAATTCTCTGCCTCAGAGGGCGGTGGAGGCCGGTTCTCTGGATACTTTCAAGAGAGGGCTCTTAAAGATGAAGGAGTCAGGGGATATGGGGAGAAGGCAGGAACGGGGTACTGATCAGGGATGACCACATTGTATGGCGGTGCTGGCTGGAAGGGCCAAATGGACTACTCCTGCACATATTGTCTATTGTCCATTGTCCTTCCTCAAATTAGGAGACCAAAATTGCACACAACACTCCAGGTGCGTTTCAACCAGGGCCCTGTACAACTCTTTGCTCCTAAACTCAAATTCTCATGCCATTGGCTTTCTTCACTGCCTGCTGAACCTGCATGCTTACGTTCAGTGACTAATGAGAAAGCACACCGAGGTCTTGTTGCACCTCCCCTACCTTGCCAGCATCTTGCAAACAAGCCATTACCTTTCTGCAAGAGCAATCTGCCCACTAGCATGTCCCTTACTGTGGGAAATAGTCATAGTCATAGTCATACAGTGTGAAAACAGGCCCAACTTGCCCACACCGGCCAGCATCAAAGACAAAAGTATCCTTTATTGTCATTCGGACCTTTCAGTCTGGACGAAATTTCGTGCCTTGCAGTCATAACATAGAATAAAATAACAAAACACTCAATAAACACAGATTTACCATCCACCGCAGTGAGTCTACCAGGCACCTCCTCACTGTGATGGAAGGCAAAAGTCTTAAAGTCTTTGTCTCTTCCCTCCTTGTTCTCCCTCTGCGTTGAGGCGATCCAGGCCTCCGCTGTTGTGACAGCTACACCAGCCCCACCTGCCTGCGCTTGGGCCCATTTCCCTCCAAACCTGTCCTATCCATGTACCTAACTGTTTCTTAAACGTTGGGATAGTCCCTGCCTCAATGTCCTCCTCTGGCAGCTTGTTCCAGACAAGAGAGTGATGGTGTTTCACTGGATGCTGGAGAAGATTGTGGTGTCCGAGTGTCTTACTGCGTAAACACTGTGCTGCAGATGGACTTCCACAGGGGACTGCAGAACGGCTTGGCAGAACTTCAATCATTTCCAGAAACCAGTCATACCTGAGGTGTTCCTGCAAGGTCATTGAGGCAAAAATGTGAGGACAGATAACTCCTAGTGCTTTATCGTATTGTCTTAAACTGTGACCTACTTCCGAAACAATTCAACAATAGGAAGCTTGTAAGGTCAAGTGATTTTTTTAAAAAATTGTATTGTTCAGTTGCAACCACATTCAGTATAAAGCATTTAAGTTTAGTTGAGAGATACAGCACAGGCCCACCGGGTCCGGGCTGACCAGCGATCCCCGCACATTAACACTATCCTACACGCATGGTCCCTGACCATTTACAATTATACCAAGCCAATTAACCTATATACCTGTACGTCTTTGGAGTGTGGGAGGAAACTGGAGCACCCGGAGAAAACTCGCGCAGGTCACGGAGAGAAAGTGCAAATGCAGTACAGACGGCGCCCGTAGTCAGGATCGAACCAGGTTCTCTGGCGCTGTATGGTAACAACTAATCAAGAATTTGTGCATCTCTGCCTTAAAAATATCCACTGACTTGGCCTCAACAGCCCACCGTGGCAATAGGTTCCACAGATTAACTCCCCACATCCACTCTATCTATGCCTTTCATTATTCTGTAAGTCTCAGTGAGGTCCCCCCTCAACCTTCTAAACTCCAGCGAGTAGAGGCCCAGTGCCGACAAACGCTCATCATAAGCTGACCCACTCATTCCTGGAATCATTCTTGTAAACCTCCTCTGGACCCTCTCCAGAGCCAGCACATCCTTCCTCAGATAAGGGGCCCAGATTTGCTCACTGCACTCCAAATGCAGCCTGACCTGCGCCTTATAGAGCCTCATTATATAACGCCTTCTCTCGCTTGTGTCTCCACAGGTAAGAAAAAGAACCGTGGGCTGAAACTGTCAAAGGCAGTCTTTGAGCAACCGCAGGAAAGTCCCACGTAAGTAACCAGCTCGATGCTTTCAAAACATCATGGAGCGCGTGCAGAATTTACTCTAGTTTATTGTCACGTGCACTGAGGTACAGTGAAGAGCTTTTGTTGCGTGCTATCCAGTCAGCAGAAAGACAATACATGACCACAATCGAGCCATTCGCATTGTACAGATACACGATAAGGGAATAACCTTTAGTGCAAGGTAAAGCCAGTAATGTCCGATCAACGATAGTCCGAGGGTCAACAGTGAGATCGACAGTAGTTCAGCACTGCTCTCTGGTTGTGGTGGGATGGCTCAGTTGCCTGATAACAACAGCTGGGAAGAAACTGTCCCTGAATCTGGAGGTGTGCGTTTTCACACTTCTATAACTTGTGCCTGACGGGAGAGGGGAGAAGAGGGGGTGGCCAGAGTGCGACTCGTCCTGGAACATACTGCCTGTCATGGAGAAGATGTTTCCACTAGTGGAAGAGTCTAGGACCAGAGGCCACGACCTCAGAATAAAAGAACGTACGTTTAGAAAGGAGATGAGCAGGAATTTCTTTAGTCAGAGGGTGGTGAATCTGTGGAATTAGAAGGCTGTGGAACATGTTTCGGGTTGGAATCCTTCTCTAGTGTGAAGAAGGGTTAAGACCTGAAATGCCACCTATCCATTTTCTCCAGAGATGCTGCCTGACCCATTGAGTTACTCCAGCACTTTGTGGTTTTGTTAAGATCTGTAAGGGGCCAGAATAGACTTCATGGGCTATTTTGGCCACTTTTTGCATGGTAACTGATTGGAACGAAGGTTTGGGATAATGTAGGAACAAGGAACAGTGGATGCTGGTTTAGAGAAATGGACACAAAGTAGGTCAGACTGCATCCCTGGAAAACATGGATGGGTGACGTTTCGGGTCGGGTTGGGTCGGGTTTTGGATAATACTTTGTTTTAGAAGAATTGGGTGATGTTCTTTTTCACCGAAGAAGGGTCTCGACCCGAAACGTCACCCATTCCTGCTCTCCAGAGATGCTGCCTGGCCCGCTGAGTTGATACATTCTAGAAGCAGAATTAGGCCATTTGGCCCTTTAAGTCTACTCTGCCATTCAATCATGGCTGATCTATCTCTCTCCCCATAATCCCTAACACCCGTACTAATCAAGAATCTGCCAATCTCCGCCTTAGAAATATCCACTGGCATGACCTCCACAGCCGTCTGTGGCAATGAATTCTCCAAAATCACCATCCTCCGACCAAATAAATTCTTTCTCTTTGCAATAACTACCCCGACTGGTGATAAAAGGTTATCAAGAACTGCAGTCATGCAATATTAATTTATAATATATATAATTTTCCATATAAATATCATATGATGGATCCATTGATTTGGCTTCCACAGATTTCCGAGTTATTCCAGCACTTTGTATCTACCATTGCTAATGGGTAGAGGGCAGAGAGTTGGATGTAATGCAGAATTAACTGGTTAGCGAGGGGTGACCTTTCACACAAAGGGTCGTGGGTTTTTGCAACACGCTGCCAGATGAGGTAGTTGAGGCTGGGGACTAACCCAATGTTTAAGAAACAGTCTTGGATACATGGATAGGGCAGGTTTGGGGGATATGGACCAAACGCAGGCAGGTGGGATTAGTGTAGCTGGGGCATGTTGGCCAGTGTGGGCAAGTTGGGCCGAAGGGACACACAAAACATTCCGATGACAGAAAGAAACAAGAATATTGACACAAAATGTTGGAGTAACTCAGCGGGACAGGCAGCATCTCTGGAGAGAAGGAATGGGTGACGTTTCGGGTCGAAACCCTTCTTCAGGCGAACCCAAAACGTCACCCATTCCTTCTCTCCAGAGATGCTGCCTGTCCCGCTGAGTTACTCCAGCATTTTGTGTCTATCTTCGGTGTCAAGCAGCATCTGCAGTTCCTTCCTGCACATGTGCGAAAATGAATGTGGGGGCAGCATTAAGGGCTTAAAGCAACACTAAAGGACGTGCATTTAGAAAGAAGATGAGAAGGAATTTCTTTAGCCAGAGGGTGGTGAATCTGTGGAATTCATAGCTATAGACAGCTGTGGAGGCCAAAACATTGGTTATTTTGAAAGCAGAAATTGGCGCGTTCTTGATCAGTAAAACGTAGACACAAGATGCTGGAGTAACTCGGCGGGTCAGGCAGCATTTTAGGAGAAAAGGAATAGTTGACGTTTTGGGTCAAGACCCTTCTTCAGACTGATGGACCCGATCCGACCTGAAACGTCACCTCTTGGTATTCCTATTCTCCGGAGATGCAGCCTGACCCGCTGAGTTACTCCAGCATCTTGAGTCTATCCTCGGTGCAAACCAGCATCTGCGGTTCCATCCTACACACGATGTCAGGAGTTGTGGGGAGAAGGCAGGAGAATGGGGTTGGGAAGGAAAGATAGATCAGCCGTGATTGAATTGCGGAGTAGACTCAATGGGCCGAATGGCCAAATTCTGCCCCTGTGACTTATGAACATGAGTGTGAGATTTTCTGGGCAACATGAAAGAACTCTTGTTAGTGCAGACCCAAGGAATTGGAGGGAGAGAGAGGCGGGCTGAGGGTGGTGGGGTTAAAGGGTGGGGAGTAGAGGTGGTGGGATTCAGGGAGGTCAGAGGAACTGATGATGAGAGGAAGAAAGATTGGATGGTGGCGTTGATGAGCGTGGAGTAGCAAGGATGTCACGTTTTTCAGCTAGAATTATTTTCTTATTTTACATTTTAAAAAAAAGTAATTATTGACTTAACGATTTCACCATTTAGATTTATCATTTCTAGTTTTAGAGGTACAGGGTGGAAACAAGGTCCCCGCAGCTCACAGAGTCCGTGCCGACCAGCGATCACCCGTATACCAGTTCTATGTTATCCCAATTAGGGGCAATTATACAGAAGCCAATTAACTGACAAACCTGCATGCCTTTGGAGTGTGGGAGGAAACCGGAGCACCCGGAGAAAACCCACGCAGGTCACGGGGACAACGTACAAACTCCACACCAACGCAGAGATGTGCGCACACACACACTCACACTCACACACACACACACACACACACACACACACACACACACACACACACACACACACACACACACACACACACACACACACACACACACACAGCCCGTGGTCAGGATTGAACCCTGGTCACACTACACTACACACAATTAATGTTTTTTACTGAAGCTAATTAGTGTGAGATAGGGTGAGGATCAAGGTCACGTCCCCGAGATCGAGGGCACGCTCTGTGTTATCCCATTTTCTCACCCACCCCCTAACACCGGGGGCAATATTTACAAGAGGCCAATTATCCTACACAAACCTGCACGTCCTTGGAATGTGGGCAGAATCCAGAACATCGGGAGCAAACCCACACGGCCGCAGGGAGAACGTGCAAACTCCACACAGCGCCCGAGGTCAGGATCGAACACGGGTCTCTGGTGCTGTCAGGCAGTAACTCTGCCGCTGCGCCACCGTCACCGCCCAAAAGATTTCAAAGGCAGTCTCTAGTGATGTAATAAGAGAATGAGTAAGCCATGTTTTAAAAAAGCGGCCTGTTTTTGGAGGAATTTGAAAACTGACATCTATTTAGTTGTGGCATGGAGATGGCTTTTGTTCCTGGAACGGGTCCAGGCATCCTGTATGTCTGGGAAATAAACTCAATCTGAAAAATGATGGTATGTTTGCCATGCTCTCCATGTACAAACCTCCCCAGTGGGAAAGTGGCAATTCACACAGCTGATCCCATCATGTTCTCCGACCCATTAACAAAGGCTTTGAGGGGTACGGAGTGAACGTTTTGGGGTATAAGGTGCCAGGGGGTTTAGTTTAGCTTAGAGATACAGTGCGGAAGCAGGCCCTTTGGCCCACCGAGTCCGTGCTAACCAGTGATCCCCGCACACTCGCACTATCACTACACACTAGGGTCAATTTACAATTTTTACTGAAGCCAATTAACCTACAAACCTGCAAGTCTTTGGAGTGTGGGTGGAAACCGGCGCACTCGGAAAAGCCCCGCGCGGTCACGGGGAAAACGTACAAAATACGTACAGACCCCTGGTCGAGGGACAATTTACATTTATGCCAAGCCAATTAACCTACAAACCTGTCCCTCTTTGGAGTGCGGGAGGAAACCAAAGATCTCGGAGAAAACCCACGCAGGTCACGGGCGTTTGTGCAGGCAGCACCTGTAGTTGGGATCGAATCTGGGTTGTCTGGCGCTGTAAGCTGTGAGGCAGCAACTCTACCGCTGCGCCACCGTGCCGCCCCAAATAACGTTTCACTTAAAAACTTTTGTAACTGGAATAGAGTAAGACCCTTGCTTTAGGGTTTTGTGGATTCTGTCACCTGGTTATGCAAGGAATGGCGGGATATGGATCATGTGCGGTGGAGGAGATTAGTTTACATTGGCGTTATGTTTGGTGTGGATATTGTGTGCTGAACTGAACTTTGCTGTACTGTACCATCTTCTATGTTGTCACATCTTTCGGAACTTCATATCAGGGCACAGGACGGCACGGTGGCGCAGCTGGTGGAGTTGTGGCCGCACAGCGCCAGAGTCCTGGGTTCGATCCTGACTTCGGGTGCAGTCGGTGTGGAGTTTGCACGTTTTCCCTGTAACCGCGTGGGTTTCCTCCCACATCCCAAAGACGTGCGGGTTTGGAGGTTAATTGGCCCTCTGTAAAACTGCCACCTAGTGTGTCGGGAGTGGGGTAACGTGGAACTTGTTGAATGGGTCAACATGGTCTTGGTGGGCCGAAGGGCCTGTTTTCAGGCTGTGTCTCTGAGGAGAGCCATGTCAACGGTTGGTGGACGTAACTATCATTTCATCTAAGCCCGTGATAACTTTGGGAAACTGGAGCACCCGGAGGAAACCCACGTAGTCACAGGGAGAATGTGCAAAAGGTCAGGATCAAATCCGGGCCTCTGGCACTGTGAGGTAGCAACTCTGCCAGCTGCGCTAACGTGCCACCCACCGTTCTTTAAATTGTTCTTAGTGTTTGGGGAAGCACTGTAGCTGAAACCATTTTGTTTATTCTCTCTGCAGCCCTCCGAGGGACCTGGACTCAAAGGCCTGCATTGCCATCGGTGAAAAGGTAAGATCCACTCTGCTCTTGGTTATTGGAGTAGAATAAGGTCATTCGGCCCATCGAGTCTACTCTACAATTCAATCATGGCTGATCTATCTTTCCCTCCAACCCCATTCTGCTGCCTTCTCCCCATAACCCCTGACGCCTGCACTAATCAAGAATGATTAAGCATGCAAGTAAGCATGCAGGTACAGCAGTCTGTGACGAAAGCGAATGGCATGTTGGCCTTTGTAACAAGAGGAGTCGAGTATAGGAACAAAGAGGTCCTTCTGCAGTTGTACAGGGCCCCAGCGAGACCACATCTGGAGTATTGTGTGCAGTTTTGGTCTCCAAATTTGAGGAAGAACATTCTTGCTATTGAGGGAGTGCAGCGTAGGTTCACCAGGTTAATTCCCGAGATAGTGGGACTGTCATATGTTGATAGAATGGAGCGACTGGGCTTGTATACACTGGAATTTAGAAGGATGAGAGGGGATCTTATTGAATCGTAAGATTATTATTAAGGGATTGGACACGCTGGAGGCAGGAAACATGTTCCCGATGTTGGGGGAGTCCAGAACCAGTGGCCACAGTTTAAGAATAAAGGGTAGGCCATTTAGAACGGAGATGAAGAAAAACCTTTTCACCCAGAGAGTTGTGAATCTGTGGAATTCTCTGCCTCAGAAGGCAGTGGAGATTAATTCTCTGGATGCTTTCAAGAGAGAGTTAGATAGAGCTCTTAAAGATAGCGGAGTCATTGGATATGGGGAAAAGGCTGATTGTGGATGATCACAGTGAACGGCGGTGTTTGCACAAAGGGCCGAATGGCCTACTCCTGCACCTATTGTCTATTGAATCTGAAGTCTGAAGAAGGGTCTCGACCCGAAACGTCGCCTATCTCCTTCGCTCCTTAGATGCTGCTGCACCCGCTGAGTTTCTCCAGCCTTTTGTGTACCGTCTATTGAGTCTATCTATCTGTGCCTTAAAAATATCCATTGACTTGGCCTCCACAGCCTTCTGTGGCAAAGCTCCATCTATTAAGACCAGGATCATTGCACAGACCAACACATGAGTATTTTGAGGACTCTACATAATAGCAAAACGTTTAAGGTAGACATGTTGCATTATCCACCTATTTTGGATTTTTGATAAAACATATTCGCTTAGTAAAGTTTAGAGATACAGTGTGGAAACAGGCCCTTCGGCCCGAGTCCGTGCCGGCCAACGATCCCCGTTCACTAACATTATCCTACACACACCAGGGACAATTTACAATTTTTCCAAAGCCAAGTAACCTACAAACCTGTACGTCTTTGGAGTGTAGGTGGAAACTGGAGCCCCCGGAGAAAACCCACGCAGGTCACGGGGAGAATGTACAAACTCTGTAGTCAGGATCGAACCCGGGTCTCTGGCTCTGCCAACCCCAACGAGGGTAAGAAGACTGACCCGGTTTATACTCTCTGGAATTTAAGGAGATGAGAGGGGATTGTTTCCCTTTATAGCCTTATCCCTATATTTAAGAGTGTAGTTGGATGTGGCAAACTCCTCAGAGGGTATGGAGAGTAAGGCAGGTACAACTGAGTTGGATGATCAGCCAATGATCATATTGAATGGCGGTGCAGCTCGAAGGGCTGAATGGCCTACTCCTGCACCTAATTTCTATGTTTCTATGTTTGCGATATTTAACCAGGTCAATTATTCTATGGAATTTTCCCAGGTTGAAACTTTTGCAATACATCAGTATTTGTCTGTGAATGAAGGCCCGTGGAAGAATTTGAAGCAAAAATTGGTTGATGAATAATTTTAGTTTAGAAATGAACAAACTATTGGAATAACTCAGCGGGTCAGACCAAAGTCATCTTCCAGTCTGAAGAAGTGTCTCGGCGCCAAACGTCACCTATTCCTTTTCTCCAGAGATGCTGCCTGACCCGCTGAATTACTCCAGCATTTTGTGTCTCTCCTTGGTGTAAACCAGCATCCTACACAACCTACAAACCTGGAACGTACGTGGAAACCGGAGCACCCGAAAAAACCCCACGCAGGTCTCGGCGAGAACGTACAAACTCCGTGCGGACAGCTGTTGGGTGAAGGGTCTGTTTCCGTGCTGCATCTTGCTATGGCTGGTTCACATCCCGAATTTTGTTCTCCTGCATTGTGAGACTGGAATTTAACTTTTCAAGTGACAACTTATTTCGAGGGTACACAAAAAGGTGAGAAAACTCAGTGCAGCAAGTTAGCGTTTCGGGTAGACTGAATGCTGCTGAAAACCCCCGTGTTATGTGTGCAGTTGTTGCTGTTGCTGTTGCTGTGCAGGCTTTCACCACTTGAGGGCGATGCATTACTATTCTCTGTCGAAATTCGAATAGTTCTTGTCTGCCCGGACAGTGTATACTTTGCTCTCGTTTAGTTATTTATAGATAGATATATATATATTTTTAGAGATACAGAGCGGAAACAGGCCCTTTGGCCCACACAGCCCGCACCGACCAGCGATCCCCGCACATTGACACCACAGTACACACATTAAGGAAAATCTACACTCATACCAAGTATACAAGCCCAGGGCAATTAACCTACAAGCCTGTAAGTCTTTGGAGTGTGGGAGGAAACCGCAGCTCGCGGGGAAAACCCACACCGGTCACGGGGAGAACGTACAAACTACGCACAGCCAGCACCCGTAGTCAGGATTGAACCCTGGCGCCGTGAGGCAGCAACTCCACCGCTGCGCCAGCGTTTAGTTTAGAGATACAACGGGGCGGAGCGGTAGGGTTGCTGCCTCACAGTGCCAGGGTTCAATCCTGACTATGGGTGCTGTATGTGTGGAGTTTGCACGCTCCCCCTGTGACCGTGTGGGTTTATCCCGGGTGCCCTGATTTCCTCCCCACGTCCCAAAGACGTGCGGGTATGTAGGTTACTTGGCCTCTGCTTGCAAATTAGCCCCACAATCGCAAAATTGGGATGAGGTAGGACTAGTGTGAATGAAAGATCGACGTTTGGTGTGGACTCGGTCGTCCTCAGTCATGCTGTATCTTTCAATGAACGAATCAATCATGTTAGAATCCATGTCAACATTTGTACAAGGAGGTTTAGAAAAGCTTGGAGCATCTCTCTATAGCCCACGGTAAAACAAGACCACCAAAGATGAACATTGAATTCTCCAATTTTAAGTAACTTTTTTCAACCCTCCCGTTCCTCTCTCCTGTCTCCACCTCAGGGGTCAGCCCTCTTTCTCCCCATCTCCTGTGTCATACCTCGACTCCCACCTATTTCTCTCCTCCCCCTTTTCCTGCATTCCTTCCTCCAGCTTCACAATTACGTTCTATGTCTCCTATGCATGTTCTCCAGAGATGCTGCCTGACTCGCTGAGTTACTCCAGCATTTTGTGTCTGTCCTTGGTAGACTTAACATCTGCAGTCCCTTGTTTCAACAAACCCTTTAGGATTGGAAGTTCTTCTTTGTAAAATCCCATTGTGATCACCTTTTTAAAATTTTCTACCAGAATTACCACTATTGACATTTTAGATAACTAACTTTATTTAATTATCTGAATTTATATTCCCGAGCTGCCTTGTTGGGCTTCGAACTGACTAGGCCATTCCTCAGGATTACAAGTGTGTAGGAAGGAACTGGGGAGGCTGGTTTAAACCGAAGATAGGCCCAAAGAGCTGGGGTAATTCATCTAGGTAGACAAAAGGTAGACAAAAGCAGAAGGTAGACAAAAAGCTGAAGAAACTCAGCGGGACAGGCAGCATCTATGGAGTGAAGGAAAGGGTGACGTTTCGGGTCAAGACCCTTCTTCAGACTGATGTGGGAGCGAGAAGAAGAAAGGAAGAGGTGGAGGCAGTAGGCTGTGGGAGAGCTGGGAAGGGGAGGGGAAGGGAAGGAGGGAGAAAGCAAGGACTACCTGAAATTGGACAAGCCAATGTTCAAACTGCTGGGGTGTAAACTACCCAAGCAAAATATGAGGTGCTGCTCCTCCAATTTGCAGTGGGACTCACTCAGGCCCAACTCGTTGGGTCAGACAGCATCTCTGGAGAAAAGACAGCAGCATGTGTAGTCGAGATCGAACCCGGGTCTCCAGCTCTGTAAGGCAGCAACTCCACCATTTTACACACAAAGGGTGGTGGGTGTATGAAAGTAGCTGCCGGAGGAGGCAGGGACTATCACAACGCTTAAGAAACAATTAGACAGGTACGTGGATAGAACAGGTTCAGAGGGGGGGGGGGGGGGGGGGGGGGCAAACGCAGGCAGGAGGGGCTAGTGTAGATGGGCAAGTTGGGCTGAAGGGCCTGTTTCCATGCTGTATCACTCTATGACTCAAAGAGGCAGCTCAGTGGTGGGAAGAATGTTCTGTTTGCACGTGGAAATGAGAGGAACGCATCAATGATGGACTTGACTATTCCACCTGCAGTGGAGAAGGTTGGCCCAGAGGTGGCAGCAGTGGGCCGTGAATTTGGTCACGGGTCTTAGCGGAGCAAACTTCACACGGTGCACTAGTTCCCTCGCACACTCCAACGGCGTACATGTTTGTGGGCTAATTGGCATTGGTAATATTGTAAATCGTAGTGTTTGGGGAGTTCGGTGGTCAGCGCAGACGTGATGAACGGGAGGGCCCGTTTCCACGCTGTATCTCTAAGGAGAGCCACATCTCGTGTCAGTGGAACTAACTTACCACTTCATCCAAGCCAGTGATCATTTTGTAGGTTAAGTGGCCTTTGTGCACTCTACATTGCCCCCTAGTGTGTGGGGAGTGTGATAACGTGGACCGAATTGAATGGGTCAGCATGGAATCGGTGGGCCGAAGGGCCTGTTTCCACGGTCTATCTATAAACTAACCTAAACTGAAGGCCTAGACACGAAACATCACCCATTTTTCACCCTCCAGAGATGCTGTCTGTCCCTCTGAGTTACTCCAGCTTTTTGTGTCTCAACTAAACTATACTAAAAAATTTTTTTTCCTAGAACTTTGAAGTGAAAGCAGATGACCTGGAGCCGCTGTCGGAGCTGGGACGTGGCGCGTACGGTGTGGTGGAGAAGATGCGGCACACGCCTAGCGACACGCTGATGGCTGTTAAGGTAGGGCATGAATTCTCGGAGAAGAATTAGGCCATTCGGCCCATCAAGTCTCCTCTGCCATTCAATCATGGCTGATCTAAAAAACAAAGTGCAGGAGTAACTCAACAGGTCAGGCAGCGTCTCTGGAGGAAATGGATAGGCGACGTTTCAGGTCGGAACCCTCCTTCTGACTGGACAAGGGTTTCAACCCGAAACATGGGCAATTCCATGTTCTCCAGAGATGTTGTCTGACTTGCTGAGGTACTCCAGCACTTTGTGTTTTTTCAAAAAAAAGCCAGCATCTGCAGTTCCTGGCGATTCTCTTCATATGTTCTGGTGTTGGTCCCAATCGTAATTTCTAGGAGCAGAATTACGCCATTCAGCCCATCAAGTCTCCTCCACCATTCAATCACGGCTGATCTATCTCTCCCTCTCAACCCCATTCTCCTGCTTTCTCCCCGTAACCCCTGACACCCGCACTAATCAAGAATCCGTCAATCTCCGTCTTCAAAATATCCATTGACTTGGCCTCCACAGCCTTGTGCGGCAATGAATTCCACAGATTCACCACCCTCTGACTAAAGAAATCCCTCCTCATCTCCTCTCACACCTCCAGAACCAGGGACAGTGCAGCATTTTATTCTGAGGCTCTGGCCTCTGGGCCTGGACTCTCCCACTCCTCTCCACATCCACTCTATTCAGACCGTCCACTGTTCGGTAGTTTATTTTATTTATTGTGACGTTTACTGAGGTACAGTGAAAAGCTTTTGTTGTGTTCCAACCAGTTAGCGGAAAGACAATACATGATTACAGTCGAGCCATTCACAGTGTCGTGATAAAGGAAGTCACGTGTGAACAGGTGATCGACGCTCGGCACGGACTCGGTGGGCCGAAGGGCCTGCTTCCACGCTGTATCTCCAAACTAAACGATACTAAACCCGCGTGAGCAGTTGGCTGGAGGACCTTTTCCTTGGGTGGTGTTTGCTTTTCTTCCCTTGTGAACAATGTACCGCTGTGCTCGTGCCTTTCACTATTCGGTACGTTTCAATGACCCCCCCCCCTCATCCTTCTAATCTCCCGCGAATACATGCCCAGTGCCGTCAAACGCTCATCCCTGAATGGGATATTAAACACCGATAACTGGCAACTCAATCCATCTTCTCAAAGTGCAAAGTGGACACAAAATGCTGGAGAAACTCAGCGGGTGAGGCAGCATCTATGGAGAGGAGGAATTGGCGACGTTTCGGGTCGAGACCCTTGCTCAGACTGAACCCGAAACGTCGCCAATTCCTTCTCTCCATAGATGCTGCCTCACCCGCTGAGTTTCTCCAGCATTTTGTGTCTACCTTTGATTTTACCAGCATCTGGGTTTCTTTCTTAAACTTTTCAAAGTACAATGTCAGCCTGGCTTTGATTCCAGCAGCGAATGGTTTAAGATAATTAAACGATTAGATAATTGAACCGCTAAAGCCACAAACTGGGCTTGTTTCACCAGGGCAATTTCTTAAGCAACGAGGGGTGTTCTGTCAGCTATTTTTTTTTTTTAATGGTGCTAATCAATAACAACAACTTCCATTTAGGTCGTCTCGCAGATGACCCCAAATATTTTGCAGAATCGTCATTAACTGTCAGCCACAGAAACCTAACTTGGCACAAGGGACCAAGTTTACTCTCACAGCGTTTAAATAAAACATTTGGACAGGTACATGGATAGGATAGGTTTGGAGGAATAGACACAACCATATATCTCTTCGTTATCACCTCTTCCGCACAGCCAACAATGGACCATTGTGGGCTCCACCTTTCCTTGGTCATTGGCGCCGGCTTTGTACCTTTTCCTATCTCTAGTTTCCCACTCCCCTGACTCTCCGCCTGAAGAAGGGTCTCGACCCGAAACGTCACCAGTACCTTTTCTCCAGTGTTGCTGCCTGACCCGCTGAGTTGCTCCAACATTTTGTGGTCTGTCTTTGGTGTAAACCAGCATCTGCACTTCTTTCCAACACATAGGGTTGGAGGGGTACGGGCCAAACGCGGGCAGGTGGGACCTGTGTAGATGGGGCACGTTGGTCGGCGTGGACGTGTTGTGCCGAATGGGCCTGTTTCTCCGCCGTATAACTCTACGACCTAAAGTTTAGTGAGAGATTTATTTTGAGCACCGTCTTGAAGCAGGTAAGGGAGTTAGAAATGCAGTAACAATGAACTGCAGCTGCTGGTTTAGCAAAGAAAAGACACAAAAAAACTGGAGTAGCTGAGCGGGTCAGGCAGGACATGGATAGCTGCTGCTTCAGGGAGAGGTAGATAGGTGGGGCTGATTAGGGAGGAGATTCTGGAGCAGGGGTGGGGAGCGGACTTTGCAGTTGTTTGCTCTGTTACAGATCTAATTGTTCCCATCCTCAGCATGGCTTTAGTTTAGAGATACAGCAGTCCTTCGGCCCACCGAGTCCGCGCTGGCCCGTGATCACCCGTACACCAGTCCTATCCTGCACACTTGGGGCAATTTAAAGAAGCCAAAACCTGCGCCACTGTCAAAGACAGCAGTGGTGGCAAAGTGGCGCAGCGGTAGAGTTGCTGCCTACCGTGCTTACAGCGCCAGAGACCCGGGTTCGATCCCGACCGCGGGTGCTGTGTGTGCTGAGTTTGTACGCACTCCCCATGGTGACCTGCGTGGGTTCCCCCGGGTGCTCCAGTTTCCTCGCACACTCCAAAGACGTTCAGGCCCGTAGGTTAATTGTCTTTGGTGTAAAAATTGTAAATTGTTCCTGGTGTGTGTAAAATAGTGTTAACGTGCAGGGATCGCTGGTCGCCGTGGACACGATGGGCCGAAGGGCCTGTTTCCGCGCTGTATCTCTAAACGACATGAAACAGTCAGCAAGTACCTTGTGTGAGGTTGAAACTTGTTCCCGGTACCATGTACTTGGGGTAAAGAGGAGGACGTGATGTGCTCCCTGGCGAATTGTATTTCAGAGTCGCGCACGTTTAGAAGCGCTAGCAGACTGTTTCCTGACCCACAATGTTTCGATTGTGCAGTGATAGCTGTGTTGTACGGGTTTGCTCAGATCAAGTGCTAATCAGAGTGTCATCTCCTTCTGAAGCCTTGTGAGTGTTGTTTGCCCGTTTGCACTTCACCCCAGATACACTTCGTTGCCCTTTCGCTGTCTTTTTATTCAAATCCTCTCTCTGTCTCTCTGTCTCTCTCTCTCTTCTCTCGGTGATTACAAGACCAATTTTTCACATTCCATCCCCCAAATTTGTCTTAAAAGAGGCAGCTCATAAAAGTGTTATTTATAGCAGGCCGAGGTAATTCAATAAACCAGCTTGTTGCAAATGGGGTCAAGCTGCAGTCTGCACTTCTAATTTAAGATAGCTGGTTGGTGTGGAAATGATGTCAGATATGCAGTCACCGAGCTGATTTTTTCAGACAGCCTTTGACTGAAGCGGCTAATATAAAGATGGGGGAAGGAAAGCCTTCTCTTTAGTCGGATACATTTTTCTTCCCCAAAACGTGACGTTTGTTGAGTTTTGATACTTAAAATAATTTTATTGTCATAAAATGTCTTCAAATTCCTCTGTTTGCAAAGTGCACAAAGCTTCTTTGATCAGCTGGTTTAGTTTAGAGAGACAGCGTGGAAATCGGCCCTTTAGCCCTCTAGTGCACTCCAGCCACCAAGCCACCATTCCCGCTCATTCCATGTTATCCAACTTTCCCATTCCCTGCACACTAAAGACAAGTTATATTGCCTTTTGGCATTTATTTAACGTTAAATTAACATTTTTTTAACGTTAATTAATTTTAAAAAATGTTTCACCTATTGCTCATTAATGTTTAATTAACTTTTAATTAACTAATTACATTGTTAATTAACTATGGATTAATTAGCAATTAATGTTTAGTTAATGTTAATTAACATTTAACTTAAAACTTCTCTAGTCTGAAGAAGCCTCCTGACCTGAAACATCGCCCGTCCATTCCGTCCTCAGCTGCTGCCTGACCCGCTGAGTAACTCCTGCACTTTGTTTTGTTCACGATTGACCTGATCCGACCTGAAACGTCACCTCTTGGTATTCCTATTCTCCGGAGATGCAGCCTGACGTTGTTTTGTTCACGATTCTTGGCCCTGCAATTGCTTGTGTCTCCATTATCTATTACAAATAGTCCCTGAAATGAAAAGGCAGTTATAATTCTACCACTCTGGTTAGATTGGGGTCTCATATATAGTTTAGTTTAGTTTAGTTCATTATGCTTTTCTTTTGTAGAATTATTTTCCCTCAACATTTTCCAGAATCTGTAATGTTAGAAACAGATCTACGCTTTACACCATGTGTGTTATTTATTTGGATGCTTGAATCCAAACTTCAATAAGGCTCGGCTACGGGAGTAATCTTTATTCCGGGACACCACCTTGAGTCTCCCACTGCACAGGCGTACTTGCACAAGACATCACAAGACGCTAATTATCACATACCTAACACTCCTCCCCCTATAACCCCTCCCCAGGTAACACCATCTCTGTTACATACTCCGCAATGTGTTTAGTTTAGAGATACAGCGTGGGAACAGGCTCTGCGGCCCACTGAGTCCGTACTGACCAGCGATCCCCGCACACACACCAGGAACGTTTTTTATATTTACACCAAGCCAGTTAACCTTCGAACCTTGAAACCTGTACATCTTTAGAGTGTGGGAGGAAAGCGAAGATCTGCGGCGCCTGCGGAGGTTGATGGCCCCGACCACGGGGGAACGATGGAGGAGGACTGACGACACTACTTTGTGCCTTCCACCACAGTGAAGAATGCTGTGCTGGATGTTTGTGTTGAATTTTTATTGTGTATTGTGTGTCCTTTTTTGATTGTTCCGCTGCTGGCAAGTTCATTTCACTGCACTTTATTGCGTATGTGATGAATAAATCTGATTGATTGATTGATACAGCATGGAAACTGGCCCTTGGTCCTGCTGAGTCCGTGCCGACCATCGATCACCCATTGAGACCACTTCTATGTTATTCCTCTTCTGCACCCACTCCCTACACATCAGGGGCAAGTTTCAGGAGCCAATTGAACTTCAAACCCGCACGTCTTTGGGATGTGGGAAGAAACCGGAGCACCCGGAGGAAACCCACGTGGTCACGGGGAGAACGTGCAAACTCCACACGGGTGCACCGATGCAGAGACGGACACACACACACACACACACACACACACACACACACACACACACACACACACACACACACACACACACACACAGAGACAGACGCACACACATATATATACACACACACACACATATACTCACACACAGACAGATGCACGCACGCACACACATATATGCACACGCACACACACACAGACAGACAGACAGACGCACGCACGCACACACATATATATATATACACGCACACACACACACACGCAGACAGACAGACAGACGCGCGCACGCACATACACAGATATATATATACACACACAGATACACACACACACACACACACACACACACACACACACACACACACATATACACGAGTGCATGCGCACACACACACACACACACACACACACAACATATACACGAGTGCATGCGCACACACACACACACACACACGCACACGCACACGCACACGCACACGCACACGCACACACACACACACACACACACACACACACAACACACACGCAGCACCCGAGGTCAGTATCCAACCCGGGTCTCTACACTGTGAGGCAGCGGCACTACCTGGTGCGCCACTGTGCCCCCCCACACGATTATGGAATCCCATCTGCCTGTAAATGCTATTCCTGATCGATGCTGCCTGTCCCGCTGAGTTACTCCAGCATTTTGTGCCTGTCTTCGGTTTAAACCAGCATCTGCAGTTCCTTCCTACACATTTTGTCCGCTCCACTATGAAATCTCCTCAAGGTGTGTCTACTCCTCTCTCGCTGCTCCCCCTTTGTGATTTCTCCAGCTCTCCGACTCTACAATCTCTCTACATCATCGTCTATATCTCTCGTTTTCCTTTCCCGTGACTTTCAGTCTGAAGAAGGGTCTCCACCCGTCCCTTCTCTCCAGCGATGCTGCCTGTCCCGCTGAGATACTCCTCCAGCATTATGTGTCTTATCTCCTGATTTCACTCCCTTTTGGTGTCCAGCTGCAGATCTGGATTTCACCACTAGATGGAGCGACCTCTCCCCTCTCCCATTCTCCGATCAATTTTAAAACATTTCGACCGCATAACCCGGCACCACAGGTCTGCAACTGGTGCTCTTTGTTTAACCCTGTGAGCCCTGCTTTACCACTTTTAAGGCCAGGGTTTCATTCTTGACATTCTTGACCACGTCCAGCAGGCAGTGAAGAAAGCGAATGGCATGTTGACCTTTATAACAAGAGGAGTCGAGTATAGGAGCAAAGAGGTCCTTCTGCAGTTGTACAGAGCCCTAGTGAGACCACACCTGGAGTATTGTGTGCAGTTTTGGTCCCCTAATTTGAGGAAGGACATTCTTGCTATTGAGGGAGTGCAGCGTAGGTTTACAAGGTTAATTCCCGGGATGGCGGGACTGTCATATGCTGAGAGAATGGAGCAGCTGGGCTTGTACACTCTGGAGTTTAGAAGGATGAGAGGGGATCTTATTGAAACATATAAGATTGTTAAGGGTTTGGACACGCTAGAGGCAGGAAACATGTTCCCGATGTTGGGGGAGTCCAGAACCAGGGGCCACAGTTTAAGAATAACGAGTAAGCCATTTAGAACGGAGACGAGGAAACACTTTTTCTCACAGAGAGTGGTGAGTCTGTGGAATTCTCTGCCTCAGAGGGCGGTGGAGGCAGGTTCTCTGGATGCTTTCAAGAGAGAACTAGGTAGGGCTCCTAAAAATAGCGGAGTCAGGGGATATGGGGAACAGGGTACTGATTGGGGATGATCAGCCATTATCATTTGTCTATTGTCTATTGTCTATTGACATTTAAAGATTAATTCAATAAACAACCCCGGGCCAGTTTAGTACGAAATAATTTCTGTGACATCCCTTTCATATCTCCCAGACTGAGGTGAAGGAGATACGACCATCGGTTACATTCCTCGTCACCCACCTGCCTTTCACTTGTTTTCGCCTCCTTGCGACAGGCCGAGTGTCTGCTTTAATGTGTTAAGAGTCATAGCGTGGAAACAGGTCCAACATGCCCACACCGACCAACATGTCCCAGCTACACTAGTCCCACCTGCCCTTGTTTGGCCCATGTCCCTCTAAACCTATCCTGTTTACGTACCTGTCTAATTGTTTCTTAAACGTTGTGGTAGTCCCTGCCTCAACTACCTCCTTAGGCAGCTCGCTCCATACACCCACCACCCTTTGTGTAAAAAAAAAAAAAAAAAAGTTACCCCTCAGGTGTCTGAAATCTTTCCCCCCTCACCTTGCTGGACTTGCTTCCAAAGATAGACACAACATGCTGGAGTAACTCAGCGGGACAGGCAGCATCACTGGATAGATGGAACGGGCGACGTTTTGGGTCGAGACCCTTCCTCTGACTGAGTCGGGAGAGGGAGACACAGAGATAAGGAAGGGTAAGGTGTGAAAACGCAGACGCCAAAAGAGATGGAGGTCATGAAAAAAGACCATAGTTAGCGAAGAGAAATTGACAACGAAGCAAACCGAGATAAAATTAAATCAGGGGACAGTCAGACTGGTCAGAGAACTAGGAAAGGGGGAGGGATGGAGAGAGAGGGAAAACAAGGGTTACTTGAAGTTAGAGAAGTCAATATTCATACCGCTGAGTTGTAAGCTGCCTGAAGGGCCCATTTCCAAGATGTATCTTTAAAATCTACATTTCTCACCACATTCCAAGGCTTACGGCCTTACTCCAATTGTTTGTTTGTGTGGAATAGACCTTCTACGAGTGTAAACAATGCATGATGTGTGACTTTGCTGGCGTATATCTGTGTATCCTTGCGTGTTGAGATGTAAAGTCCTTGAGCCCCTTATTCTGTGTTACTCGTTCAATGTGAAAAATAATGTCATCGAACATAATTGTGAGGAAGTTGAGCATTGTTTGACATTCCGCTACGCTCGATTAATTAACGTTGGCCAATGGTGTCTTCTGACCTTCTCCGAGAACAAGTGTCTATTGTCACAGTGCGGAGGTCAGGTCCCCTCTGATTGCCCCACTGGTTCATGGCCCCTCTACGCACGCGCTGATCGCCCTACCCTCTCGACCTTACCCCAAGCTCTCGACAGTCCCCCTCGCTCTGGACAATCCCCCTCCACTCTCGCTAGTGCCCCCACGCACTCGACCGATCCCGGTTCACTATGCTGTCGATGGCCCCCCTATGCTCTCCTTGCTGTCGATGTTCCACCTACAATCTCGACAGCTCCCCCCTCACTCTCGACAGCCCCCCCTCACTCTCGACAGCTCCCCCTCACTCTCGACAGCTCCCCCTCAATCTCGACAGCTCCCCCCCTCACTCTCGACAGCCCCCCTCACTCTCGACAGCTCCCTCAATCTCGACAGCTCCCCCCTCACTCTCGACAGCCCCCTCCCTCACTTCGACAGCCCCCCCTCACTCTCGACAGCCCCCCCCTCACTCTCGACAGCCCCCTCACTCTCGACAGCACCCCCCTCACTCTCGACAGCCCTTCCCTCAATCTCGACAGCCCCCCCTCACTCTCGACGGCCGGCGGGGATCAGCGGGGATAGTTAATCTGGGATTGTACTTATAGTCACGGAGTAATACAGCGTGGAAACAGGCCCTTCGGCCCAACGCGCCCACACCGGCCAACAATGTCCCAGCCACCCTAGTCCCATTGGCTGCGCTTGGTCCATATCCCTTCAAACCTGTCCTATCCATGTACCCGCCCAACAGTTTCTGAACCGATGGGATAGTCCCAACATCAGTAGGGCAATTATCTTACTGATCCATTACAACCATATAACATATAACCATATAACAATTACAGCACGGAAACAGGCCCTCTCGGCCCTTCCAGTCCGTGCCGTCCATTTGTTTTCCCCTAGTCCCATCTACCTGCACTCAGACTATACCCCTCCATTCCCTTCACGTCCATATACCTATCCACTTTACTCTTAAATGTTAAAATCGATCCTGCCTCCACCACTTCTGCTGGAAGCTCATTCCACACAGCCACCACCCTCTGAGTAAAGAAGTTCCCCCTCATGTTACCCGAAACCTCTGTCTTTAATCTCATGTCATGCCTCTTGTTTGAATCTTCCCTACCCTCAATGGGAAAAACGTATCCACGGAAAAGCTTATCCACATCCTCTGTCTATCCTTTCATCATTTTAAAGACTCAATCAAGTCCCCCCTTAACCTTCTGCGCTCCAAAGAATAAAGACCTAACTTGTTCAACCTTTCTCTGTAACATAGTTGCTGGAACCCTGGCAACATTCTAGTAAATCTCCTCTGTACTCTCTCTATTTTGTTGACATCCTTCCTATAATTAGGCGACCAAAATTGTACACCATACTCCAGAATTGGTCTTACCAGTGCCTTGTACAATTTTAACATTACTTCCCTACTCCTATATTCAATGCTCTGGTTTATAAAGGCCAGCACACCAAAGGCTTTCAAAAACAGAACTTTGCTGCAACGTGGTGCACCTGACAATAAAGGGATCGTCCAACCGTTGAACGTCCTCCTTTGGCCTTTTGCAGAGGATCCGTGCCACAGTGAACAGCCAAGAGCAAAAGCGGTTGCTGATGGACCTGGACATCTCCATGCGCACTGTGGACTGCCCCTTCACCGTCACCTTCTACGGGGCACTTTTTCGAGAGGTAGGTAAATCATCAGACTGTCCCCCACAGAAACCTTTCTTGGCACAAGGGACCAGGTTTACTCTCACAACGTTTAAATAAAACATTTGGACAGGTACACGGATGGATAGGTTTGGAGGAATAGACACAACCATATATCTTTTCGTTATCACCTTTTCCCCACAGCCAACAATGGACCATTGTGGGCTCCACCTTTCCTTGGTCATTGGTACTGGCTCTGATTTGTCCTGTACCTTTTCACAACTCTAGTTCCCACCCCCCCCCCGGCTCTGAGCCCGAAGAAGGGTCTCGGCCCGAAACGTCACATGTTCCTTTTCTCCAGAGGCACGACCCGACCCTGCTGAGTTCCTCCAGCGTTCTGTGTCCATGTCTCCTGCACGGAATGAATGCCAGGTTTTGACATCGAGGTGGTCGGAATTTGCGGACCCTCATCCGCTTGAGACCCGATGAGTGGACAACCCCCAGAAGATGCCCAAAACTCCCATGAAAACATTTTTTCTTTTATTTTTCTGCAGTGATACAGCGTGGAAACAGGCCCTTCGGCCCAACCTGCCCACACCGGCCAACATGTCCCAGCTACACTAGTCCCACCTGCCCGCATTTGGACCTCCAAACCTATCTTATCCATTGTACCTGTCCAACTGTTTCTTAAACGTCCCTGCCTCAACTACCTCCTCTGGCAGCTGGTTCCATACACCCACCAGTGTGCAAAATGTTACTATGAAATCTTTTCCTTCACCTTAACCTATGTCCTCTGGCCCTCGATTCACCTACGCCGGGCAAGAGACGACCCCATCCATTCCTCTCGTGGTTTTATACACCGCTAGAGATCGCCTAATGAGCGGTCACGGTATAGTCGCTGCCTTACAGCAAAATGCAGCGCCGGAGACCCGGGTTCGATCCCGACCACGGGTGCTGTCTGTACGGAGTTTGTACGTTCTCCCCGTGACCTGCATGGGTTTTAGACAATAGGTTCAGGAGTAGGCCAGCACCGCCATTCAATGTGATCATGGCTGATCATCCCCAATCAGTACCCCGTTCCTGCCTTCTCCCCATATCCCCTGACTCCGCTATTTTTAAGAGCCATATCCAGCTCTCTCTTGAAAGCATCCAGAGAACCGGCCTCCACCGCCCTCTGAGGCAGAGAATTCCACAGACTTTTCTCCGAGATCTTTGGTTTCCTCCCACACTCCAAAGACGTACAGGTCTGTAGGTTAATTGGCTTGAAAAATTGGTGTGATAAAATGTATAAAATTGTCGAACTTCCAGTATAGTCCCTGGTGAACTCTTTGGATGTAATGACCCCAAGTTACAAGGTAAGCTGGAAGGGATGGGTGGTCTGCACTTGCTTTTATTTATTACTCTGTTTTTTTTGCTTGCCACCGTCCTCACAGGGTGATGTGTGGATATGCATGGAGTTAATGGACACCTCCTTGGACAAGTTCTACAAGGAGGTCATAGAAGGAGGCATGACCATTCCTGAGGACATCTTGGGAAAAATAGCAGTTTCCGTAAGTCACTTTCTAATATTATTAACTCCTCCTGAGATCATTTTTTTTCCCAAAAGCCCCCCTTTGGTGGAAGGTTCAAAATGAATGGGCGAATGTGTCTGGCCGCGTGGGGCATCCTTAGCGATGACACCCCTCAACAAAAGTATCTAATTACCGAGAGATTGGACGATCTTAGAGTGCCCTCGTTTTCTTCAGCACGACATAATCCTGGAAGACTTTAAATCATGTTGGTAGACACATAATGCTGGAGTAACTCAGCGGGCGAGGCAGCATCTCTGGAGAGAAGGAATGGGAGACGTTCACAGAACACAGTAGTCCAAAACACAAACATCCCCACAGTGGCACCCACTGCTGAGGGAAGGAACCAAAGTCCAGTCAACCTCCTCGCACGAGCGGAAAAGACGGCAAAAAGTCATGACCACTGCCCAGTCCATCACCGGTTGTGACCTCCCCACCATCGAAGGGATCTATCGAAGTCGCTGCCTCAAAAAGGCGGCCAACAGGGGGTGCAGAGAAGGTTCACCAGACTGATTCCTGGGATGTCAGGACTTCCATATGAGGAAAGACTGGATAGACTCGGCTTGTACTCGTTAGAATTTAGAAGACTGAGGGGGGATCTTATAGAAACTTACAAAATTCTTAAGGGGTTGGATAGGCTAGATGCAGGAAGATTGTTCCCGATGTCGGGGAGGTCCAGAACAAGGGGTCACAGTCTAAGGATAAGGGGGAAATTCCTTTAGGACCGATATGAGGAACACATTTTTCACACAGAGAGTGGTGTCTCTGGAATTCTCTGCCACAGAAGGTAGTTGAGGCCAGTTCATTGGCTATATTTAAGCGGGAGTTAGATGTGGCCCTTGTGGCTAAAGGGATCAGGGGGTATGGAGAGAAGGCAGGTAAGGGATACTGAGTTGGAAGATCAGCCAGATCAGCCATGATCATATTGAATGGCGGTGCAGGCTCGAAGGGCCGAATGGCCTGCTCCTGCACCTACTTTCTATGTTTCTAACATCATCAAATACCCACACCAATTTGGCCACACACTCTTTTCACCACTGCCATCGGGAAGAAGGTACAGGAGCCTGAAAACTGTAACATCCAGGTTCAGGAACAGCTTCTTCCCCACAGTCACAGAGGTGCCAAGTGTCCCGGATTCGCCGTATTTTGTCCCGGCGAAATAACCATATTACGGTGTTCCGGCAGCCAAACATGTTGTTACGGAACACCGCCGCGCCGGTGTTCCTCCCGTGGTGAACGCCGGCGCCATGTGCCCCCGGTTTGCCAGCCCGGCAGCTCGCAGCCACGCCCGGCCCAGAGCCCGGGCGGCGCCGGCCCGCGCGATCAGCGACACGGCGACGTTTCTTGCCGCCAGCCGGCCGCTCGCGGCAGCCCCATCACCGGGCCCTCCCCCCCACCCCACCCCACCAGTGCACAGGCGCAGACCCGCGGCAACCTTGCCAAGTGCGCATGTGCCGCACCCGCCCGCCGGCAGCCCGCTGATCTGCACCAGTGCGCAGGCGCATAGCCGCCGGCAACAACCCAAGTGAGTAGTATGTTACTGAGAGAAATGCATTTACCCCCATTTGTTACGGACAAATGGGTTGAATGTTACTGTGAACTAAATTTAGGGTTGGCATCTCTGCAGTCATCAGGCTATTAAACATGACAACAAATAAGCTGTGAACTACAACAGACTATCATTATTATTGCACTATATTTGTTATTTATTGAGATTGAGTATGTGTGCATGTGTATACACACACACTGAACTATTTTTCTTCTGCCGTTGTGTATTATGTTTACATATCCTGTTGAGCTGCAACAAGCAAGAATTCCATTGTCCTACCTGGGACACATGACGATATAACACTCTCGACTCTTGACTCTCTTGAATCAAACCTAAAAAACTGCCGATGTTGGAATTCAGAAACAGAAACAGAAGATGCTTGAAATACCCGGCAGGTCAGGCGGCCTCTGTGGAAAGAGAAGTGTCTCAGGTTGGAGACCTTTCGTTAGAACAGCGCTTTGTTGCACTGGGCTTTAGTGGTTTCCAGCATTGCTGGGTTCCCATTGTTGGAGACCCGTAGTGACTAGTGAAAGGCCTGGACAGAGTGGATGTGGAGAGGAAGTTTCCACTTGTGGGAGAGTCTAGGACCAGAGGCCACAGCCTGAGAATAAAAGGACATACCTTTAGAAAGGAGATGAGGAGGAAGTTATTTGTCCAGAGGGTGGCGAATCTGTAGAATTCATGGCCACAGACGGCTGTGGAGACCACGTCAAAGGCAGACATTGATAGATGCTTGATTAGTACGGGTGTCAGGGGTTATGGGGAGAAGGCAGGAGAATGGGGCTATGAGGGGTAGATGGATCAGCCATGATTGAATGGTGGGGTAGACGTGATGGGCCGAATGGCCAAATTCTGTTCCTGCAACTTATGACCTAAAGGTTCATTCTTTTGTATCAACGACGAAGGACATCGCAGTTTCTCACCTTGGCTAATCGGAAGGCACCTCGGAAACTTGCTGGGTCTAAGTACTAGAGCGCCCTACCCAAGCAAAGTGGGAGCACATTCACCAGAAGCGATTGAAGACCAAGATTCATGACCAGGCTTGATTCTTGATTAGTATGGGTCCTCATTCTTGGTCCTCGTTTTAAAGCGTGGACAGAGTGGATGTGGAGAGGATGTTTCCACTGGTGGGAGAGTCTAGGACCAGAGGTCACAGCCTCAGAATTAAAGGACGTTCTTTTAGGAAGGAGATGAGGAGGAATTTATTTAGCCAGCGGGTGGTGAATCTGTGGAGGGAGAAATAGATCAGCCGTGAATGAATGGCGCAGTTGACTCGATGGGCTGAATGGCCTAATTCGGCTCCTATCACTAATGACCTTTTTTCACCACTCACTACTGTCTCGACAGTTAGGGATGGGCAGATGGTGACTTTGCTTGAAACATTGACTCCCTCCCTGTCTCTTTCCACAGATGCTTCCTGACCTGCTGAGTGTTTCCGCCATTTCCTGTCTTGTTTTTCAACCAATTGCCCGATTTCTTTTTTTTTCTTGATGGAATCCAATTTGGCACCAGTTCGAACCCCATCAAAGCTTGAGTGTGTCAAAGTAGGGTGCGATCCAATTTCCAGGCAAATATGTTTTGTTTTCTCTCTCCTGGTGGAATTTTAATGTGATTGAATGCAGGACACCCAGCTCCAATATAATTAATGGAAACCTCGCTCGATTATGGATTTCATCTTCATCCAATTTGACCAAAGTCTTCATTTTTGCATTAAGTTAATTCTTTCTGTCGACTTTGTTTAATCAGCACAGAAAACCAAATGCCGCATCTGCACTGGACAACATTCTCCTGATCTAATTGCACTGGGCTTGTTTTTCAGATTGTGAAGGCCTTGGAACATCTACACAGTAAGCTGTCTGTTATTCACAGAGGTACGTGCTTTGAGTTAGAGTTTGTTTTATTGTCGCGTGTTGTGAATCGAGGACCAAAGGACGTTGGCATTAGGGTGAGGGGGAGAAGATCTAATAGGAATCTGAGGGGTGACCTTTTCACACCAAGGGTGGTGGGAGTGTGGAACGAGCTGCCAGAGGAGGCAGTCGAGGCAGGGACTATCCCAATGTTTAAGAAACCGTGAGACAGGTTCCATTGATAGGACAGGGTTTGGAGGGATATCGGCCAAACGCAAGCAGGTGGGACGAGGGTAGCTGGGACACGTTGGCCAGTGTGGGCAAGTTGGGCCGAAGGGCCTGTTTCCACACTGTATCACGCTACGACTCTATGACGTGCTACCCAGTCGGCGGAAAGACAATACATGATTACAATCGAGCCACCCACAGTGTACAGATACATGGCAAAGGGAATAGCGTGAATAACGTTTAGTGCAAGATAAAGTTCAGTAAAATCTGATCAAAGATAGCCCGAGGGTCTCCAATGAGGTAGATAGTTCAGGACTGCCCCCGAGCTGGTGGGAGGATGATTCAGTTGCCTGATTACAGCTGGGAAGAAACTGTCCCTGAATCTGGAGGTTTGCATTTTCACATTGCAAGATGGGAGAGGGGAGAAGAGGCTAGTGTGGGACTCGTCCTAGATGATGCTGCTGGCCTTGCCGAGGCAGAGGGAGGTATAAATGGAGTCAGTGGAAGGGAGGTTGGTTTGTGTGACGTTCTGGGCTGTGTCCACAATTCTCTGCAATTTCCTGCCATCGATTTCCCGAACCATGCTGTGATGCATCGCGAGAAAATGCTGTCCACGGCGCATCTGTAGAAGTTGGCGAGAGTTGTTGGGGACATGCACAATGGTCTCTCTGCTGACATCATGTGGACGGAATGCAACTGTAGTCAGGATTAAACCCGGGTCTCTGGCGCTGTGAAGCAGCAACTCACTGCTGTGCGCTGTGTCGCCCCACTGTATCTCTAAACGAAACCAAAACAAGCTCAAAATGGCAGTTGCATAAAATTGGAATGCTAGAAACACTCACTGGCCACTGATTCCTCCTCCGCCCGTGCTGCCTAACCAACTGAGTAGTTATGGTATAGTTTAGAGATACAGCGTGGAAACAGGCTCTTTGGCCCACCCGTATTTCCAGCATTCCGCAACGTAGAGTTGCAGCCTAACAACTCCAGAGACCCGTGTTTGATCCTAACTACGGGTGCTGTCTTTTAAAAAAAATATTTTAATTTTTGTTAGAAGTAAGTACAATAGTGTGGTACTTAAGTACCTAATACATACATACATATTTCCATTCTTGTACAACGTCATACTTTTGATTTAATAATAAAAGAACAGTGAGAGAAAAAAGAAATAAAGAGTGTTGGAATAGATAGTCAAGTGAGTAGAAACAGAAAGCAAAAGAAATAAAGGACAGAGATGAGAAGTTAAAAGATTGAAAGAAAAGGAGAAAGTAAAGAAAAGAAAGATTAGGGGAGATCTACCTATCTCGTATTTTTGCCCATCCATCACCCAGTTCTAAACCATTTAATTTCTAAGGTTATGTTATGTTGCACCATATGCTTGTAAAAAGTCGATAAAAGGAGACCAAGTCTTTAAGAATTGGTCTACTTTGCCTAGTAGGAGGAATCTGATTTCTTCAAGATGTAGCGTTTCAGACATGCTTGAAATCCACATTTTGAATGTTGGCGTAGGTGCGTTTTTCCAAAATTTGAGTATGTTTTTTTGCTGTTATTAGACCGTAATTAAGAAAAGCTTCTTGGAATATAGTTAGTTTACTTCCCTCTTCCATTGATCAAAAAATAATCAGTTCTGTATTGGGGTTCAATTTTGTGTTAAATAGTTTTGTTGACTACGGGTGCTGTCTGTGCAGAGTTTGTACGTTCTCCCCGTGACCTGCGTGGGTTTCCTCCCACACTCCAAAGATGCGCAGGTTTGTAGGTTAATTGGCTTCTGTAAAATTGTAAATTGTCCCTAGTGTGTGTGTGTGTGTGTGTGTGTGTGTGTGTGTGTGTGTGTGCGTGCGTGCAGGATGGTGTCAGTGGTCGGGGATCACTGGTCGGCACGGACTCGGTGGGCCGAAGGACCTGTTTCTGCGCTGCGTCTCTAAACTGAGCTAAACAAAAGTTCACAAAAAGCCGGAGTAACTCAGCGTGCCAGGCGGCGTCTCTGGAGAAAAGGAATAGGTGACGGTTCGGGTCGAGACCCTCCTTCACGACCCTGCAACGTCACTTATTCCTTCTCTCCAGAGATGCTGTCCGATCCAGCTTCTCGCGTCTATCTTCGGTTTAAACCAGCCTCTGCAGTTCCTTCGCAAGCTAAAGTTTGCTAGCTGAGTGTTGGTCTCTTTGATCAGGGTTCTGCTTCAGCCGTGGCCTTTCTCTTTCAGACGTGAAGCCGTCCAATGTCCTGATCAACGTGCACGGCCAGGTAAAGATGTGTGACTTTGGCATCAGTGGCTACCTGGTGGACTCGGTGGCTAAGACCATGGACGCAGGCTGCAAACCTTACATGGCGGTAAGTCAAAGTCTTTGCAACCTTCAGCTCTTGATACGAAGAGCTAATCTCGACCTGGTCTAGTTGGGGACCTTGCGCTAGTACGTACAACATGCAAAAAACTGCACACTGCAGATATCGACGACACGGTGGCTTTAAAAACAAGTTTACTGCCATAATTGCGAAAAATAATCTGACCTTTTATTAGCATTTTATCTGTAAGAAATCCCAAGTTACCAGCTGTAAAACTGCTTGTTTGTACTGTATCTGAGAAGCTTATCTAAGATGTATCTGAGTGCTTATCAGTTCAGTTTAGTTCATTGCCACGCGTACCGAGGTACAGTGAAAAGCTTTTTGTAGCGTGCACGGTCAGCAGGAAGACAATACATGATTACAATCGAGCCATTTGCAGTGTATAGATACATGATAAGGGAATAATGTTTAACGCAAGGTAAAGCCGGCAAGGATAGTCCGAGGGTCACCAATAAGGTAAATAGTAGTTCAGCACTGCTCTCTGGCTGTTGGTAGGATGGTTCAGTGCCTGATAACAGCCGGGAAGAAACTGTCCCTGAATCAGGAGGTGTACTTTTTCACACTTCTATTCCTTTTGCTCGATGGGAGAGGGGAGAAGAGGGACTGTTGTGATATTTGTACTGAACTGTGTCCAAAAATGAGTCCAGTTTTTCGAAGGTGCTTTATTGCCACGTGTACAAAACACAGTGAAATTATTTTCTGAGTTGCCAGATTTGGAGCCATTTTCCGGTCTGGTCCGCGAGCTCGGTCTAATGGAGTGTGTAAGGAGAGTGTGCATTCTGTGTCCCGCTGGCACTGTCAAAGTTCATAAGTGACAGGAGCAGAATTAGGCCATTTGGCCCATCAAGTCTACTCTGCCATTCAATCATGGCTGATCTATCTGTCCCTCCTTACCCCATTCTCATGCCTTCTCCCCATAACCCCTGACAGCCCTGCTATGATACCGAAGTGCGATGAGAGGTAGATTCACAGAGAAAGGTTGCTTGCGGATTACGTCTTTAACTTACCATTAAAGCATAAAGCACTTGTGCTGTAACACCAGGATAAGTGCTCAACCAAGAACACCTAGCCCAAGGCCAAAGTAGTAACTGAACTGCTTATACACACTTGCACTCAATGACAATAACTAACTTCATGTGCAATAATAGGCCATCTACATACTGACTGTGTGGATGCCAGTATATCATTGGGGTTATCAAGTGGGCACCTCCCTTCACTGGTGCTTCGTTGAGCTAGGTCCACGACACCTTGGGAAGGTTCAACAGTGGCGCAGCGGTATAGTTGCTGCCTTACTGCGCCAAAGACCCAGGTTCCATCCTGACCACAGTTGCTTGTCTGTACCGAGTTTGTACGTTTTCCCCGTGACCACGTGGGTTGTCTCCGGGTGCTCCGGTTTCCTCCAACAATCCAAAGGCGTACAGGATTGCAGGCTAATTGGCTTTGGTAACATTCCTTGTCTCCAGAGATGCTGCCTGACCCGCTGAGTACTCCAGCCTTTTGTGTCTTATCTTCAGTTTAACCCAGCTTCTGCAGTTCCTTCATACTGAGAGTTAGTTCGGGCTTCCCGAAAAGGTTAGAGCTCCAGTTAAAGAAAAATAATTATTGATTGCAATTTAAAACGTAGAACTGTAACTGTTCTCAGCACCGGGAGACTGCTGTACAAAATAATAAAAGCTATTAGTCCTGGCATTTCACTGTGCCTTGGTACGTGTAACAATAGAGGACCATTGAATTACAGCAAGAATGTCCTGTCTGCAAATTATTACCCATTGATATCAAAAGTTTATTTTAAGTCCCAGAAATAAGATGACGCCATTCTCTCATCCCTCCTTCCAGTGTGGGTGCAGGATGTTTGGTGTGGGTGTTGCATGACCTTGCTTGACCCCGGTGTGAGGGGGGGGTGGTGAACAATGGAGGACCCGGCTTGGGGGAACTGCTGTGAGGGAGAGGGAGGGAGGGAGAAGGAGGGGGAAGAACAAAGGAGGAGCTGGCGCGAGATACTTTGTAACTTTCTCGTCGCCCTTTATGTGGCGACTCTTTGCATACCTTGGGTTGGGCAAAACAAAGGACATCACCGTGACTTGTCGCGTGCCACGATAAAATACCCATCCATTCATTCATTCAATTGTTTTTGCAGCCAGAGAGAATTAACCCGGAAGTGAACCAGAAAGGTTACAGTGTCAAGTCGGACATCTGGAGTTTGGGAATCACCATGGTAAGTGTTCACTCCAGGAACCCGGCATCTGGCGGGCAGCACGGTGGCGCAGCGGTAGAGTTGCTGCCTTACAGCTCCAGTGACCCGGGTTCAATCCCGACTACGGGTGCTGTCTGTATGGAATTTGTACGTTCTCCCCACGACCTGCGTGGGTTTTCTTTTCTTTTTTTTTATAATTTTATTAATATTATGTCTTATATATTTCTATACTTTTTTTACAGGTAAGAAAAGATAGAGAAAAATAAAGTAAGAGTAGAAATGAATGGAGTATTAAAAAAGTTATCCATCATTGGAGATATATCCATGATTTGTTATACGTGATTCTTCATCCATTCCTTCATTCAGGCTTCAGTCAGGCTCTCGTACCGAGCCATTTTGACCCTTTAGATATTCAATAAATGGAGACCATATTCCTCTGAAAAGATCCAACGTCCAATAGGACAAGCCTTAATCTTTCCAGATGAAGTGTCTCCGACATTCCTGTAATCCACATTTTGATTGTGGGGGATGTAGGACCTTTCCAGAATTTCAATATTAATTTTTTCCCCAATTATTAAACCGTAATCAATAAAAATTCTTTGATTTGTTGTTATTAATTGATCTGTTTCTAATATTCCCAGTATTATTAACTTTGAGTCAGGGATCAGATTCATATTAACAACATTCGAAATTATGGGTTTTCGAAAATGCGTGGGTTTTCTCCGGGAGTTCTGGGTTTCCCTCACACTCCAAAGACGTTCAGGTTTGTGGGCTAATTGGCTTTGGTATAATTGTAAATTGTCCCTAATGTGAGTAGGTGGAGTTAAAGTGCGGGGATCGTAGATCGGTGCGGTCTGGGTATATACACTGACTGGAGGCAGCCTCTCTTGATGTACCATCGCTTTAAATTGTGTTTAGTTTTAGCTTAGTTTAGTGATACAGCAGGGAAACCCTTTGTCCGCACCAACCATCCATCACCCGTTCGACTAGTTCTCTGTTATCCCAGTTTTGCATCCCACACCTTAGGGGACAATTCACAGAGGGCCAATTAACCTAAAAACCTGCACGGCTTTGGAATGTGGGAGGAAACCGGAGCACCCGGAGGAAACCCACTCAGTCACAGGGAGAACGTACAGTCAACACCCATAGTCTGGATTGAACTATTAAATGTTATTATAAATTAAAATAAAAGTACAAATGAAACAAATTAACACAAGAGCTAAGAACCAGCACAGGAGTTCTTGTAACAGCATTTAAAAGACATCTGGACAGGCATATGCATAGGAAAGGTTGACAGGGATACTGGCCAAATGCAGGCAGGTGGGACTAGTGTGGATGGGGCATCATGCTCGGCGTGGGAAAGTTGGACTTGCCTGTTCCAGCAACTTTGTGACTCCATCTTGAGGTTAGCTTGGAATGAACTTCAGTGAATCATACCCCAGGATCGCTCCAGGGCTCTGTGTTATAAATTGTTGTTCTGGACAGGACCAAATTCCTCCCCCCCCCCCCCCAGTCCTTCCTCCCCAGTCCATCCCCATCCCCCACCCTGTCCCCCGTGTTATTGTTTGATTGTTCTGGTCTGGACCAAATTCCTTCCGCACCCCCGGCCCCCCAGTCCGCCCCCACCCCCCACCCTGTGCCCTACACCTCCCCCCCCCAACCCCCCATCCACCGGCTTGGGTTTTCTCCAAGATCTTCGGTTACCTCCCACACACTCGAAAGACGTGCAGACGTGCAGGTTAATTGGCTTGGCATAAATGTATATTTTTTAATTGTCCCTGGTGTGTGTTAGTGTGCGGGGATCGCTGGTCGGCGCGGACTCGGTGGGCCGAAGCGCCAGTTTCCGCGCTGAATCTCTAAACGAGACGATACGATAGAACTTTATTCATGCCTGGAGGGAAATTGTAAACAGTCATAACACACAACAAGGTACACGAAAACCTGAAATTAAAATTAAATTTAGTGAAAAAAAAGACAACTAAACTTAAAACTAGAAGGCTGTTCATTGCCAGGAGCCTCCAATTCACTAACCCTGCCTCTCTCCGCGTGTTCTGTTTAGATTGAGATGGCGATCCTAAAGTTCCCGTACGATTCCTGGGGTACTCCTTTCCAGCAACTCAAACAGGTGGTGGAAGAGCCTTCTCCGCAGCTTCCCACTGACAGATTTTCCCGGGAATTTGTCGACTTCAGCGCCCAGTGGTGAGAGTCAGGAATCTCTCTCTCTCTCTTTGTGTGGGAAGGATCTGCGCATGCTGGTTTCAACTGCAGATAGACACAAAATGCTGGAGCAACTCAGTGGGACAGGCAGCATCTCTGGTGAGAAGGAATGGGTGACGTTTCGGGGCGAGACCCTTCTTCAGACTAGACCCGAAACGTCACCCATTCCTGCTCTCCAGAGATGCTGCCTGTCCCGCTGAGTTACCCCAGCATCTTGTGTCTAACTCTCTCTCTCTCTCTCTCTCTCTCTCTCTCTCTCTCTCTCTCTCTCTCTCTCTCTCTCTCTCTCTCTCTCTCTCTCTCTCACTCTCTCTCTCTCTCTCTCTCTCTCATCTCTCATTCCCCTCTCTCTCTCCCCCTCTCTCTCTCCCCCTCCTCCTCTCTCTCTCCCCCCTACCCTCCCCCCTCCCCTTCCCCCTCCCCTTCCCCCTCCCCTTCCCCCCTCCCCCTCCCCCGCCCTCCCCCCCCTCCCCCCTCCCCCTCTCCTCCCCCTCTCTCCCTCTCCCTCCCTCCCTCGCACATTCCTATTACACGTTTAACCTCTCATCTTATTGTTATGCCCTCTAGAGTTGAACATTTACACCTTGGGGGGGGGGGGGAAAGGTTCGGACTGCCTGCCCATCTATGCCAGTTATGTGCAGCACAATGACAGGCCCTTCGGCCCACGGTGTCTGTGCCAAACACGACGCCAAGACCAACTCTTGTCCGCCCGTACAAAATCCCCGTCCCTCCACACGCTGCGTGTCCATGCACCTATGCAAAAGCCTCCTCAATGCCATTATCGTATCTGCCTCTGCCACCACCGCGACCGGCAGCACGTTCCAGGTACTCAAGACCCTCTGTGTGACAACAGACAACTTGTTGCTTGGTTAATCGGCCACTGTAACTTGCCTCTGGTGCACAGGGAGTGGATGTGAAAGTGGCTTAACGTAGATCCAGTGGGAGCGGGTGATCGAGAGTCGGCACGGACTTGGTGGGCCATAGGGCTGTGTCTCTAAGCACCATACAGTGGGTAGCACTGTAGAGCTGCTGCCTTCCAGTGCCAGAGACTCGGATTCGATCTACAGGTGCTGTCTGTACGGAGTTTGCATGTTCCTCCCCATGACCTGCGTGGGTTTTCTCCGAGATCTTCGGTTTCCTCCCACGCTCCAAAGGCGTACAGGTTTGTAGGTTAACTGGCTTGGTATGAATGAATGTAAATGTAAAAATTGTCCCTGGTGTGTGTCGGGTAGTGTTAATATGTGCGGGGATCGCTGGTCGGTGAGGCGAAGAGCCTGTTTCCACGCTGTATCTCTAGAACTAAAAGATTGGATATTTTCTGAGCCAATCTAAGCCACTTGAGGGAAACATGACCTTGAATGGCAGAAGCTTCATAGTTCAAATCAATTCACAGCCGACCCACTGGGAAACCTTTTTAAATCCTTGCGCGGAAACAGCCCAACTAAATACGTATTAAATTGCTGAGTGGAAAATTGTGATTTGTGACTTCTAAGACTGTCAAAATGAGCTGGCGCCGAGCAACACTCGAGAACTCAGTGCACCCTTCTTAGATCAGCTGCATTTCAACTACAGTGACTGCAGTGATGTGGTTTTGAGATTTATGCCATTTAACAACGTGGGTGGTAAAGAAAGTGAAGATATTTTGTTGGGCTCAGTTCATTTGTAATGCATAATGCTCAGAATCTGGACTGCGGTCATAAGGCCATAAGGTATAGGAGTAGAATTAGGCCGTTTCAGCCCGTCATTCAATCATGGCTGATCTATCTCTCCCTCCCAACCCCATTCTCCTGCCTTCTCCCCATAACCTCTGACACCTGTACTAATCAAGAATCTATCTATCTGTGCCTTAAAAGTGAAACCAGTTTAAAATTTGCACTAGTTTTGGATAGTTTTAGTTCAGACACAGCGTGGAAACAGGCCTTTCGTGCTGACCGGAGATCCCCGCACATTTACACTATCCTACTCACACTAGGGAGAATTTACATTTACACTCTGCGATTTCTGATATATATAATATATGTATATATATAAAATGCAAGAGAAATGCACCTGATGTCAAAATAATCTATTCCTGATCCCCTTTAGATAACAGTACTTCCTCTTAAAGCGGCATTTTTGTTCATGTGTGAGGCTGCATCTCTGGAGAGAAGGAATTGGTGACATTTTGGGTGGAGACCCTTCTTCAGACTCATCTTATTGCACCCGATCAGATTGCACTCAGCTTAGTTAAGTTTAGAGATGCAGCACGGAAACAGGCCCTTCAGCCCACCGATTGTGTGGGAGGAAACCGAAGATATCGGAGAAACCCCACGTGGTCACGGTGAGAATGTACAAACTCCGGACAGACAGCACCCGTAGTCGGGATCCAAACCGTGTCTCTGGGGCTGTAAGCGGTGTAAGGCAGCAACTCTGCAGCTGCGCCACCGTGCCCCCTATTGCACAGTGCGTATTAATCTCACGCAGCTGAGTCTGCACGCCCAACGTTAACAAAGTCTTGCGATGTGGAAAAGGGTTTTTTAACATTCTTAAAACCAAAACAACAAAGGTTATGAAGACCAAATTCTTCCAGTGCCCCAACTTGCTCATTTGATCTCTGCGACTGTTTGGTAAAACAAATTTCAAAATAACGGGAACTTAAACAATTCCCAGTGGAAGCTTTCCAAAGCAAGCATTCGCTCCATCTTTCACTGGAAAATGAGGTTACGAAAATAAAGGCCCACACAGTACATTTTCTAGTGAAATCTCAGAACACACACAGTTGGGCATCAGCTCGTGACAGCCGCAACCAGACTCCACGTTAAATCCTCATGTTGGAAAAGTGTTGGTAAAGATCATCTCAATCTCTATAAAATCACCATCAGTTGATGTCCCAGTGAACCAGCATCGTTAGGGTGGCACGGTGGCGCAGCAGTACCTAACCTAACCTAACATAGAAACATAGAAAATAGGTGCAGGAGTAGGCCATTCGGCCCTTCGAGCCTGCACCGCCATTCTATATGATCATGGCTGATCATCCAACTCAGTATCCTGTACCTGCCTTCTCTCCATACCCCCGGATCCCTCTAGCCACAAGGGCTACATCCAACTCCCTCTTAAATATAGCCAATGAACTGGCCTCAACTACCTTCTGTGGCAGAGAATTCCAGAGACTCACCACACTCTGTGTGAAAAATGTTTTCCTCATCTCGGTCCTAAAGGAATTCCTCCTTATCCTTAGACTGTGACCCCTTGTTCTGGACTTCCCCAACATCGGGAACAATCTTCCTGTATTTAGCCTGTCCAACCTCTTAAGAATTTTGTAAGTTTCTATAAGATCCCCCCTCAATCTTCTAAATTCTAGCGAGTACAAGCCGAGTCTATCCAGTCTTTCCTCATATGAAAGTCCTGACATCCCAGGAATCAGTCTGGTGAACGTTCTCTGTACTCCCTCTGTGGCAAGAATGTCTTTCCTCAGATTTGGACTAACAGCGCCTGATAGATAGGTTCTTGATTAGTACGGGTGCCAGGGGTTGTGGGGAGAAGGCAGGAGAATGCGGTAAGGGGGGAGAGATAGATCAGCCATGACTGAATGGCGGAGTGGACTTGATGGGCCGAATGGCCTAATTCTGCTCCTATCACTTATCAAGACCCGGTTTGATGCTGACTATGGGTGCGGTCTGTATGGTGTTCTGTTTCTTTCAGTTTATTTTATTGCCACGTGTAACGAGGCACAGTGAGAAGCTTGTTGTTGCGTGCTAGCCAGTCAGCGGGAAGACTGTACACGATTACAATCTGTGACCGCGTGGGTTTTCTCCGGGTGCTCCCATTTCCTCCCACATTCCAAAGACCTGCAGGTTTGTTGGGTTAATTGGCTACTGCAAATTGGCCCTAGTGTGTTTAAGACGAGACTAGTGTACAGGGTGATCGCTGGTCGGCATGGACTCGGTGAGCCAAAGGGCCTGCTTTCACGCTGTATCTTGAAAGCTAAATGTCTAAATCTGGGCTGGCAACAGATGAGTTCAGGAAGGGTGGCTCATTGTTGGCTGGGGAAAGCGTGATAACAAGAGGGATAAAAGGATGCGGAGAATGGAACTTGTTGGACGACTAGGATGGGGGAAGGGGGGAGAGAGGGGTAGGGAGGGAATGCAGGAGTTAAACCCACGCATCCAAACTCCACACCGACAAGCATCCGTGGTTAGGATCGATCCCGGGTCTCTGGCGCCGGGAGGCAGCAGCTCTACCGCTGCGCCACGTATAGCCTGGCTTCCCTACTATCCCCATTTTCACGTGAACAAATAAATGAGAAAACAACTCCGCACCTGCCCTTAGTTACTTGGGAATTTCTGCCGTTCCCTGTGGCCCATTTGGCAGGGAGCGGAGCATTACTGGCATTCAGCGGCGTTACTGGAAACACTGGGCTGGAAGGTTGCGGAGAAATGCCAGCCCTGCGGTGCCAGGGCCCCTTCAACCTGCTCCTCCTCCGGTAACCGCGTCAGGTTACCCGTCCCGGCCGCACCAGCAGGGGAAGCTGCGGGCGGCGGTGCTCCTCCCCCTCCCGGGTGGCTGCTTGGACCTGCTCTCCAGGAACGCGCGGCAGGGAGCTGAGATGCAAGTTAGTGCGGTTTAGAGATACAGTGTGGAGAGTGGCCCTTCAACCCACCGGGTCCACGACAAGTCAAGGGCGTTCTGTGATCGTATGTCCAGAAATGGAACAATGAAATTCTTACTCACAGCAGCACAGCAGATAGGTAAACACGGCACCCACGAAAACCCATAATTAGCAACAAAAACGTAGTGTGTGCACATACAGTGGCTTGCAAAAGTATTCATACCCCTTGAACTTTTCCACATTTTGTCACGTTACAACCACAAACGTAAATGTATTTTATTGGGATTTTATGTGATAGACCAACACAAAGTGGTGCATAATTGTGAAGTGGAAGGAAAATGATACATGGTTTCCAAATTTTATTACAAATAAAAAACTGAAAAGTGTGGCGTGCGAAAGTATTCTGCCCCCCTGAGTCAGTACTTTGTAGAACCACCTTTCGCTGCAAGTCTTTTGGGGTATGTCTCTACCAGCTTTGCACATCCAGAGACTGAAATTTTTGCCCATTCTTCTTTGCAAAATAGCTCAAGCTCAGTCAGATTGGATGGCGAGCGTCTGTGAACAGCAATTTTCAAGTCTTGCCAAAGATTCTCAATTGGATTTAGGTCTGTGTTGGTCTATCACATAAAATCCCAATAAAATACATTTACGTTTGTGGTTGTAATGTGACAAAATGTGGAAAAGTTCAAGGGGTATGAAAACATTTGTATATCCAACCTACAAGACCTCAACGGCGCACCAGGCAGACAAAGTTATCTTGAACTCAACGGCTATGAAGGCGGATGAAGGCTGCGACAGACCTCTCAGCTCCATTCGTCTTGGTTCCCTTGCCATTGGAATGAGTTGATTGATTTGTGAAGGACCGTGTGCTTCTTGGAGCGCAACATCCAGTACACGTTAAACAAACGCACGCACAGGCGTCTTCGTTCTGCGAGCAGCACAAAACCTCTCGGGACTTTCGCCGATCCGGGGCAGGGCGACGGGAGCAGTCCACGGTGATGGCTGGAAGCTCCTCCTCAAGAAGCGGCACGGAAGCGGTGAATACTTGATTCAATCGCTCAACTCTGGACAGAAGCAGGAAAGTCGTTCGGTAGCGACCAAGAAGGAACAGCGACCTTCGAAGCCAACGGATGCGCAGAATTAGAAAGAGCGGCAGCAACAACCAAAGCACGATCTGCCGTCTGGAATTACCTGTCCTGAATGCCGAAGAACTTTCAAAGCCAGGATTGGACTCACAAGCCAGCTGAGTGTCCATGAAAACAATGTCACGTAGACCTTCAACCTCAACCTCGAAGACATGCGGCAACATATGCGCACGCACACACGCATGCACGCACGCACGCGCACACACACACACACACACACACACACACACACACACACACGCACACACACACACGCGCACACACACGCGCACACACACACACACACACACACACACACACACACACACACACACACACACGGCGGCACGGTTGCGCAGTGGTAGAGTTGCTGCTTTACAGCGCCAGAGACCCAGGTTCCATCCTGACTACGGGAGCTGTCTGTATGGAGTTTGTACGTTCTCCCCGTGACCACGTGGGTTTCCTCAGGGTGCTCCGGTTTCCTCCGACTATCCAAAGACGTGCAGGTTTGTCGATGAATTGACTTCTGTAAATTGTCCCTGGAGTGTAGGATTGAACTAGTGGTGGGTGCCGACCCGGCGGGGCTCCTGAAAACTCAGACCCAGCTCCCAATCTTGCGGTTTTCCTGTGTTTGAGGCCCATCAGTCAGTTGGAAGACCGATCGCAGTCACTGAGGGATGGGGTGAGGGCGTAACACTGCGTTTCACTAACGGCGGTCTCTGCATTTCTTTTCCCAGCTTGAAGAAGAACTCCAAAGACAGACCAACATACTCAGAGCTTATGGTAAGGATCTATTGACCAATGCTTGCAAACATCAAAAAGATTTCCTTAACTGAGGGCTGATTGTTATGTTGTTAAGTCAGTGGGACAGGCAGCGTCTCTGGAGAGAAGGAGTGGCTGACGTTTCGGGTCGAGACCCTTCCTCAGACTTGACAGTCAGGGGAGAGGGGGGTCTAGGGATTATGAAGAGTGAGGTGTGAAAACGACAGATCAAAGCGGATGGCGATAAGGATGGCGTAGAATAATTTATTGTTAGCTGAGGGGAAATATAGAAAATAGGTATAGGAGTAGGCCATTCGGCCCTTCGAGCCAGCATCGCCACTCAGTATGATCATGGCTGATCATCCCCAATCAGTACCCCGTTCCCGCCTTCTCCCCATATCCCCTGACTCCGCTAACATTAAGAGCCCTACCTATCTATCTCTCTCTTGAAAGCATCCAGAGAGCCGGCCTCCACCGCCCTCTGAGGCAGAGAATTCCACAGACTCACCACTCTCTGCGAGAAAAAGTGTTTCCTCGTCTCCTAGCTGAGGGGAGACATAGAAAATAGGTGCAGGAGTAGGCCATTCTGCCCTTCGAGCCAGCATCGCCACTCAGTATGATCATGGCTGATCATCCACCAACCAGTACCCCGTTCCTGCTTTTTCCTCATATCCTTTGATTCCGTTAGAGCTAAGAGCTTCTTTTTTCGTGTGGCGTGCACAGCCTAAAGTTGTTGGACAACTTGTTCTATTTGATCTTCCTTTTGTGCGCGTCGAGTTGATTGCATTAGTCGAAACAGGGCGGACCACGTGAAGGTTGCGATCTTCCACCCCGGCTAAGAGCTGTGTCTGACTCTTGAAAACATCCAGCGGAATGGCCTCCACTGCCTTCTGTGGCAGAGAATTCCACAGATCCACAACTGTCTGGGTAAAAAAGGAAGGTGACAACATGGCTCACAAACAGTGATATTTAATCAGAAGGGCAGTAGAAACTAGTCGGAGAACGAGTAAACCCAGGGCCGGGAGGGAGGGGGTTAAATGGGCGAGAATTCACAGGGTGGGGAGCCGCAGTGCCCCCGGTCCCGCACGCGGTGCGCCGGGGACGACACGGAACTCTCGCTACCTTCATGTCGCTCGCTCACTCCGCTACCGCCACCGGAGGCTTCAGCCACGTGGCGCCATCCCGTCGAGTAACTGGCAACGCGAGCCTCGGTCTGCTATAACCAAGATTGCCGTGGTAGTTTGCACCCCGCTGACTTCCCTGATGTTAGATAGCCCTTGATTTCTCCCTCCTTCCCCTTCCCTTCCCAGTTCTCCCACAAGTCCTACTTCCGCCTGCTTCCTTTCTCTTTCCCGCCCCCCCCCCCCCCCCCCCCGACATCAGTCTAAAGAAAGGTCTCGACCCGAAACGTCGCCTATTCCTTCTCTACATAGATGCTGCCTCACCCGCTGAGTTTCTTCAGCATTTATTGTCTACCTTCCGCTATATAGATGGCCTCTATTGCCAGGGTTTACTCTCCTCCCCCCAACCATTTGATGGCACTGGGCCTGTACTCGCTGGGAGTTTATAAGGATGAAGGAGGGGACCTCAATGAAACTTACAGATTAGTGAAAGTCCTGGAGCCCGTGGATGTGGAGAGGATGTTTCCACTGGTGGGAGAGTCTCGGACCAGAGGTCACAGCCTCAGAATTAAAGGACGTACTGTTCGAGAGGAGATGAGGAGGAATTTATTTCATCAGAGGGTGGTGAATCTGTGGAATTCATTGCCACAGGCGGCTGTGGAGGCCAAGTCAGTGGATAATTTTAAGGCAGAGATAGATAGATTCTTGATTAATACGGGTGTCCGGGGTTATGGGGAGAAGGCAGGAGAATGGGGTTGAGAGCGGAAGATAGATCAGCCGTGATTGAATGGCGGAGTAGACGTGATGGGCTGAATGGCCTAATTCTTCCCCTACAACTTATGAACTTATGAACCTCCAGCGTTTGCAGTGAAAACACTCCTAGTCTTGTGTAATGAATAAGGCAGCTTCCACCCACATCCCAGACTCCCTGTGGAAGGCATTGATCCCAATCCATGTGGGATTAGACTTGATGGGCCGATAAACCTGCGGGCAGTGAGACCGCAAAGTTCCCTGGCCTTGCACGCAGTTAGAAGCTGCGCCCGAGCAACTTGGCCGCATATCGATTGCCGCAGACGCCCCAGGTGATGTGAAATGCCGGCGTACTTTTCCAATTTAAAAAGAACGTTCCGTCCTTGGAAGAGGTGGGTATCGCTTTACACAATGTGTTGACTTGTGGTCCCAAGTTGCAGTGGGAGTAATCAGCGGCAGAGACGGTGGTGATTTGAGCCTGCAGCCCCAGCGCTCGGCAAACGAAAACCAGACTCAAGCCGCTGGCAGGCGGCTGAGCCCAGATCCCTGGTCAGTCGGCTTGCACCTGTGTCTCCAGCGTCGCACTCTGTGTGGACTTAGAGTCAGGAGATACGGCGCGGAAACAGGCCCTTCAGCCCCCCGAGTCTGCACCAACCCACGACCCCCGCACATTAACATTATCCCGCATGCACACAAGTTTACAATTATACCAATGACATCCTGTATGTCATCAGGTCAGAAAAGGAATAGGAGTGAAAATTAGGCCATTCGGCCCATCAAGCCTACTCCGCCATTCAATCATGCTGCTCTGCCTCTCCCTCCTAACCCCATTCTCCTGCCTTCTCCTATAACCCCTGACACCCGTACTAATCCGAATCTATCTATCTTAGCCTTAAAATTATCCACTGACGTGGCCTCCACTGGCTTCTGTGGTAAAGAATTCCACAGATTCACCACCCTCTGATTAAATACATTTCTCATCTACTTAAAGTTATGAAAGGCCGGATGAGAGGTTTATTTCCCGCTGATCACTTGACTCTAGCGCTGTGCAGTAATACATTTAGTTTAAAGATACAGCGCGGAAACAGGCCTTTCGGCCCAAGGTGTGTGTGTGTGTGTGTGTGTGTGTGCGCGCACAGCTAACAATGGCCTGTTTCCTTCATCATTGTTACTTTTTTTGCGTGTCGTTCATTCATTTGTCTATATCTCTCTATATCACCGTCTATATCTCTCGTTTCCCTTTCCCCTGACTCTCAGTCTGAAGAAGGGTCTCGGCCCAAAATGTCGCCTATCCCTTCCCTCCAGAGATGCTGCCTGACCCGCTGAGCTACTCCAGCTTTTCGAGTCGATCTTTGGAACTGACTGAGAACGTAAATAAAGCGTGAAAGTAAATAAAGCCCACGCGGTGTACATCTCAAAGACAATAGTAGACAATAGACAATAGGTGTAGGAGTAGGCCTTTCGGCCCTTCAGGCCAACACAGTGGCTGATCATCCACAATCAGTACCCCGTTCCTGCCTTGTCCCCATATCCCTTGACTCCGCTATCTTTAAGAGCTCTATCTAACTCCCCTTGAAAGCATCCAGCGAATTGGCCTCCACTGCCTTCTGAGGCAAAGAATTCCACAGATTCACAACTCACTGGGTGAAATCTCCCTTCTATTTGGCCTCCCCCTTATTCTTAGACTGTGACCCCTGGTTCTGGACTCCTCAGAAAACCAACCAAAGGTTGTTCACGGATAAAGTCATGGACCTTGACTTCCACTTAAGCAGACTTGGACGCCATGAATCCCTGTTGCTTAAACGTCACGGGCAGCGTGGATCACGTTTACAGTCTTGGACACGATGCGAGCGGCCTGAACAGGTCACGTTAGTGCGAACCTCTGCCCAGCAGCACGCTGGCATTGCAGCCTGCCGTGGAATCAGAGTGTTGAAACCTGAACTCGGGATCTGACAGGATCCCTGATTAAACGCAGCCTCGGTGCCCACGCAGAAAGTGGAGTCTCCCAGCAAACCAAGCAGACTTGACTGCAAATCCCCTTCAGACCGAGATTCCTTAAAGTAAAATCAAACTCAGTTTCCGTCCCTGCCTTTTTTGTTATCGAGGTAGTTATATTTCCAGATGTGCAGAGCGGAAAACACAGAATGGGTTTAATCCGCTCCACATTTAGGCTTCCTTGTTTAAACCCGTGCCAATGGCTGACCTACAACCAGCGTCTGACTCTTGTGATCGTTCTTACCTCTTTCATTAAGGAAGATTTATTTTTGGACGTTCTTTTAGGAAGGAGATGAGGAGAAATTTGTTTAGTCGGAGGGTGATAAATCTGTGGAATTCATCGCCACAGAAGGCTGTGGAGGCCAAGTCGGGGATTAAGGCAGGGATAGATAGTTTAGTCATCAGTGCGGGTGTCAGAGGTTATGGGGAAAAGGCAGGAGAATGGGGTTAGGAGGGAGAGGGAGATCAGCCATGATTGAACGGCGGAGTAGATTTGATGGGCCGAATGGCCTAATGACCTTATGACCAAAGATCCTACAGCGAGCAAGATGGGTCACTCGACGAAAAAGACGTAGTACGGTCATGGGCAGATTTGTGGGTAATTTTCGGCTGCATTTTCGTAACCGGCTTCCGTCTCCGCACCAAAGATCCCATAGGATACTAGTGCGGAGACGGAAGCCGGTTACGGAAACATCCTCGTAAAAATAAAAGTTATTTGGTAAAAATCTTCTCCGCATTTTCAGAATTTAAATTTATTAACACAAACTGTTCCCCCGCAACGTTGATTACACTGCGAGTCGGGTCGGGTCGGGTCCGGTCGGGTTATGGAAATGGATGAAAAAAAGGCCCACGTTCCGTTCGGTTGCGTACTACACGTCAGCCCATTGCATTTAGCAGGAGTGGTCGATCTTGCTCCGCTATAGGATCTTTGCTTATGACCTGCAGCGGTTGGAAGGTGCCGCTTTGCTGCAGCAGGGGGCAGCAGAGGCGGTTGAGGCGGAGTGGACCAACACATCACCGCAACGGCAGACGCTGGCGTAAACCGAAGACTGACACAAAAAGCTGGAGTAAACCAGCGGGTCAGGCAGCATCGCTGGAGACAAGGAATGGGTAACGTTTCGGGTGGAGACCCTTCTTCAGACTGAGCGCCGGGGGAAAGGGAAAGGGGAGATATAGACGGTGAAATAGAGAGGTGCATAGTCAAGAAATGTATGAAAGATATTCAAAATGTAACAATGTCCAAGGAAATGGTGGAGCCCACAATGGAACGCCTGAACCCAAACATCACCCATTCCTTCTCTCCAGAGATGCTGCCTGACCCGCTGAGTCACTCCAACATTTTGTGCCTATCTTCGGTTTAAAGCAGCATCTGCAGTTCCTTCCTACACATTTTTGTCTGCCTTGTGTATTAATCTACTGTGTCTTTGCTGCTCTGTGCTTAGTCTGTGGAGGGGCCATGACCCTGATACATCGCCTATCCATGACCTCCAGAAGTGCCACCTGGGTTAGTATTCAAATTCATTGTGATAGGGGCAGAATTAGCCCATTCGGCCCATCAAAAGGATCGTCTGTGTGAAGGAACCAGCCTAATTCAGAATTAGGCATACATGTTTGAAAGAAATTACCTTTTTTCTGTTCCAATGAATAATCAGTCTTATATCAGCTCTGAAGTTAAATATATCATGATTTTGAACTGGCTGACATTACATTTTCAACTGACTCTACATTTTGAAAGAACAGACTGCTTAAATCTTATTTTATTTGCAATATGAACCTTAAATTGTAAAATATAAAGTTGTGCTTATAGTTATTAAGTAAGTAAGTTTATTGGCCAAGTATTCACATGCAAGGAATTTGCCTTGGTGCTCCACCCACAAGTAACAACATGACACAGTGACAGCTACGAATGACTCAGAAAACATTAAACATTAATAATGATAAAACATTAATGATAAAATACCATTGATCAAGCATGTGAACCAACAAAATACCAGAGCAAAGGGAGGCTACAGATTTTTGGCTGTCGAGTAGAGCAACTACTCGCGGATTAAAAACTGTTTTTATGTCTGGCTGCGGCAGCTTTGACAGTCCGGAGTCGCCTTCCAGAGGGAAGTGATTCAAAGAGTTTGTGGCCAGGGTGAGAGGGGTCAGAGATGATCTTGCCCGCTCGCTTCCTGGCCCTTGCAGTGTCCAGTAAAAGAAGAATGGGCTTTCCTGTCTTAGTTCATAAGTTATACAAGCATAGTTAGGCCATTCGGCACATCAAGTCTACTCTGCCATTCAATCGGGGCTGATCTATCATTCCCTCCAAACCCCATTCTGCTGCCTTCTCCCCATAACCCCTGACACCCGTACTAATCAAGAATCTATCTCTACCCACCATAAATAATACTGTATAAAAGTGTTCTGTATAAATGTTGTATTCTTCCATCATCCTACACTTTTCCACTCAATAATTTAAATTCATTTTTGATTAACCAGGTTAATTCACGGGATGGTAGGACTGACAACTGCGGTCAGTATGGATCAACTGCGCTAATATTCACTGGAATTTAGGACGAGAGGGGATCTTATAGAAACATATAAAATTCTTAAGGGATTGGACAGGCTAGATGCAGGAAAAATGTTCCCCATATTGGTGGAGTCCAGAACCAGGGGTCACAGTTTAGGAATACGGGGTAGGCCATTTAGGACTGAGATGAGGAAAAACGTTTTCACCCAGAGAGTTAAGAATCTGTGGAATTCTCTGCCACAGAAGGCAGTGGAGACCAATTCACTGGATGTTTTCAAGAGAGAGTTGGATTTAGCTCTTAGGGCTAACAGAATCAAGGGATATGGGGAAGAAACAGGAACGGGGGACTGATTTTAGATGATCAGCCATGATCATAATGAATGGCGGTGCTGGCTCGAAGGGCCGAATGGCCTATTCCCGCATCTATTTTTCCATGTTTCTATGTTTATGCAATACTACAATGTGTGCTGTGCAATAACTGGTCATTTAAATTTTGATTATTTTAATGTACAAGACACTTTCTATGCCGCGTAACCGTATCGTTTTAACGTGTGACATGCCAAGCTCCCTCTGGGATAATTAAGGTTGTGTCGTATCGTACCGGCTATGGTAGACCGTCGCTTGAAGTGTGACCTTTGTGCTCTCTGCTTTCTGCAGCAACACCCCTTCTTCACGCTACACGAAACCAAAGAAACCGACGTGGCCTCTTTTGTGAAGCTTATTCTGGGAGACTGAGAGGGACCGAGGCAGCTCGACAGCTTTTCCCGACCGGTTTCTACGCCTTATACCTTTGGGATGACATTGCAAAATATCCTCTGCCACATTCGGCCTCCGAAACACATCACCGGTTGCAGAAGTAAACACCGGTCTCTGGCAAGAGCAGCAGAGGGGGAGGGGAGGGGGGGTGGGAGGGGGGGGGGGGGGTGTGTGCGGACAATGGGTCAAGGGAAATACATTCGGGGCAGGGTCCAGAGTGGGCTCCATTGAATGTGGGGGCAGCAGAGCAAAATCTCGAGCTGGGAGGTGGGGTACGGGAAAAATAATCTGCTCAGCACGATTGATTGACCTGCAAAAACAAATAATTGGCGGCCAATTCACTTTTTAATTGGCGATTTTAAAAAAAAAGTTTGGGGAATTGTCAGAGGACTGTGCCCACTGCATTAATTACCAGTGGCGATTCACCGGGTGACTATGATAAAATAGTTTTTGCAGTGACTCAGATGGTAAATTGGTCTCTTAAAAGGCCAGCTTAGCCTCTGAAAATATCACGAGGCTTTAGAACGTGCTCGTGCGTGTGTATATGTGTGTGTGTGTGTGTGTGTGTGTGTGTGTGTGCGTGCGCGTGTGTGTGTATTTTTAATAGGCGCACTGAAAATCGTGTGAATGCAGTCATATTAGGGGGGCAGCCACGCATCAGTTCAATTGAGCAAGGGGTGGATACTTTGGAGCCATATCTTGGCTGAGTCGACCCACTGCCCACGTACGTACATGCGGCGTGTGACTTTTAGCTCTGTGTATAAAACTTTGTTGTGTAAATAGTGGTAGTGGCTTTGGATTCAGAAACCCTTGCTCCCCACTCCCCATGTCTCGAGCAGCAGGAGACACGATGGAACAGGCGAACAAACTGTTCCGTTGTCACCTGCCGGAGCCTCTAAAGCAGAAAACTTCATCCCCCTCCCCCCCACACTCCGACTCAAAGTAAATTAAAAATTCTTCAATACTCATAGGTTAGCTCTAATATCGCACGCCAATACGCATCACAAATCGCAAACCATATCAATTCTGTAAATTTTTACAAGTTGTATTTAATGAATTGGTCAGGACGAAGATTGTATTTTTAAATAATGTTTGTACAGGTCACATTAAAGGCTGTCGTAGATTTTAATAAGCCAAGTGATTTTACTTGGTTGATTTTTTATAAATCAAGGTAGACTTGAATTAATTTTTATAAATTGAAGAAGGAACTGAATATCGTAAATCTTCGTCCATCGAGTAGTACAGGCTGAGCGAGAAACACTGGCAACTTGGAACCAACCTGCTGTGTCCACTCTTCATCCTGTCATTAACACCCCCCCCCGATCACCGATCCCATCAGAGCGCGTAGGAAGGAACTGCAGATGTTGGTTTACACCGAAGATAGGCACAAAATGCTGGAGGAGCTCAGCGGGTCAGGCAGCATCTCTGGGGAGAAGGAATGGGCCCAAAGAAGGGTTCCGATCCGAGACGTCACCTATTTCTTTCCTCCAGAGATGTCCAAATATTTCTTAAATGTTGTGATGGAACCTGCTTGAGCACCAAGAGACATCTGAAAAAATATACGGAAGGCACAATGTACATGTAATGTTATTATTTTGCCTGATTCCCAAAGACTGATGGACAGGAAGTTACCATAATATGACCATAAGGCATAGGAGCAGAATTAGGCCATTCAGCCCATCATGTCCACTCCACCATTCGATCGTGGCCGATCTATTTTTTTCCTCTCAACTCCATTCTCCTGCCTTCTCCCCATAACCTTGGACACCCTTCCTAATCAAGAACCTATCAATCTCCGCTTTAAGCATACCCAGCGTCCTGGCCTCCACAGCCATCTGTGGCCATGAATTCCACAGATTCACCACCCTCTGGCTAAGGAAATTCCTCATCATCTCCATTCGAAAGGTACGTCCTTTTATTCCGAGGCTTTGCCCTCTAGACTCTCCCATTAGTGGAAACATTGTCTCCTTGTCCAACCTATCCAGGCCTTTCATTATCCGGTTCTGGTAAAATAGAGGCCTTAGTTTTACCCTTAGGCACAGGTACCTATTGCATTGGGTCTTGCACAATGCTAAACTGGAGCCTAGCAAGTGGTAAATTATTCAGAGATGAGTGCAGTTTAGCAATTATACAAAGGCAAAACGTGCGAGAACGCTGTTGATATATTTGCCTCAAGGAAGAGGGTTAACAGGTCAGGGTAAAAAATGGACAACCAATAACTAGAGGGACACAAGGAACTGCAGATGCCGGCGAACAAAGAAAAAAAAACACAAAAGTGCTGGAGTAACTCAGCGAGTCAGGCAGCATCCCTGGAGAACAAGGATAGGTGACGTTTTGGTTCTGGACCCTTCTTCAGACTCGACAATAGCTGGCTTTCTGCTTGTCTGAGTTTCACGTGCAGAGGGGCAGCTGTTAGATGGACTGAGGTTTACTTTCCATATTATTTATGTTGCTGGCTTTACATTGAGCTCTGTGCATCTATCAGTCAGCCTGAGCCGTTAGCAATGCCACAAAGTGTAGCTTACAGGTTGTGGTCTGATGGTTCTAGTTTGAGTGTGAGATGGAGCACCTCTGATCACTAATGTCACCTCACCCCTCGTGCGATGGATCCTTATCGTTACGTGTGCACATTCCGCAGTGGAATTATTTTTTGCACAGCTCACACATGCACTAGTCTCCGTATTTTGACGCCCGTTAACAAATAGTCCAAAGATGGGCTCATTGCACTGGAGTGGCTACCGATCCAGTTAGGTCCCAGGCTGCTGGGGGGCCTCCTCTGTGGCCCTCGATTGGCTCGGCCCGCCAACCCACGTCCCTCTCCTCACCCACCCGACCGACCACCTCTGTTCATAGGTGATAGGAGCAGAATTAGTCCATTCGGCCCTTCAAGTATACCCTGCCATTCAATCATGCCTAGTCTATCTCTCTCCACAGATTCGCCAGTATACCCAACGACATCAACACCTTTTTATTTGGATCACCCATAGACTCAGGCCTGCCTTCCAAATGAGATCAATTCACTCGTCATTTAGACTTATTTTCTATCTGTTGCTCAACTTATACAGTGGATATATTTAAGGCCCCTGATTAGAACGGGTGTCAAGGGTTGTAATGCAATGATCAGCCACTTAGAAAATAGGTGCAGGGGTAGGCCATTCGGCCCTTCGAGCTGATCATCTAAAACCAGTACCCCGTTCCAGCTTTCTCCCCATATCCCTTAATTCCCTTAGCCCTAAGAGCTAAATCTAACTCTCTCTTGAAAACATCCAGTGAATTGGCCTCGACTCGCTGGGTGAAAAAGTTTTCCCTCATCTCAGTCCTAAATGGCCTACCCCTTATTCTTAAACCGGTGACCCCTGGTTCTGGACTCGCCCAACATGGGGAACATTTTTACTGCATCAACCCTGTCCTATCCTCGAAGAATTTTACATGTTTCTATAAGATCCCCTCTCATCCTTCTAAATTCCCGCAAATACAAGCCCTGTCGGCCCATTCTTTCATCATATGTCAGTCCCTCCATCCCGGGAATTTACCTGGTGAACCTATGCTGCATTTCCTCAATAGCGGGGTAGACTCGATGGGCTGAATGGTCTAATTCTACTCCTATAACCCGTGACCTTTCCACTACCTTCATTGACAGTGGGCTTGACTTGTGGGTTTAGTTGGTATCCGTCGCTTCGGGTATAGGTGCCCTCTGTTGGTCAAGCTTGGACAGTTGGACAGTTGCTTGTTTTAATGAGAGGAACCAAGGCACAGTCCAGATATCTTTGAACCTGATCTCCCAGGTGTTGCGTTGTGCGACTGGTATTCTGTGACCCGGCAATTGTGATATCCGAGCTACAGTGTGGAAACAGGCCCACCGAGACCATGCCGACCAGCGATCGCCCCTGGGGACAACTCTGCACACACTGGGGGCAATTCGCAATTTTTAGCGGAGCCGATTAACCTACAGACCTGCACGTCTTTGGGGTGTGGGCGGAAACCGGAGCGCCCGGGGAAAACCCACGCGGTCACGGGGAGAGGGTATGGGTGACAGCACCCGTAGTCGGGATCGAACCCGGGTCTCTGGCGCTGTGAGGCAGCAACTCTACTGCTGCGCCACCGTGCCGCCCTGAAATACTTAAAAGCCTAAATGCAGCTGCCAAAGGCATGCGGGTGTGTCGGCGAGCCGTACGCCTTTACACATGTACACATCACGGGAGCTATAGCCATGCCATTGATAGCCCCTGTCCCACAGTGCGAGTTCATTCCAAGAGTTCTCCCGAGTTTGCCCGGATTCGAGCTCGGAGATTTACGATAATGGCCGCTCGTCGGTACTCGGGGCTCTCGGGGCTCTCGTGGACATTTTTCAATGCGTTGAAAAATCTTCATGAGTCTTCCAGAGCTTACCTGCCGTTAGAGAGTCTTCCCGAGTACCTGTCCTTAGCGTTACGAGCCGCTAAGAGACGTCCCCGAGCTCCGACGTACCCGCTACGTTCATTCTCCGTGCTTACCACGAGTTTGATTTTTTTTAAACTCGGGAGAGCTCTTGGAATGAACTCGCACCATGGGACAGATCTATGACTCTATCCATAATCTGCTTCCTGCAAAACTCGAAGCCTTCTCCCGTCGAACGCCTCAGTAAATTCAGGATCTCAAGCGAGATCGCCCATTACGTTTTATTCCAAACCAGTCCATCCATTATTCTCCTGCCTGTCTGTACCTCCTCTGGAGAAACCAAAAGCTTGTTGTAGATGTGGAGATATCTCCATGGTATTTACTCCTTTTATTTAAAGATATCAAGTGTGAAGGAAAAGGAAGTCTGCCACAATGGTAACTGCACCTGAATATGACGCCATAGATGACTCCCCGTGGCCAGACAATTTAATTCCCATTCCCATTCCCACCCTGACCCTTCTGTCCTGGGCCTCCTCCATTGTCAGAGTGAGGCTAAACGCAGATCGGAGGAACAGCACCTCATACTTCGCTCGGGCAGCGCACAACCCAACAGTATGAATATTGATTGCCCTAACTTCAAGTAGCCCTTGTATCCCCTCTCTCTCCATCCCTCCCTCACCCAAGTAGTTGTACCAGCTTCAAAGCCATCTTGTTGAGTCTCATTGTCTGGAACTCGTTTTCACCTCGACCACAGCTAACAATGGCCCGTTTCCTTAATCATCGTTACCTTTTTGCATATCTTTCATTCATTTGTTCCATATCTCTTTCTATCACTGTCCATATCTCTTGTTTCCTTTTCCCCTGACTCTCAGTCTGAAGAAGAGTCTGGACCCGAAACGTCACCTCTTCCTTTTCTCCAGAGATGCTGCCTGACCCGCTGAGTTAAACCCCTGTCCCACTGTACGAGTTCATTCTAAGAGTTCTATGAGATTTACGGTAATGGCCACTCGTCGGTACTCGGGGCTCTCGTGGACATTTTTCATCTTCTTGAAAATTCTTCACGAGTCTTCCTGTTAGCGAGTCTTCCCGCGTACCTGCCGTTAGCGCTAAGATACATCCCCGAGCTCCGACGTACCTGCTACGTTCATTCTCCGGGCTTACCACGAGTTTGATTTTTTTAAAACTCGGGAGAGCTCTTGGAATGAACTCGTACCATGGGATAGGGCTAGTGCTCCAGCTTTTTGTGTCTATTAATTGTAAAGTTCTCATGAAAGGAATGTGCGATGCAAAGTAAATGCAAGTCTATTCTTTACTCACTTTCATTAGAAACTGTTAAATGCCTGTTTGACTGAAGGGGCATCGTGTTAATCACACGCTTCATCAATATAAACCACATAGCAATCTGTGTGCTGCCATCATCACATCTGTTCAAAGCCAGCAGTTTGACCACAAATCTATCGGCCAGGCTCAGCGGGTGAAGTTTACTCTTCAATGCAAAATCTGCCGTAGAACTCTCAAGTAGATTCCTGATTACAATTGAGCCATTAACAGTGTGTAGATACATGATAAGGGGATGACATTGATATCAGCGCAAGGAGTCCGATCAAGGGTGCAGATCTGAGAGGAGTTAAAGTAAGAAAAGTTGCTGCAGGAATAGAGATTTAAGGGTGTGGAGCGATTGTAATATGTGCTTGTACATTTGCTTCTGTGGATAGCACGCAAATAGTCGCCTGGGTTGGGGTGTCTCCCAATCCCTCACACATCATCATCAAAATCATCCATCTGCGTGCTGTCATCATCAACTCTGTTCAAAGCCAGCGGTTTGACCACAAGTCTATTGGGCAGGTTCAGCGTGCGAATTTTACTCCTCAATGAGAAATATGCCGTAGGATTCTCAAGTAGGTTCGGGAACCCCAGGGCTCGCCTTATGCTAGCTTGTAACAGGAGATCATCCCGTAATTTTGTTTTGAAAGTCTCCACTCATTCAGCCTCCCTCTTCCCTCTTCCCTCCCCCACTCCCCATCCCACTTCACCCATTGAACCAATGCTGACCAGCTCTGGATCATTAAGCTGTGATTTATTTTTTTTTTTGTTTTGTGTCCAACCAGTACATGTTTATTTGGATGACACCAGACAAGTCAGTGGAATTATTTCTGTGCTGCTAAAACCCTCCTAGAACGTAACTTGGATTAAGCCCTTTGAACAGACTGCATTTGGTGACTTTAGAGTCATAAGAGCCATACAGCGCGGAAACAGGCCCTTCAGCCCAACTGCCCGCACTGCGGCACGGTGGCGCAGCGGTAGAGTTGCTGCCTTACAGCGCCAGAGACCCGGGATCGATCCTGACTACGGGTGCCTGTCTGTACGGCGTTTTACGTTCTCCCCGTGACCCACGCGGGCTTTCTCCGAGATCTCCGGTTTCCTCCCATACTCCCAGGGATGTGCAGGTTTGCAGGCTAATCGGCTCGGTATAAATGTAAATTGTCCCAAATGCGTGCCAGATAGTGTCGGTGTGCGGGGACGGCTGGCCGGCACAGACTCGGTGGGCCGAAGGGCCGGTTTCCGCGCTGCATCTCTAAACTAACCTAAACTGGCCAACATGGCCCGGCTACGCTGCTCACTTGCGGCAGGGACGAGTTTAGCCAACTATTACCCTGTTCGATTCTACAGCCCACATCTCAACCTTGTCTGTCTCTGCCAACGGACTTAACATTTAACCCATAGTTCTGGATGATTAAGAAGAACAGCGTTTCCCCAATACTTACGGTTAATTTCCGTTTGAGATGAGCAGTAGGCAGAATGTACAATTCTCAGTGAATCTTGCTTTGGAATTATCCCAGCGTGTGTGTGTGTGCGTGTGTGTGTGTGTGTTTGTGTGTGTGTGCCTGATCGTGTGGGGTGTAGGGATAGGCTTGTTCATTTTAAAATGTATATGTTTTCAAAAATACTGCACAACTTGTTTGAGTTTATTATATTTATGGCTGGTGTATAATTTAACTTGATTTATTTGAAGTCTGAAGGGCATGTATTACGCAGGGTAGTGATCGACGTAAAGCTACTGTATTCCTTTTTGATGGCTACTTGTTTCTCTGGGGAACCATTCACCATTTGGTGAGGTCAGACGGACTGCACTGTGACGGGGCATCGAAGGTTGAAAGCCAGCGATCTGCTATACCGACTGTGAGCCTTCTTCACTAAATGGTCCACTTTGGTAAAGGCCCTCTTCTTGGTTTAGTTTAATTTAGTTTAGTTTAGTTTAGAGAAACAGCACGGAAACAGGTGTCCGCGCCGACCAGCGATCCCCTTACACGAGCTTAGTTTAGTTCAAGATTCAAGATTCAAGAGAGTTTATTGTCGTGTGTCCCTGATGGGACAATTAAATTATTGCTTTGCTTCAGCACAACAGAACATAGTAGGCACTGACCACAAAACAGATCAGTGTGTCCATATACCATGATATAAATATATACACAGATACGGCGAGGAAACATCAGCCCAACGAGTCTTCACCGCCCAGCGATCATCCGTACACTAGTCCCATCGTACACACTAGGGACAATTTACAGAAGCCTATTCACCTACAAACCTGTACGTCTTTGGGATGTGGGAGGAAACAGGAGCTAAACCACACAGTCACGGGGAGAACGTACAAACTCTGCGCAGACAGCGCCCGTGGTCAGGGTTGAGCCCGGGTCTTTGGCGCTACAAGGCAGCAACTCCACTGCCGCATCACATGCTAGTCCAGAAAGCCCAAAAGAGCACTGACTGGAAAGTTTCTGCAGTCAGCTGCTTAGCTGTGAAGTGTTTCAGGCAGAGGGTACTTTTAATCAGCCAAGGCAAACATAAAGTGAGAAGAACACAGCGTGCTGGAAGGCTTCATCAGGCCAGGCTCTGAAGAAGGGTCCCGACCCGAGACGTCACGTATCCATGTCCTCCAGAGATGCTGCTTGACACACTGAGTTACTCCAGCACCATGTGTCCTCTGCAAGATTCCAATATCTGCAGTTGCTCGTTTAGTTTTCAGTTTAGTTCAGAGATACAGCGCAGAAACAGGCCCTTGGACCCACTGAGCCCGCCCCGAACGTCGATCCCTGTACACTGCACTACCCCACACCGGGGACAATCTGCATTCGTCACCAAAGCCCATTAACCTATAAACCTGTACATCGCTGGAGTGTGAGAGGAAACCGGAGCACCCTGGGATAAACCCGCACGGTCACAGGAAGATAATACAGATCCCTGTACAAACAGCACCCGTAGTCAGGATCGAACCCGGGGTCTGGCGCAGTGAAGCAGCCAGTCTACTGCTGCGCCACTGTGCCATCCCTTTGTGGGGGGGGGGAGGGGAATAAATTGGAGGCGTTGAAAAGGCCAGAACAAATCAGGAAATTGGTGCTGGCAACAGATTACCTCAGGATGGGTGGAGTCCATAATGGCCCATTGTTGGCTGGGGAAGGAGTGATCTGAAGAGGGATTCAAGGATGAACAGTGGAACTGGCGGGGCGGCTAGGGTGGTGGAGGGGGGGGGGGGGGGGGAGGGGAGGTAATGCAGGAGTTACTTGGAATTAGAGAAATCAACGTTCATATCACTGGCTTATAAGCTGCCCAAGCGAATAGTGTATTTTGTGTCTATCTTCGGTATAAACCAGCATCTGCAGTTCCTTCCCACACGTTCTTTATGCTAAGGTAGGCTATTTTGACCTCGTGAGTATATGCAGCCTCATGGAGTGGTTCGATGAGGAGCCACTCCATTATCCACTTATTATCCTGATGACATACACTCTCCATATTCCCATCAACTCCCCCAGATCCACCAGTCATTCGCACATTGGGGGGCAATTCACTGTGTAGGAAGGAACCGCAGATGCTGGTTCACACCGAGGGTAGACACAAAGTGCTGGAGTAACTCAGCGGAACAGGCGGCATCTGTGGATAAAAGGAATAGGCGACGTTTCGGGTCGAGAACCCTTCTCTAGACGGCAATGGTCTGCAGACAGTCTTGACCCGAAACGTCACCTATTCCTTTTCTCCACAGATGCTGCCTGACCCGTCGAGTTACTCCAGCATTTTGTGTCTATCTTGGGGGCAATTTACAGTCTCCAATTAACCCACCAATCTAGACACGCGAGGAACTGCAGGTGCTGGAATCTTGCGTAGAACGCAAAGTGCTGGAGTAACTCAGCGGTTCAGGCAGCATCCCTGGAGGACATGGAGTGGTGACCTTTCGGGTCGGACTGAACCTATTGACCTCAATGTCTTTGGGTCGTGGGAGAAAGCCAGAGCACCTGGATGAAACACACAAGGTCACAGGGAGAACATGGAGGCTGCACTTCAGAGTCACCAGGAGGTCTGGTTTGAACCTGCGTTGCTGCAACTGTGAAGAACCTGCACTACTGCTTGCGATTGAAGAGGTCACATAAGACCATCAGGCACAGGAGCAGAATTAAGCCATTTGGTCATCGAGCCTACTCCACCATGCGATCATGGCTGATCTATTTTTCCCTCTCACCCCCTTCCCCCCCCCACAACCTTTGACACCGTTATTAATCAAGAACCTATCCACCTCTGCTTTTAAAAAAAATATCCAATGACTCAGCCTGAACGGCCATCTTTGGCGATGGATTCCACAGATTCACCGCCTTCCTTCCGGCCAGGGAAATTCTTCCTCGTCTCCATACTAAAGATACGTCATTTTATTCTGAGGTCATGCTCTTGGTCATTAAGTCATAGTCACACAGCATAGAAGGAGGCCCTTTGGCCTAGCTTGCCCACACCGACCAACATGTCCGATCTACAGCAGTCCCACCTGCCTGCGTTTGGCTGAGATACGATCTCCCATGGTGCAATGCACGAGACCTCTGATGGTCATCTACACACCATTACAAGTTTTTTTTTACAGCGCAGGAACAGGCCTTTCGGCCCACCCAGCCTGCGCCGTCCAGCGATCCACGCACATTAACACTACCCTATACGCACTAGGGACAATTTACGTTTACACCAAGCCGATTAACCCACAAACCTGCACGTCTTTTGTTTGTGGGAGGAAACTGAAGATCTCGGGGCAAAACCCACGCAGGTCACGGGGAGAACGTACAAACTCCGTACAGACAGCACCCGTAGTCACGATCGAACCCGGGTCTCTGGCGCTGGAAGGCAGCAGCTCTCGGCTCCTCTTCATCTTGATGACATTTCCAACCAAGTCCCCAATGCTTCTCACCGCAGCTCAAGGCATTTAGAATGCCACCTATCTTTGCTAAGCATGAAGTCATAACCAGCTTGAGGTTATCTAGGACTATATTAACTTGCCGTCATTTATCCTCAAATCTGGTCTTTTCTTTGCTCCTGCAAACACTTTAATCGATCTCAATTCAAATGAAGATTTAGTTTAGTTTCACTTTGTCACGTGTACCGAGGTACAGTGAAACGCTTACGTTGCGCGCTAACTGGTCGTTGGAAAGACAACACATGATTACAATCGAACCATCCACAGAGGACAAATACATGTTAAAGGGAATGACATTTAGTGGAAGATAACGTCCAGTAAAGTCCAATCTAAGATTGTCCGCAGGTCTCCAATGAGGTCATTGGTAGCTCAGGATCACGCTCCAGTTGTCGATAGAATGGTTCATTTTGATTGAATAATTGTGTACAATTATTAAAACAAAAGTCTTGATATTTTGCAGCACATTAAAAAATCACCTGGAACTTTTGCAAAGATTAGAGATTGCAAGGAAGTAAGATATAAAACACCAATTCAGTTCTTCTGAAGATAGTCAAAAAAAGCTGGAGTAACTCAGCGGGATGGGCAGCATCTCTGGAGAGAAGGAATGGGTGACGTTTTGGGTCGAGACCCTTCTTCAGACTGGAGAGTCGGGAAAGGGAAACAAGAGCTTGGATGGCGATATAGAGAGATATCGCACACATTAATGAAAGATACACAAAAAAGCAACAAGTAACGGGCCATTGTTAGCTGTGGGTCATAAGTGATAGGGGAAGAATTAGGCCATTCGGCCCATCAAATCTACTCCGCCATTCAACCATGGCTGATCTATCTCTCCCTCCTAACCACATTCTCCTGCCTTCTCCCCATAACCTCTGACACCTGTACTAATCAAGAATCTATCTCTGCCTTAAAAATATCAATTGACGACCACAGCCTTTTATGTCAATGAATTCCACATATTCACCACCCTCTTTCTAAAGAAATTCCTCCTCATCTCAGTCTGAAAAGAACGTCCTTTAGTTCTAAGCCTGTGACCTCTAGTTCTAGACTCTCCCTCTAGTGGAAAAATCCTCTCCACATCCACTCTATCCAAGCCTTTCACTATTCTGCACCTTTCAATGAGGTGCCCCCTCATTCTTCCAAACTCCAGCGAGTACAGGCCCAGTGCCGTTAAACACTCATCATAGGTTAACCCACTCATTCCTGGGATCATTCTTGTAAACCTTGTCTGGACCCTCTCAGAGCCAGCTCATCCTTCCTCAGAAATGGGCCCAAAATTACTCACTGTACTCCCACAATTGCTCACAACAATCTGGTTCAAATCCACATTGTCTGGACTCTCTCCACCATCCTTCCTCAGATATGGTGTTAAAAATGGCTCACAATATTCCAGATGCGGCCTGACCAGCGCCTTGTAGAGGCTCAGCATTACTCCCCTGTTTTTTTGTATTCTAGCCCTCTCGAAATAAATGTCAGGTACGTGCGGTCCAGCTGAAATCGAGTTACGGACATTGAGTCTCAACAAGACGACTTTGAAGCTCGTACGACTCGGGTGGCGGAGGGACGGAGAGAGAGTTACTTGAAGTTAGAGAAGTCAATATTCATGCCGCTGGGTTGTAAATGCAGTCCTGTCCCAGTGTTTTCCAGTACTCCGCTGCCTGGCGTGTGAGTTAGGGAACAAACTGTTGCTAGGAATTGGGATAGCCGCTGACGGAAAGTTGAAGAGTGTCTCTCCATTCAGTTCTCTGAGTTCTAGAGAGATGCTGATTCGCATTCCGATTTATCTGGGGAAGTAAGCAGAACGTTGTGAGCTTGGCAGTAATTGAAAGGAGGCTATAACTAGACTGGGTAGATCGTTCAGTACGGGGAGCCAAGTCCAGAGGTGAACTAACAAGCAAGAGAACAAAAAACGTGCAGATATTGGAAATCAGAAGTACAAAATGCAAAACTCTGGAAACATTCTGTACATTACTCCGAGTGTATCGGATGTGAAAGAGGGATCTCATAGAACTAGTGTACGGGGTGACCGATGGTCAGCCTGGACTTGGCGGGCCGAAGGGCCTGTTTCAATGCTGTGTCTCTCTTAGATTTAGTTGAGAGATACAGCGTGGAAACAGGCCCACCGGGTCCATCCCGACCAGCCATCCCCGCACATTAACACTACCCTACACCCACTAGGGACAATTTTTACATTTACCAAACCAATTAACCTACAAACATGCACGTCTTTGGAGTGTGGGAGGAAACCGAAGACCTCGGGACAGAAACCCACGCGGGTCACGGAGAGAACGTACAAACTCCATACAGACAGCACCCGTAGTCGGGATCGAACCTGGGTCTCCGGCGCTGCATTCGCTGTAAGGCAGCAACTCTACCGCTGCGCCACCGTGACCGCCCTCTAAACAATGGGTAAGTTTGAAGTAATAAAGAGGGACTGCAGATGCTGGTTTACACTAACAATAGACACAGAATGCTGGAGTAACTCAGCGGGACAGGCAGCATCGCTGGAGAAAATGCACAGGTGACGTTTCGGGTCTGGACCCTTGTTCAGATTCTGCTTAATAATGGGCAAGGAACGGAAGGGCCAGACCAGATGATGTTGATAGCCACTCGCTGTTTTCCCTGGTAGACAATAGACAATAGACAATAGGTGCAGGAGTAGGCCATTCGGCCCTTCCAGCCAGCACCACCATTCAATGTGATCATGGCTGATCATCCCCAATCAGTACCCCATTCCTGCCTTCTCCCCATATCCCCTGACTCCGCTATTTTTAAGAGCCCTATCTAGCTCTCTCTTGAAAGCATCCTGAGAACCTGCCTCCACTGCCCTCTGAGGCAGAGAATTCCACAGACTCACCACTCTCTGTGAGAAAAAATGTTTCCTCGTCTCCGTTCTAAATGGCATCTTTTTCTGAAACTGTGGCCCCTGGTTCTGGGCTCCCCCAACATCAGGAACATGTTTCCTTCCTCTAGTGTCCAAGCCCTTAACACTTTTATATGTTTCAATGAGATATCCTCTCATCCTTCTAAACTCCAGAGTGTACAAGCCCAGCCGCTCCATTCTATCAGCATATGACAGTCCCGCCATCCCGGGAATTAACCTTGTAAACCTACGCTGCACTCCCTCAATAGCAAGAATGTCCTTCCTCAAATTAGGGGACCAAAACTGCACACAATACTCCAGGTGTGGTCTCACTAGGGCCCTGTACAACTGGTACTATGTCTAAATTGGTTTGATGTTGGAGTTTATACTCCCAGATGATAACACAACCTCATGGATGTAGGAAGGAACTGCAGCTGCTGGTTTAATCTGAAGATAGACATGAAAAGCCGGAGTAACTCAGCGGGACGGGCAGCATCTCTGGAGAGAAGGAATGGGTGACGTTTCGAGTCGAGACCCTTCTTCAAATCCCCATGGGAATGTGTGCCAAAATTACTCGTCGGTAGAGACAGTGAGTGGATGTAGAGAGGATGTTTCCACCACTGGGAGAGTCTAGGACTAGAGGTCATAGCTGCAGAATTAAAGGTCGTTCTTTTGGGAAGGAGATGAGGAGGAATTTCTTTGGTCAGAGGGGGGCGAATCTGTGGAATTCATTGTCACGGAAGGCTGTGGAGGCCGTCAATGGATAGTTTTAAAAGAGAGTTAGGTAGATTCTTGATTAGTACAGGTGTCAGAGGTTATGGGGAGAAGGCAGGAGAATGGGGTTCGGAGTGAAAGATAGATCAGCCATGATTCAAGTTCGTCACATTTATTGTCAGATGCACCAATTGGTACCGTGAGATTTGCGTTACCATACAGCCATACACGAATAAAAAGAGCGCAACACACGATAGAATTTAACATGAACATCCCGCACAGCGGAATCAATGTTTCCCACTGTGAGGGAAGGCAATAAAGTTCTGCCATCTTCCTCATTGTGGAGTAGGCTTGATGGGCCGAATGGCCTAATTCTGCTCTTATCACCTATGAATTTATATTGCAAAGGTAGGTAGAGGGACGCTAATCTTAATTTAAGATCTGCGTGTAAGTAATCCAGGGCAGTCTGACCCAATATATTGTAGGTACACAAAATGCTGGAGAAACTCAGCGGGTGCAGCAGCATCTATGGAGCAAAGGAGATGGGTAACGTTTCGGGCCGAAACCCAAAGGAGCGAAGGGGATAGGTAACGTTTCTGGCCGAAACCCTTTGGGTTTCGGCCCGAAACGTTACCTATCCCCTTTGCTCCATAGATGCTGCTGCACCCGCTGAGTTTCTCCAACATTTTGCGTACCCTCGGTTTTCCAGCATCTGCAGTTCCTTCCTTAACCCAATATATTGTAAAACGTGTGAGTGAATGGCACAATTAGCGGCGTAGGAAGGAACTGCAGAAGCTGGTTTTACGCCAAAGACAGACACAAAATGCTGGAGCAACTCAGCGGGGCCAGGCAGCATCTCTAGAAAAAAAAGACTAGGTGAAGTTTCGAGTCGAAACCCTTCTTCAGACTGACAATTAGCGGGGCAGGGTTAAACACAACAATATTTGCATCTGTTTTTGACAATAAAGTGTGCGTGAAATTTGCTGCCCTGTCACAAAAGATGTGGAGTTTTAAATATGAAAGAAAATTGCACACAACTGTACTTCCATGATATTTACTCCAGTGTAAAAATCATTTGGCTTGAATTCAGGACCACCTGCAGAGCTCACAGTACTTCCGATAATACCAACAAGGACATTGAACGTCAAGTCAAGTCAAGTTACATTTATTTCTATAGCACGTTTAAAAAACAACTCTCGTTGACCAAAGTGCTTCACATTTGTTATACGAGTAGTATACACAAGCAGGCTACATACAGATACACAAATAGCCCTCGCTCAGAGGACGTCAGGAAAGGCTTGGGAGAACAGATACATTTTTAGACTAGACTTAAAGGAGTCGATGGAGGGGGCAGTTCTAATGGGGAGGGGGATGCTGTTCCACAGTCTAGGAGCTGCGACCGCAAAGGCGTGGTCGCCCCTGAGCTGATGCCTAGACCGCGGGACATTCAGCAGCCCCAGGTCGGCCGATCTGAGGGACCTGGAGGTGGTGTGGTGGGTGAGAAGACTTTTAATGTAGGTGGGGGCAAGCCCACTGAGGGCTTTGTAGACAAAGAGGAGGGTCTTGAAATGTATTCGGAACCGCACAGGGAGCCAGTGGAGGGAGGCCAGGATCGGGGTGATGTGGTCCCTTTTTCGGGTGCCCGTCAGCAGTCTCGCTGCGGCGTTTTGGACCAGTTGCAGGCGGGACAGGGAAGATTGGCTGATGCCAGTGTAAAGGGAGTTGCAGTAATCTAGGCGGGAGGAGATAAATGCTTCTATTCAAAGCAGATATTCAGACGGAACTTTATAGACGAGCATCGTTGGTGCATTTTTAACATTTTCAGTGTATTTAAAAATCAAATTTTAGACTTTAGAAATACAGTGCGGAAACAGGCCCTTCGGCCCACCGGGTTTGCACCGACCAGCGATCACCCCGTACACTAACACCATCTTACACACTAGGGATAATTTATAGTTTTTACCGAAGTCAATTAACCTACAAACCAGCACATATTTGGAGTGTGGGAGGAAATTGAGCACAATACTCCAAATGTGGCCTCACCACCTTACTCGTACAAGCAGGTGAATTTTATAAGCAGCTAAAGCTGCCACCCAACCAATACGTACAGTAGCTTGCAAAAGTATTCATACCCCTTGAAATTTTCCACATTTTGTCACGTTACAACCACAAACGTAAATGTATTTTATTGGGATTTTATGTGATAGACCAACACAACGTGGTGCATAATTGTGAAGTGGAAGGAAAATGATACATGGTTCCCAAATTTTATTACAAATAAAACACTGAAAAGTGTGGCGTGTAAAAATATTCAGCCCACGTGAGTCAATACTTTGAAGAACCACCTTTCGCTGCAATTACAGCTGCAAGTCTTTTGGGGTATGTCTCTACCAGCTTTGCACATCTAGAGACTGACATTTTTGCCCATTCTTCTTTGCAAAATAGCTCAAGCTCAGTCAGATTAGATGGAGAGCGGCTGTGAACAGCAATTTCCAAGTCTTGCCAGAGATTCTCAATTGGATTTAGCTCTGGACTTTGACTGGGCCATTCTACACATGAATATGCTTTGATCTAAACCATTCCATTGTAGCTCTGGCTGTATGTTTAGGGTCGTTGTCCTGCTGGAAGGTGAACCTCCGCCCAGTCTCAAGTCTTTTGCAGACTCTAACAGGTTTTCTTCCAAGATTGCCCTGTATTTGGCTCCATCCATCTTCCCATCAACTCTGACCAGCTTCCCTGTCCCTGGTGAAGAAAAGCATCCCCACAGCATGATGCTGCCACCAACATGTTTCACAGTGGGGATGGTGTGTTCAGGGTGATGTGCAGTGTTAGTTTTTCGCCACACATAGCGTTTTGCATTTAGGCCAAAAACTTCAATTTTGGTCTCATCAGACCTGAGCATCTTCCTCCACTTTGCTGTGTCCCCCACATGGCTTGTGGCAAACTGCAAACGGGACTTCTTATGGCTTTGTTTCAACAATGGCTTTCTTCTTGCCACTCTTCCATAGGCCCGATTTGTGGAGTGCACGACTAATAGTTGTCCTGTGGACAGATTCTCCCACCTGAGCTCTGCAGCTCCTCCAGAGTTACCACGGGCCTCTTGGCAGCTTCTCTGATCAATGCTCTCCTTGCCCGGCCTGTCAGTTTAGGTGGACGGCCATGTCTTGGTAGGTTTGCAGTTGTGCCATACTCTTTCCATTTTCGGATGATGGATTGAACAGTGCTCCGTGAAATGTTCAAAGCTTGGGATATTTTATTTATAAACTAACCCTGCTTTAAACCTCTCCACAACTTTATCCCTGACCTGTCTGGTGTGTTCCTTGGGCTTCATGATGCTGTTTGTTCACTAATGTTCTCTAACAAACCTCTGAGGCCTTTGTAGAACAGCTGTATTTATACTGAGATTAAATTACACACAAGTGGACTCTATTTACTAATTAGGTGACTTCTGAAGGCAATTGGTTGCACTGGATTTTATTTAGGGGTATCAGAGTAAAGGGGGCTGAATATTTTTGCACGCCACACTTTTCAGTTTTTCATTTGTAAAAAAATTTGAAAAGCATGTATCATTTTCCTTCCACTTCACAATTATGCGCCACTTTGTGTTGGTCTATCACGTAAAATCCCAATAAAATACATTTACGTTTGTGGTTGTGACGTGACAAAATGTGGAAAAGTTCAAGGGGTATGAAAACTTTTGCAAGCCACTGTAAAGCTTGATGTCTTGATAACAACATTTCCTCTGAACACTCTACTGTGAAGCAGCCAGAAGATGGTGCTGTCAGTTCAGTTTAGTTTATTGTCACGCGTACCAGGGTACAGGGAAAGTGAGGTAGATAGTAGTTCAGAACCGCTCTCTGCTTGGTGATAGGATGGTTCAGTTGTCTGATAACAGCTGGGAAAAAACTGTCCCTGGATCTGGAGGTGCGCCTTTTCACACTTCAGTACCTCTTGCCAGATGGGAGAGGGGAGAAGAGGGAGTGGCTGGGGTGAGACTCGTCCTTGATTATGCTGGCAGCGTGAGGTGTCGATGGAGTCAATGGAAGGGTGAACAACACACATTATTACTCAGTTGACTAAGTGTTAAAGAAAGAACTGCAGATGCTGGAGAATCGAGGGTACACAAAAGGCTGGAGAAACTCAGCGGGTGCAGCAGCATCTAAGGAGCGAAGGAGATTGGCGACGTTTCGGGTCGAGACCCTTCTTCAGACTGGTCAGGGATCAGGGAAACGAGAGATATAGACGGTGATGTGGAGAGATACAGAACAATGAATGAAAGATATGCAAAAAAGTATCGATGATAAAGGGAACAAGCCATTGTAAGCTGTTTGTGGTGTGAAAATGAGAAGCTAGTGTGATTAGGGTGGGGGAGAGAGATAGAGAGAGAGGGAATGCCAGGGCCCGAGGGCTGAGGGAGAGGTGGGAAGGGGAGGAGACAGCAAGGGTTAACAGAATTGAGAAAATTCAATGTTCAAGCCCAGAGGATGCAGACTCCCCAAGCGGAATATGAGGTGCTGTTCCTCCAACTTGCGGTGTTGCTCACTCTGGCCGTGGAGGAGGCCCAGGACCGAGAGGTCGGATACGGAATGGGAGGGGGAGTATCAGTTGACTGTTGCCTTCACACAAACCCATGCCTTTTAAACATGGTTACACTGTAGATATCCAAGACTATTGTTTTTAATGCCTGGCTTTTAATGCCTGGCTTTGTACCCTGGCACAGATTACAGTTTGAGTGTCTCAGGACAAACACGCAAGACATAATTGTAAAGGCTGATGGCGAGGTCATTCCACCAAATCCTTTATATGGTAACCGAAAGCCTTTTATAAACTGTGCTGTGTTAGTAAAACAATGGATAATATCAGGAAATTAAATCAGGCTGCCATAAACAGAACAAAACTCTGAAATTGTGGCCCGATTGTGACCTGCTTGAGTTTGTTACCCGCTGTGGTCAGTCTCCCAATAGTCTGCTACTGTTTTGGTTTTTGAAAAGACATACGATGTTCTAGAGAAACAAAGAACTGCAGATACTGGGTTGCACCAAGGAAAGACACAAAGTGCTGGAGTAACTCGGCGGGTCAGGCAGTATCTCTAGACTCCAGTCTGAAGGAGGGTCCCAACCCGAAATGCTACCCATCCTTTTTCTCCAGAGATGCTGCCTGACCCGCTGAGTTACTCCAGCACTTTGTGTCTATCTTATGTTTTTCTGGAGTTTAGTTTATTGTCACATGTACCGACCGAGGTGCAGTGAAAACCTTTAGTTGCGTGATAACCAGTCAGCGGAAAGACAATACATGGTTACAATCGAGCCATCCTGAGTGCACAGGGAATAATGTGAATAACATTTAGTGCACGATAAAATCCAGTAAAGTCTGGTCAGAGATAGTCCGAGAGTCTCCATTGATGTAGATAGTAGCTCAGAACTGCTCTCTAGTCGTTGGTGGGGTGGTTGAGTCGATGGATGGTTCAGGATGATGGTTCATTCTGCGATCAAAACAGATGTGGAATTTTTTTCTGTTCTCTTGTTGGCTTTCCAGTGAAACAATTCGCCCCTCTGAATTGATGACCCTTGGACTATTTTTGATCGGACTTTGCTGGCTTTACCTTGCACTAAACGTTATTCCCTTTATCATGTATCTACACACTGTAAACGTCTCGATTGTAATCATGTATTGTCTTTCCGCAGACTGGTTAGCGCGCAACAAAAGCTTTTCACTGTACCTCAGTATATGTGACAATAAAATCTAAACTCAACTGAACTGTTCTGGGAAAAGCCACGGTACCGTGCATTGGTCTAATGTCCGAAATGGCGCTGGTTTTAACCTTTACCATGGTTCTCTATGCTGCAGACTCCTGCTCTTTGACCTTTGAACCACAGTGCAGCCACCCAGGACTGTGCTGGTGGGAATTTGCATCTGATTGTTGCTGTAACAAGTTTGTAAAGAATTATTACTGATTTTGGAAAACAAACGTATATATTCAGGATGGACACAAAATGCTGGAGTAACTCAGCGGGACGGGAAGCATCTCTGGAGAGAAGGAATGGGTGACGTTTCAGGTCGACCCGAAACGTCACCCATTCCCTATCTCCAGTGATGCTGCCTGTCCCGCTGAGTTACTCCAGCATTTTGTGTCTACCTTAGATTTAAACCAGCATCTGCAGTTCTTTCCTATATAATTAGGATGCCCATTTGAATTGTGTGCAATTGTACTGGTTTAACTCAATAAAGAGGTATTTTTTTCCACTTTATGTCAATACTGTTTTATTGATTAGTTGGAAATAAGTGCTGTTCCTCCAGTTTGCCTATGGTGACACTCTGGCAACGGAGGAGGCCCAGGACAGAAAGGTCAGTGTGGGAATGGGACGAGAAGTTAAAAAGGCTCCGCAGAAAGAGAAGTCCCATGCCCAACATTTGATGTGGTAATGCTGACCTGTCAGAGGTATCTATTTAAGAGTGTTTTATTTAAATCTTTTTATTTGAATTTCACAGCAATTTGAGTTAAGGGGAAAGAGTAGAGTAGCTATGGAAACTATGAGATTCAAAGAGGAGGAAGTACTGACACTTTTGAAAAATATAAAAGTGGATAAGTCTCCAGGTCCTGACAGGATATTCCCTAGGACATTGAGGGAAGTTAGTGTAGAAATAGCAGGAGCTATGACAGAAATATTTCAAATGTCATTAGAAACGGGAATAGTGCCGGAGGATTGGCGTACTGCGCATGTTGTTCCATTGTTTAAAAAGGGTTCAAAGAATAAACCTAGCAATTATAGACCCATTAGTTTGACGTCAGTGGTGGGCAAATTAATGGAAAGGATACTTAGAGATAATATATATAAGCATCTGGATAAACAGGGTCTGATCAGGAACAGTCAACATGGATTTGTGCATGGAAGGTCATGTTTGACAAACCTTCTTGAATTTTTTGAAGCGGTAACTAGGGAAATTGATGAGGGTAAAGCAGTGGATGTTGTCTATATGGATTTCAGTAAGGCCTTTGACAAGGTTCCCCATGGAAGGTTGGTTAAGAAGGTTCAATCTTTGGGTGTTAATGGCGGAGTAGCAAGATGGATTCAACAGTGGCTGAATGGGAGATGTCAGAGAGTAATGGTGGATGGCTGTTTGTCAGGTTGGAAGCCGGTGACCAGTGGGGTGCCTCAGGGATCTGTGTTGGGTCCACTGTTGTTTGTCATGTACATCAATGATCTGGATGATGGGGTGGAAAATTGGATAAGTAAGTATGCAGATGATACTAAGATAGGTGGTGTTGTGGATAATGAAGTAGATTTTCAAAGTCTACAGAGAGATTTGGGCCATTTGGAAAAGTGGGCTGTAAGATGGCAGATGGAGTTTAATGCTGATAAGTGTGAAGTGCTACATCTTGGCAGGACAAATCAAAATAGGACGTACATGGTAAATGGTAGGGAATTGAGGAATGCTGTGGAACAGAGGGATCTAGGAATAACTGTGCATTGTTCCTGAAGGTGGAATCGCATGTAGATAGGGTGGTAAAGAAAGCCTTTGGTGTGCTGGCCTTTATAAATCAGAGCATTGAATATAGGAGTAGGGAAGTAATGTTAAAATTGTACAAGGCATTGGTAAGACCAATTCTGGAGTATGGTGTACAATTTTGGTCGCCTAGTTATAGGAAGGATGTCAACAAAATAGAGAGAGTACAGAGGAGATTTACTAGAATGTTGCCAGGGTTCCAGCAGCTATGTTACAGAGAAAGGTTGAACAAGTTAGGTCTTTATTCTTTGGAGCGCAGAAGGTTAAGGGGGGACTTGATTGGGTCTTTAAAATGATGAAAGGGATAGACAGAGTTGACGTGGATACGTTTTTCCCATTGAGGGTAGGGAAGTTTCAAACAAGAGGGCATGATATGAGAATTAAGGGACAGAGGTTTCGGGGTAACGTGAGGGGGAACTTCTTTACTCAGAGGGTGGTGGCTGTGTGGAATCAGCTTCCAGCAGAAGTGGTGGAGGCAGGATCGATTTTAACATTTAAGAGTAAAGTGGATAGGTATATGGACGTGAAGGGAATGGAGGGGTATGGTCTGAGTGCAGGTAGATGGGACTAGGGGAAAACAAATGGTCGGCACGGACTGGAAGGGCCGAGAGGGCCTGTTTCCGTGCTGTAATTGTTATATGGTTATATGGTTAATTTGCATTCATACAATGATAACAGACAGTGATAGTCAGGACATAATTCTGCAACAGTATGTAAGCGACCCTCAAAGCCCTTACCCTTACCCCCCCTCAATCCACCCGAATCAGGTCAGAACCAAACGGGGACAACCAACACTCACATACGTACACATCCACACAAATACGATAAGATAAATGAAACAAAATATACAAAAAAAAAAAGTGTGGGGTGGGGGGGTGGGGGTTGAGGGGAGAGCAGCTGCAATAAGACAGAGCAGTGATTCACACTCTTTAGAGGACAAGGGGGTTTAGTTTAGTTTAGAGATGCAGCGCGGAAACAGGCCATTCGGCCCACCCGTCCGTGCCGACCAGCGATCCCCGCACACGAACACCATCCTACACCCACTAGGGGCAATTTTTACACTTACCAAGCCAATTAACCCCACAAACCGGCACGTCTTTGGAGTGTGGGAGGAAACCGAAGATCTCGGAGAAAACCCACGCGGGTCACGGGGAGAACGTGCAATCTCCGTACAGACAGCGCCCGTAGTCGGGATCGAACCCGGGTCTCCGGCGCTGCATTCGCTGTAAGGCAGCAACTCTACCGCTGCGCCATCGTGACTGAGTTATATATTTGTATCGGCCTTCGGCAAGAGCAGTTTAGTTAGATCCCATTTTTCCCTCTGTCAAAAAGGACGATCACAAGTTATAGAAATAGAATTAGGCCATTCAGCCCATCGAGACCACCGCCATTCAATCATGGTTGATCTCTGCCTAATCCCATTTTCATGCCTTCTCCCCATAACCCTTGCCACCCGTTATAATTAAGAATTTGTTTATCTCTGCCCTAACAATGTCCACTGACTTGGCCTCCACAGCCCTCCGTGGCAATGAGTTCCACAGATTAACTACCTTCTGACTAAAGAAGTTCCTCCTCACCTCCTTTCTAAAAGAGAGCCCTTTAATTCTGAGGCTGTGACCTCTGGTCGTAGACTCTCCCACCAGTGGAAACATCCTCTCCACATCCACTCTATCTATGCCTTTCATTATTCTGTAAGTTTCAATGAGGTCCCCCCTCAACCTCATAAACTCCAGCGAGTCGAGGCCCAGTGCTGTCAAATGCTCATCATACATTAACCCATTAATTCCTGGAATCATTCTTGTAAACCTCATGTGGACCCTCTCCAGAGCCAGAACATCCTTCCTCAGATATGGAGCGCAGAAGGTTAAGGGGGGACTTGATTGAGGTCTTTAAAATGATGAAAGGGATAGACAGAGTTGACGTGGATAAGCTTTTCCCATTAAGGGTAGGGAAGATTCAAACAAGAGGGCATGACATGAGAATTAAGGGACAGAAGTTTAGGGGTAACGTGAGGAGGAACTTCTTTACTCAGAGGGTGGTGGCTGTGTGGAATGAGCTTCCAGCAGAAGTGGTGGAGGCAGGATCGATTTTAACATTTAAAAGTAAAGTGGATAGGTATATGGACGTGAAGGGAATGGAGGGGTATGGTCTGAGTGCAGGTAGATGGGACTAGGGGAAAACAAATGGTCGGCACGGACTGGAAGGGCCGAGAGGGCCAGTTTCCGTGCTGTAATTGTTATATGGTTATATATGGGCCACAAATTTGCTCACAGAACTCCAAATGTGGTCTGACCAGCGCATTGTAGAGCCTCTGCATTTCATCTCTGTTCTTGTATTCCAGTCCTCTTAATATAATTGCTAGCAGGCACAGACCCCAAGCAAACTGAATGAGCCATTAGCTTAGTTTCGTTTAGAGATACAGGCCCTTTGGCCCTATGAGTCCACACCGATCAATGATACACTCGTTCTATTCTACAATCTGTACCTCTTCAAAATGTGAAAAGCAGTTGGGAATTGGAAAGTAGTTTTGTTGTCCTCTTAATCTCAGTGTGGACTCATTAGTTTAGTTTGGTTTTTAGTTTAGAGATACAACATGGAAACAGGCTCTTCGTCCCACCAAGTCCACACCGACCAGCAATCCCTGTTACACTAGAATTATCCTGCACTGTAAGTACCAGTCTGAAGCAGGGTCCCGACCCAAAACGTCACCCACTCCTTCTCTCCAGAGATGCCGCCTGTCCCGCTGATTTACTCCAGCTTTTTGTGTCTATCTTCCGTTTAAACCAGCATCTGACGTTCCTTCCTACACATGGACTATTTACAATTTTTACCGAAGCCAATTAACCTACAAACCTGTACTTTTTTGGAGTGTGGGAGGAAACCGGATCGCCCGGGGAAAACCCACGTGGTCACAGGGAGGATGTACAAAACTCCATACGGACAGCACCCGTAAGTCAGGTTTGAACCCGGGTCTCTGGCGCTGTGAGGCAGCAACTCTACCGCTGCGCCACTGAGCCAAGATAAGAAACATTTAAATAATGTTGGCAGACGGTGTGCTTAATCTGTATTTATAGATTAGTTTCATCAGATAAATACGCTCAGCGTAATGCTCTGATTATATCTGTGGCCACAAGTTTGAAATAGCAAATGGATGCCCCTTTGCCTTGAAGTTCCAATTTGAACCAAGTGTGGCCTTTCTTGGTCAATAGGCCACTGCTCATTCTGGGCATCAACTCTGCTGCACAAGAGCTGGTTTCTACAAGGCTGACATTGTTTCATCTTGAAAGGCGAATACCAGAAGTCGTTAATTTGTCAACCTCCAAAGGCATTTGGCATGGCGAATACAAGGGTCCAAGTTGCATCATTGCCAGCTAGGTTATTTGAAAAATGCAGGTAAATTATAAAGTTATTTGAAAATAATTTGCTGCTTTTGCACGTCGCTAGTCTCTACGAGGCTCGGATCACGTAGGCACTCACATTCTTTCCATCAAATGGCCGAACTGGGAGGTTTAAAAATGTGTAGGAAGGAACTGCAGGTTTGAACTGAAGATGGACACAAAAAGCTGGAGTAACTCAGCGGGACAGGCAGCATTTCTGGAACGTCACCTATTCCTTTTCTCCAGAGATGCTGTCTGGCCCGCTGAGTTATTCCAAACACTTTGTGTCTATCTTAGGAGGTTTAAAACATTGGCTTAACCCTCCAGTGCTGGCTCAAAGGGCCAAATGGCCTACTCCAGCACCTATTGTCTATTGCCTATGTTTGTATTGCAATCTGTTTTGTAGTTAATGCAGGCAGGTGGGGCATGGGGCATCTTGGTCGGCAGGTGCAAGTTGGGTCGAAGGGCCTGTTTCAATGCTGCAAGACTATGACTCAAAACTGTATAGGAATGGGTAGGAAGGAACTGCAGACACTGGTTTACACCAAAGATAGAGACAAAATGCTGGAGTAACTCAGCGGGACAGACTGCATCTCTGGAGAGACGGAATGGGTGAAGTTTCGTGTCGAGACCCTTCTCCAGACTGAGAGTCAGTGGAGCGGGATAGGTAGAGATATGGAAGGGTAAGGTGTGAAAACGAGAGATCTAAGGGGGCGAAAATGTTAGCTGAGGGGAAGGTGCCAAAAGCTTTTTTAATCTCCCCACCTACCTGCGACTCCACCTTCAGGGAACCATACACCTGCACTCCTAGGTCCCTCTGCTCTACAACACTCCCCAGAGCACATACCATTCACCTCCACACCTCACACCAATCTGAGCACCATGAAGATCTTTTTGGTGACTTTTAGCCAATTAGCCAACACAGCGCGACAGTCATCCCATGGACGAGGACCACTCACTCCCAGCTCCTGCAGGGAACATGGCGGTGGGGGAACGAATGCTGGCCTTGCCGATGACATGCGCACCCACTGAATGGATGTGAAGGTCGTGGTACGTCCCGGTACGTGGCATGTTCAGTGATTGTGTACACGAGTGTGGGCCTGACTCGCTATCTGAGGCGTGAAGAGCAAGACTTTTCTCCGCGGGACTGCATTCAAGGTGAGGACGAGGAATCAATACCAGGTAGAACTGTTTACGAGTTAACGCATCCTTATTCTAAAAAAGACAAAGCAAAAACAAATGCTGCAGATGTTGGAAATCTGAAATAAAATTAGAAAATGCTTGAAATACTCCCTACGTCAGGCATCATCTGTGGAACGAAAAACAACGTTAATATTTCAGGTCTGTTTATTTTATTTTATCAGCACATTTACCGAAGTACGGTGAAAAGCTTTTGTTGCGTGCTAACCAGCCAGCAGAATGACAATACGTGATTACAATCGAAGGTGTAATGTTGGTGTAACTCAGAGGGTGAGGCAGCATCTCTGGACAGAAGGAATGGGTGACGTTTCGGGTCGAGACCTTTCTTCAGACTGAAGGGTCTTGGCCCACGAAACGTCGCCCATTCCTTCTCTCCGGAAATGCTGCCTCACCCACTGAGTTACTCCAGCATCGTGCGTCTACCTTCGATTTAAACCAGCGTCTTACACATGTGATTACAATCGATCCATTTACAGCGTATAGATACATGATAAGGGAAGACCTGAAGGTCTGAATAAGGGTCTCGACCCAAAAAGTCACCTATCCATTTTTCCCCAAAGATGCTGCCTGAACAACTGAGTTACTCCAGCATTTTCTGTCTTCATTCCTACACATCAAGGTTTCAGGTTTCCCAGCTCGTCAGAGCTGGGAAACAGCGATGCAAGAGGGTGGTTTTAAGTTGAAGTAAAATTGTCAGGAGGATTGGAGAGGGCAAGTGGAATATCTGTGTGAGGACAGGTCGAATCATTTGATAGTTGGATAGTTTTAGTTGTAATTCTGGAAATACCGCGTGGAAACAGGCCCTTTGGCCCACTGAGTCCATGCCAACCAACGGTCACTCTGTACACTAGTTCTATCCTACATTGAGTGTAGGAGCAGGGAGGTTCTACTGCAGTTGTACATGGTCTTGGTGAGACCACACCTGGAGTATTGCATACAGTTTTGGTCTCCTAATCTGAGGAAAGACATTCTTGCCATAGAGGGAGTACAGAGAAGGTTCACCAGACTGATTCCTGGGATGGCAGGATTTTCATATGAAGAAAGACTGGATAGACTCGGCTTGTACTCGCTAGCATTTAGAAGATTGAGTGGGGATCTTATAGAAACTTACAAAATTCTTAAGGGGTTGGACAGGCTAGATGCAGGAAGATTGCTCACGATGTTGGGGAACTCCAGAACAAGGGACACAGTTTAAGGATAAGGGGGAAGCCTTTTAGGACCGAGATGAGAAAAACATTTTTCACACAGAGAGTGGTGAACCTGCGGAATTCTCTGCCACAGAAGGTAGTTGAGGCCAGTTCATTGGCTATATTTAAGAGGGAGTTAGATGTGGCCCGTGTGGCTAAAGGGATCAGGGGGTATGGAGAGAAGGCAGGTACAGGACACTGAGTTGGATGATCAGGCTCGAATGGCTGAATGGCCTACTCCTGCACCTATTTTCTATGTTTCTATGTTCCTTATACCCATTAATGTGTTAAAGAGGGAAAATGGAGATTATGAGGGAAAACTAGCAACTAACGTCAAAAACAAACAGCATCAACAGAAGGTTGCCAAAGCAAGCTTGGGATCCCTAGAGAGAGCGATGGGGGAATTACTAGCAGGAAACAACAAACAATTCACACCAGGAGTTTTCATGTCTTCACAGTCAAGGTCATTGTAAATATCCCATGGACAACAGATTGACCCATTTCAAACAAGAGGGAAGAAATATAATTTTAGTTTATACAGTGATACAGCGTTGAAACAGGCCCTTCAGCCCACCGGGTCTGCACTGATCAGCGATCTCTGCACTTTACACCTCCCTACACACACTAGGGACAATTTTATATTTACATCAGGCCATTAACCTACAAACCTGTACGTCCTTGGAGTGTGGGATGAAACCGAAGATCTCGGAGAAAATCCACACAGGTCTCGGGGAGAACGTACAAACTCCGTACAGACAGCACCCGTAGTCGGGATCGAACCCGGGTCTCCGACACTGCAAGCGCTGTATGACAGCAGCTCTACCGCTGCACCACCCCTGAGTTCTGAAGTTCTGAGGCGTATCAGACAGGCAGTTTCCTGAGGGCAACTTTCCGACCTGTGAAGCTCGGCGGACATTTAACTTTATCGGTCGGTTATCCTTGGTTCTGAAAACTACTGCTCTGACCTTCCTTCCATCGAGGGGATCTACCACAGTCGCTGCCTCAAAAAGGCTGGCAGCATCATCAGGGACCCACACCACCCTGGCCACACACTCATCTCCCTGCTACCTTCGGGTAGAAGGTACAGGAGCCTGAGAACTGCAATGACCCGGTTCAGGAATAGCTACTTCCTAAGCTAACAGCCATCAGGCTATTAAACCTGGCTCGGACAAAACTCTGAACATTAATACCCCTCCATCTGTTATTTGCACTTTTTTAATTTATTAATTCATGTGTGTATTTACGTATATAATTGTAGTAAATGCCTACTATGTTCTGTTGTGCTATGCAAATAAATAATTTCATCGTCTTGTCAATAAACTCTTGACTTTTGACTTGACTTTGCTTAAGAGCGTGTCCCACTTGGGCGACCTAATTCGCGAGTCCAGAGGGCACTCGCCTGGAAAGCTTCGAGCTGGATCGACTGGCCGCGTGTTCAAACCGCGAGCTGGATCGGCCGAACTGCGAGCCGCATCTACTGACCACACACACACACACACACACACACACACACACACACACACACACACACAGGTGGGGGCCATGAAGAGTGGAGGAGCGCTGTCTGCACGATGAAGATGAAGGTAAACAGCTGCCACAGTGTACGGTAAGTCCTTTAGACGGGGGGGGGAGTGAGATTGGGAGAGAAGGAGAGAGAAGGGAGAGAGAAGGGGACAGAAGGGGAGAGAAGGTGGAGAAAGGTGGTGAGAAGGGGAGGAGAAGGGGAGGAAAAGCGGGGGGAGAAGGAGTGGAGACACTTTTAAGAAGTTTAATAAAGTTAGCGGGCTTATAAACTTAAGAAGTTTAATAAAGTTAGCGGGCTTATAAACTTAAGAAGTTTAATAAAGTTTTACCTACCGGTAGGTCTTCCTAGGTCATGAAACTCCAATGAGCCAATCAAAATGGCCGGTGAATGAAGGAGATGGCCTACGGCTGCCTTCGAGTGCCTGTAACTACCTAGCGACCCTACTCCACCGCACAACGAGTGAAAAAGAACCATGCCGACCAAATTTTACTCGCGGAAAATTTTTCAACTTGCTGAAAATCTTTCCGCGACCTAGCTGAGTTCCAGCCACCTCATACCACCTCCTAGGACCTCGTGTCGACCATGCTGCGAGTTTGAGTCCAGGGCAAACTCTTCTAAACTCACAGCTTAGGCTGCCCAAGTGGGACAGCCCCTTCACCTTTTTTTCCCCCCAATGAGGCAATGAAATTCACCAGTCAGCACTGGCTACAACCTACGAGAACCTCAGAGAACCTTCGACCTCCTGGCAACCTTTAAACTAAAATAAACATAATTACTCTAAACAAAACAAAACTAAACTAAACTAGTTAAACTAAACTAACGGTGGCACCATGGGAGAGTTGCTGCCTTACAGTGCTAACAGCGCCAGGGACCTGGGTTCGATCCCAAATACGGGTGCTGTCTGTTTGTACATTCTCCCCGTGACCCCTTGGGATTTCTCCGAGATCTTCTGTTTCCTCCCACACTGAAAAGACGTACAGGTTTGCAGGTCAACTGGCTTGGTATAATTGTAAATTCTCCCTGGTGTGTGCAGGATAGGGTTAACATGCAGGGATCGCTGGTCGGTGAGGACTCAGTGGGCCGAAGGGCCTGTTTCTGCGACGTACCTCTAAACTACACCAAACTAAACACACGATTAGGCTCCTGACAGAATGTCTCTTGGACACACGGGGGCAGCAACTTCAAGAGAACTCAATGAGCAACAGAACGGTCCAAGGTTTTGCAGAGAACAAAAGAGTATGTGAAGGAGAAACTATTCCCTCTGTGTGACTCCCATTCAGGGGGTGATCACAGGTCAGGGCCTGAAAATTAGGTCAGGTGAAGAGCTCTCTCTGGGTAGAAGATCCAGCATAAACAAGAGACCTTCTGGTTCAATTTTCAGAAACGCCGGAGATTTATATATATATTTTGTTCAATGGCTGAGTGGAAACTTGGAGCTGGGACAAGCTTCACGTTCATACTTAAAATACTTGACAGGGTATTTTGCTCCGGGGTGGGTCAGCTGAGATGCAATAGATATGAGAAGGAAAAGTCTGGATGAAGCCAGATGTTTCTTCCAAAGCCATGTTTCGTTCCTCTTGGATTTACATGTCACCTGCAATTGATTGAAGGAAATTCATTTTTTTTTTTGAAACCTTTGCTTGCAATGTCCCATCAAAAGGTTTATTATTAGACCAGGCTTTGCATTAGCGTGGAATAACGGAGGGGGGATAGTTTAGATTTAACACTAGATTGCACAGAAGTATTTGACTCATTCTATTCCTAGTGCAAATATGATGAGGGGAATAATTCCCTTGATAAATTAATGCTGAGAGAAAGCAAATGGAAGAAAAATAAAACAGTACAATGCATTAAAATGTTAATTCTGCATTCATTGCTTCTTTTTTTAAAATCCCGTCTTCCTATTTCGTATTTTTGATCTGCATTCTTGTGTGTTTTTTCACCCCCTTGGAAGGGTGGCACAGTGGCGCAGCTGATTGAGCTGGTGCCTCTCAGTGCTGGAGACCCCGGGTTCAATCCTGACCTCGGGTGCTATCGGTGTGGAGTTTGCATGTTCTCTCTGTGGCCGTATGGGTTTCCCCCACGTGCTCCAATTCTCTCCCACATCCCAAACATTGACCTCTGTATAAAAGAAATGCCCCTAGTGTCTATCGGGAGTGGATGAGAAAGTGGGGTAACAGGTCATCATGGATTCGGTGGGGTGAAGGACCTGCTTCCATTGTATCTCCAAAATAGAACTAAAACTAAACCAAAACTAAAGCGAAACTACACAAAACGTAGATATCCAAGTCAAGCTGTAATTGTACCCTCTTGCTCGCTGAAGGGCATGTTTCCATGCTGTGTCTCCACACTAAACTAACTAAACTGAAGTAAACTCAACTTAGAAATCCATATCCATATTCATAATGAAAACTTCCTATGTAAACATGTCACGTTGTAACTGTATTCCCTTGCTAGCTGAAGTGCGTGATTCCATGCTGTATCTCTAAACTAAAATAAACAAAACTAAACTAAACCAAAGTAAACTAAGCTAAACTAAAGTAAACTCAACTTAGAAACCAGTATCCATATTCGTAATGGAAACTTCCAATGTAAACATGTCACGCTGTAATTGCACTCCCTTGCCAGCGGTGGAGCACTAGGCCGGCTGGCTCTCCCTGATGAGGATGTGAGATGCTGACTTTTTGTCTTTCGTCTTTGATCATCAGCTGTAATTCAAAGCTGAATTGTGATATTAAAACATAAGGACAGCCTTAAAATGTGGAATTAACTAAAAATAAGGACAGTATATCAAGCTTTAAAATGTGGAATGAATTTCACATTCAATAATTTCCTGCCCTTTAAACTTTTAAATCACACTTGCTCTTGACCTCACTTCTACAGCAGCACTGGATAAGGACTAGGATTGGCAGGAAGCATCGCTGAATATTTTTGTTGAATCTCTTTGCTTTGATTCCAACACTGCATGTGTGTAGCCAGGCTCTTTGCTGCACCCTAAACTCACCTTGAATTCTCGCCAATCTGCAATCTGTTAATTTGCCACATTTATTAGGTTTGAAAAAGTTTAGCAATATGACACAAGCGCATGGCAATATAAACAGAGGAGGAAATATTACAGGAGCAGTGTATCATGCATGATTTTACAGCAAAATATATTTGTCAAATGTAGGAACTTAAGTATTAGGAGCATGAGTGGGCCATTCAGCCCATCTCCAGGCTTCCCCATTTTCTACAAACCTGTTGATCTGATTGTAGCTTTATCTTTGCATTCCTGTTTATCCAAAGGATCAATATCCTTAAAGGACACTCAGTGCTGGAGTAACTCGACGGGACAGGCAGCATCTCTGGAGAACATGGATTGGTGAGGTTTTGGGTCGAGACTCTTTTTCACAGGGGAGCAATAGAGTCGCTGCATGACAGCACCAGAGACCCAGGTTCGATCCTGAATAAGGGTGCTGTATGTATCAGGGCTGCCAACATTGGGTGAGAGTTGGGAGTGAGAAATTGTGGGGGACCAAGCCGGAGGGAGCATAGCGACCGAGGGGGGGGAGAGGGTGCGGGAGGGGAGGTGGGAGGGGGAGTGTCCCCCCCTCCCATTGGTACGGAGCTTTTGCATGTTTCAGCTTGAAATTGTGCAATCTGGTACATACTGTGGTGAGTCTTTTAACTTACACTTGAATGCAATATTTATGCTTTAAATTGGATTAGCTATGAATAATGTTACGCTAATTACATTCCTAATTACATTCCACGGTAGAGCCAGGCTCTGATCAACAGGCATATGAATGATCTTAGTGTATTCATGTATGGAAATCAGATTATAATCAAGCACTTGGCCCATGTTGACCAACCTGGGTCTCACTGTACACCTGGTACTACTCCTGGCCCTGACTCCAGTTGCATAACTTCTCTCATTCCTGACCCTGAGTCCAGACTTACACCTGGCTCCCTATTCTACCCTGATCATAGCTGCTTATCTGCTTAGGTTCCCAGTGCTGAACACTCCCATTGTCCCAGCTTCGACTGCACATCTTGTACTATTCCAGACCTTGACTCTGGATGCACACTTGGCCTTGCTCCTAGCCCCTCTGCACTGACATTATATCTGGCTCACACATAAAGCACCATAACTGACCCCCTGGACTTAACCTATTACATTCAAGTCCACAGGTGCTTATCTAATGCAGTAATCTTTTATGGGGCACTTCTGGGACCAAATTTTGTAAAACAAAATTTGCTATATCCATTGGCTTCCTTGTTATCTAACATGCTGGTTACTTTATCAAAGAAGTCATCAATTGGTTGAACACAATTTCTTATCCATTAAATTATACTTACTCAGCTTATAACCAAGCACTTGGCCCATGTTGACTAACCTGTCACTACACACCTGGTACAACTCCTGACCTTGACTCCAGTATTCTGTTACCATTTCCTTCATTTTCCTAACCAACTGTCCTGGAGTCATTTTCACCCCCAATATTTTCAGTATTTTGCTGTCTTCCTCTCAGCTGGGAATTTTCCGAAATGCAAAGCCGAATAACTATATATTTAAGCAATAATATTCTATTTAATGTGATCTTGAGAGTACATAATATTTTCTGTGGTATTCATAACACAACAATGATAAAAAGATGAGGGTACACAAAATGCTGGAGAAACTCAGCGGGTGCAGCAGCATTTGCGGAGCGTAGGAGATAGGCAATGTTTCGGGCCGAAACCCTTCTTAAAAAGATCTTTGTTTTGATTGCACCTACCAACGTGCATACATTATTATATTACAGTTAATATGTACCGAGGACAATTTTTTTGTTCCAATGCTCCCCATTCCCAATTACTTTTACATTGAAGTGATTGAAATCCGTGAAGTTTAAATGGCATCAGAAAAAGAAAACCTCTGGAATGGATGATATTCATTACGTGGTTGTTTGGAGTCAGTATCAGCACAATTACTATATTAAATTTTGAATCTTCAGATGTCCTGGTTCAAGCTAAAACTAAAGACAAATAATAACCTCCTCACACATTCCCCTGCAAGTATCTCTGTCACTCCTTTAAAATATGCCCCTTTGAACAAACTCTTAAACATCGCATCTGAATCAGTTCCATCTGATTACACTCCTTGAGAATGTTCATCTACGTGTTCAATTAAGAAAACAATGAGATTAGGGACATTTCTATTCAACCTGTCAAAAGAATTTGGGGGGGGGGGGGGAGGGTTAGAAATAGTCAGTGAGGTAAACAAACATAATAGTTGAGTGGCAAATGACAATAGTGCTGCCTTCCCAATATTTAACTGAAGGAAATAATGGGTTATCAAGGCTGTATGTTGTGACAGACAGCCTGACACCTTGCATGTCATTTTAATATCACACTTATCCCATCCCACTGGATATCCAGGATTAATAAGTTAAGATTTTGTAAACTAATTACAAATCAGGCTAATTACAAATCAATAACATTAGCCAACTCCGAAACACGAAGCGCTGAGCATTGGGATCCAGACATCACGGACAACTGGCCTCAGTTCCCCGCTCACATCTGGCAGTGCTCTCCATCTGAACCAGGGGCCGCGGAGCGTTTTTGAAAGTGAGGGGGCTGAGCGATCACTGATCACTGGTCTTGGGGGTACCCGGCGAGGCAGTGGAGCGATCGAGGAAGTGGAGGGATCGATCAAGGTGCCCCCCCCCCACCGTAGGGACTTTTCGAAATTTGATGTATTAAAATCATGTTTTAGTGCATTGTAGAAATACGATTTAAATGTTTTTTGTTTGAAGTATTTTTAAGAGAACTTTTTAAGGGGTAACTTTTTCCACACAAAGGGTGGTGGGTGTATGGAACAAGCTGCCAGAGGAGGTAGTTGAGGCAGGGACTATCCTAACATTTAAGAAACAATTAGACTGATACATGGATAGCACAGGTTTGGAGCGATATAGACCGAAAGCAGGTATAGCCTGGACATGTTGGCGGGTGTGGGCAAGTTGCGCCAAAGGGCCTGTTTTCACACTGTATCACTCTATGACTACATTATACCTCCACCATGCATGAATGCTTCAAAATCAAGTGGTCGGGTTTTATTGCCATATACTCAAGCATATAAACATAGACAATAGGTGGAGGAAAAGGCCATCAGCCCTTCGAGCCAGCACTGCCATTCAATATGATCATGGCTGTTCATCTAAAATCAGTACCCCTTTCCTTTTTTTTTCCGCATATCCCTTGATTTCGCTAGCCCCAAGAGCTAAGTGTAACTCTCTCTTGAGAACATCCAGTGAATTGGCTTCCACTGCCTTCTGTGGCAGAGAATTCCACTGATTCACAACTCATTGGGTGAAGAAAGCTTGTCCTCATCTCAGTCCTAAATGGCCTACCCCTTATTCTTAAACTGTGTGACCCCTGGTTCTGAACTCCCCCAACATCGGGATTTTTTTTCCTGCAGTTACAGTAAGTGAAAATCTAGCAGGCAAGCAGGATGCTTTCTCCAACCACCCCCATTTGAAGGCCACTATCTTCCACCGCTTCTACCCAGTGCTTGGCACCTACCTCCAGCGGCCACTGGTTGTCCTCCAGGATCCACCGAGCCGCAGCCTGGTCCACGCCGGTCACCAGGGCGAATTCGGCACAGAGACTCACGGCAGGGGCTTCTGACGCCTCCGACGGCCTGGGACTCTTGCACTGAGGCTGCTCCACGGCCGTAGCTGCAGCGAGCGACTCGCCAGCCCCGCAAACACTCGCCAATCCCGGCTCCCCATCCGCATCTGTCCCCGCCGCTGATTCTGCTTCCATCCCTCAATCCGCTCCATCTCCCCAACACCCGCGGCCCATGGAGTTGATATTAGTTTTGAAATTCTCGTTGATCACAAAATTTCTCACGACAGAGCGTGAGAAATTCTGTGATCAGCGTGAGAGCGTGAGAATTTGGCGAAATGCGCGAGTCTCACGCTCAATGCGTGAGAGCTGGCAGTTCTAATGTATGGAGTTTCTATGTTCCTCCTGTGACTGCGTGGGTTTTCTCCAGGTGCTCAGGATTGCTCCCACACTCCAAAGACATGCAAGTTTGTAGGTTAATTTGCTTCGGTAATTCGGTAATTGTACAATTGTGGTTAGTGTGTAGGATAGTGCTAGTGTAAGGAGTGATCGCTGGTTGGCACGGGCACGGTGGGCCGAAGGGCCTGTTTCCGCACAATATCTCTGAACTAAACTAAACTTCAGACCCGAAATGTCACGTATCCATGTTCTCCAGAGATGCTGCCTGAGCTGCTGAGTTACTCCAGCGCTTTATGTCCTTTTGTGTATTAATATACAGGTTTGTAGGTTAATTGGCTTGGTGTAAATGTAAAATTGTCCCTAATGTGTGTAGGTTAGTGTTAATGTGTGGGGGGCATTAGTCGGCGTGGTCTCGGTGGGCCCAAGGGCCTGTTTCCAGACTGTATCTCTAAACTAAACCAAAACCAGCATCCGCAGTTCTTTGTTTCTGCACTGCTATCCTTCCTTAAATAACCTTTCATCATATTGGTAATCACGTATATATATTTACTTCTACGTTAAAAATATTCAAAGACTCAACTCCCACTGCCCTTAAAGGAAGAGAGTTCAAATGACTCACAATCATTTTGAGAGAATCATTTTTACCTCATCTCTGCCTTAAGTGAGTGACTCCTTGCTTTTAAACAATGACCCCCTATTTCTGGATTCTCCCACAAGAGGAAACATCATCTTTGACAGCACCTTCCAAAGCTATGATCTGTAGTTCCTGGAAGAGCTAGAGCAACATGAATGAGGAAGAAACACCAGAATTGAATTAATAGAGTCATAGAGTGACATTTCCCAGCTACTCTAGTCTCACTTGCCAGCATTTTCTCCATATCCATTCAAACCTGTCCTATCCATGTGCTTGTCTAACTGTTTCTTAAACATTGGGATAGTCTCTCCTTCAACTACCTCCTCCGGCAGCTCGGTCGTTACATCCACCAACCTTTGTGTGAAAAAGTTACACCTCGGATTCCGATTAAATATTTTTTAACCTTAAACCTATGTCCTCTGGTCCTCGATTCACCTACCCTGGCAAGAGACTCCGTGCATCGATCCAATCTATTCCTCTCCTGATTCTCTACACATCTCTAAGACCACCAAGTCCTCAGGATCTTATGCTTCTCAATCAGGTCTTATCTCTCTCTTTTAAACTTCAAGCTCACACAAGCTCTGCCTGCCAATTTGCTCTCATAAGACAACCAGCCTGTTCCACTATTAGTCCAGTAAGCCCTTTCTGAACTGCTTCCAAAACATGAATTTCCTTCTTTAGATAAAGTCAGCCTAACTGTCAGTGGTTCTTGAGACATTGATGTCCAACATAAATGAAGCATAACCTCCCTACTCATGTAATGAAAAGGAGCTGCAAATGCTGGCGTATACCAAAGAGAGACACAAAATGTTGGAGTAACTCAACGGGTCAGGCAACATCTTTGGAGAAAATGGATAGGTGACGTTTCGGGTCGGGGTTCTTCTTCAGAAACGTCACCTATCCATTTTCTCAAGAGGTGGACCACATAATCCTCCGAAATTTCCGCCATCTCCAACGGAATCCCACCACCAGTCACATTTTCTCATCTCCACTCCTTTCCGCCTTCTGCGGAGACCGTTCGCTCTGCAACTCTCTGGTTAACTCATCCCTTCCCACCCAAACCCCCACCTCCTCCAACCTCATCTCCTGTATCCGTTGTTCAAGATGTGGACTCTTATACATCGGCGAGACCAAGCGCTGGCTGGGTGATCGTTCTTTATCTCTCCACATCACCGTCTATATCTCTCGTTTCCCTTACCCCTAACCACTGAAGAAGGATCCCGACCCAAAACGTCACCCATTCCTTCTCTCCAGCGATGCTGCCTGTCCCACTGAGTTACTCCTGGTTTTTGTGTCTATCTACACACACTAGAGACAATTTACAATTTTACCAAGCCAATTAGCCTGCAAACCCGTACGTCTTTGGAGTGTGGGAGGAAACTAGAGCTCCAAGAGAAAACCCACGCAAGTCACAGGGAGAATATAAAAAACTGTATGGTATTGTTCAAATTCAGAATCCAGCGTTAGAGGAAGATAGTGTTTGATAATTTTCACCCTCAGACAAGTAAGAAGTTAGTAGAAATGCTAATCGATACATCATTGTTACTGTCTGAATGAACATGTTCCATGAAAAAGTGAAGTCTTATAAAACTGACATTTACTTGATTTGAAACAGGTATAGGTGAAGTGTCAGAAGTAAAATCCTAAACATTGTTATGTGTTCATACTAAAAGCAGGGAAATCTTTCATACAATATCAAAAGAAAATATCAATATCTCAAAGGAGTTATTTAGCTCTTCGGGCTAACGGAATCAAGGGATATGGGGAGAAAGCAGGAACGGGGTACTGATTTTATGTGATCAGCCATGATAATATTGAATGGCGGTGCTGGCTTGAAGGGCCGATTGGCCTAAACCTGCACCTATTTATTTTTCTAAAATGACCTCAATGGGCATGGGTCAAATATATCTATATTCTTTCAAATATTCGGTTTATAGGGTAGCGTTAGAATTACAGCGCCAGAGACCCGAGTTTGACCCCGACTACAGGTGCAGTCTGTATGGAGTTTGTAGGTTCTCCCTGTGACCGTGTGGGTTTTCTCCGGGCGCTCTGGTTTCCTCCCACCCTCCTAAGATATACAGGCCTGTAGGTTAATTGGCTTCTGTAAATTGTAAATTGTCCCTGGTGTGAGGAATAGTGCTAGTGTACGGGGTGATCGCTGATCGGCGCGGACTCGGTGGGCCGAAGGGTCTGTTTCATACAATATCTGAAGTCTAACATTCCACACATATTGGCCCATAGCTAAATAAATTGATAATGCAATATTTCAGTAACAATTTTGTTTAGCTTAGAGGTACAGTGCTGACCAGTGAACCCCGTGCACTAGCATTATTCCACACACTAGGGACAATTCACAATTTTTTTACCAAAGTCAAATTAACTTACAAACCTGTACGTCTTTGGAATGTGGTAGGAAACCGGAGCGCCCGGGGGAAAACCCACGCGGTCACAGGGAGAACGTACAGACTGCACCTGTAGTCAGTATCGAACCCGGGCGGCAAGAGTCACGACTTAAAGAATTCGTACAGGAGGAGATAAATTGCCTGGATTATTTTTTCACACAGTCACGTGGAAAGTGCAGGGCACAAAAAAAGGGTTCAAAACATAACGACCGGACAATAGTGGTAAGGCGAGCTGGCCACAAACTCCCGTCCACGACAAATCGTGCCAGAAATTAGCATTTGTTTGTCTTTGTTATGGAAGAAAAAAAACCTTATTTATGTTGCTTTTTGTCAGCACCTGCTTCCACAACACACATCTATTGTCATGGAGTTGTGTTGTTTGCCACCTGCCACCGCTGACGCATTCTGTTTTGACGCACATCCTTACCCCTCGCGCTAAACTCCAGGCCCCTTGTCCACACTGAATCACTTGGCCACAGGCATATTTTTAGCTCTTGGCTCCGTGAGCATTCCCAGTTGACACTGAGCTAGAAATATTGTGCGACTTCCACACAGCCGAAAAGGATTGCCGAGTTCTTCCTTCCTGCCCACATGAAAGGGGCTCCGAGATCCGTGCTTGCATGGGAAACATCACACCGCCGCTAGTCAGCAGTGAATAGGTTTCTCGCTCTTCGACGAGCGCTGACTAGATTGGAAGGACAAAAACAGGAGTCATTTGATGATATTCCCCCACTTTGTGAACCCGGCCGCGTCTGGTGGGGCCGCTCCAACACTTCCGGTGCAGCGAGAAATTATGAATGAAGTGAGGAAATTGTGAATGAAGTGAGGAAATTGTGAATGAAGTGAGGAAATTGTGAATGAAGTGAGGAAATTGTGAATGGAGTGGGGAAAGGAAGGTGACCACCACTGCCTTTTCCCATGCCGCGCAGCAAGGGCGAAACACTTGTCGATTTATCATCCAAGCCTGCTGATAATCCTAGTACGGAAAAAACACTTTACAAGATGCGATGCAGTGGCGTATTCCTGCACACATTTCCTAGGACCTGTGAGATGGTCACATTTCCTTTTACTTTACTTTACTTTAGACTCTAGAGATACATTATGGAAACTGGTCCTTCGGCCCACCGCGTCTGCGCCGACCAGCGATCCCCGTACACCAGTTTAGTTTAGTTTAGAGATACAGCGTGGAAAACTATCGTACACAGACTAGTGACAATTTATATTTTTTCACTCAAGCCAATAAACCTACACACCTGTACGTCTTTGGAGTGTGGGAGGAAACAGGAGCACCCGGAGAAAACCCACGTGGTCACGGGGAGTTCGTGCAAACTCCACGCAGACAGCACCCGCAGACAGGGTCGAACTCGGATCTCTGGCGTTGTGAGGCAGCAACTCTACTGCTGCGCCACCGTGCCGCATCAAACATGCGTATGGTTCATACCAAAGCAGAAAAGATCATTGGTTTCTGCAAAGCCGAAATGCAGCAAATGCCTCAACCATAAGTTCATGTTCTAGGAGCAGGAGCAGGCCATTTGGCCCATCAAGGCACTAGAAAGTTTTTTATAGATATGTGAAGAGAAAGAGATTAGTTAAAACAAATGTAGGTCCCTTGCAGTCAGAAACAGGTGAATTGATCATGGGGAACAAGGACATGGCAGACCAATTGAATAACTACTTTGGTTCTGTCTTCACTAAGGAAGACATAAATAATCTGCCGGAAATAGCAGGGGACCGGGGGTCAAATAAGGTGGAGGAACTGAGTGAAATCCAGGTTAGCCGAGAAGTGGTGTTGGGTAAATTGAATGGATTAAAGGCCGATAAATCCCCAGGGCCAGATAGTCTGCATCCCAGAGTTCTCAAGGAAGTAGCCACAGAAATAGTGGATGCATTAGTGATAATTTTTCAAAACTCCTTAGATTCTGGAGTAGTTCCTGACGATTGGAGGTAGCTAATGTAACCCTACTTTTTAACAAAGGAGGGAGAGGGAAATCGTGGAATTACAGACCAGTTAGTCTAACATCGGTAGTGGGGAAACTGCTAGAGTCAGTTATTAAAGATGGGATAGCAGTACATTTGGAAAGTGGTGAAATCATTAGACAAAGTCAGCATGGATTTACGAAAGGTAAATCATGTCTGACGAATCTTATAGAATTTTTCGAGGATGTAACTAGCAGAGTGGATAAGGGAGAACCAGTGGATGTGTTATATCTAGACTTTCAGAAGGCTTTCGACAAGGTCCCACATAAGAGATTAGTATACAAACTTAAAGCACACGGTATTGGGGGTTCAGTATTGATGTGGATAGAGAACTGGCTGGCAGACAGGAAGCAAAGGGTAGGAGTAAACGGGTCCTTTTCAGAATGGCAGGCAGTGACTAATGGGGTACCACAAGGTTCTGTGCTGGGACCACAGCTATTTACAATATATATTAATGATTTGGACGAGGGAATTGAATGCAACATCTCCAAGTTTGCGGATGACACTAAGCTGGGGGGTAGTGTTAGGTGTGAGGAGGATGCCAAGGAGGCTGCAAGGTGACTTGGATAGGCTGGGTGAGTGGGCAAATGCATGGCAGATGCAGTATAATGTGGATAAATGTGAGGTTATCCACTTTGGTGGCAAAAACAGGAGGGTAGACTATTATCTTAATGGTGGCAAATTAGGAAAAGGGGAGATGCAACGAGACCTGGGTCCATGGTACACCGATCATTGAAAGTAGGCATGCAGGTGCAGCAGGCAGTGAAGAAAGCGAATGGTATGTTAGCATTCATAGCAAAAGGATTTGAGTATAGGAGCAGGGAGGTTCTACTGCAGTTGTACAGGGTTTTGGTGAGACCACACCTGGAGTATTGCGTACAGTTTTGGTCTCCAAATCTGAGAAAATACATTCTTGCCATAGAGGGGGGTACAGAGAAGGTTCACCAGACTGATTCCTGGGATGTCAGGACTTTCATATGAGGAAAGACTGGATAGACTTGGCTTGTACTCACTAGAATTTAGAAGATTGAGGGGGGATCTTATAGAAACTTACAAAATTCTTAAGGGGTTGGATAGGCTAGATGCAGGAAGATTGTTCCCGATGTTGGGGAGGTCCAGAACAAGGGGTCACAGTCTAAGGATAAGGGGGAATTCCTTTAGGACCGAGATTAGGAAAACATTTTTCACACAGAGAGTGGTGAGTCTCTGGAATTATCTGCCACAGAAGGTAGTTGAGGCCATTTCATTGGCTATATTTAAGAGGGAGTTAGATGTGGCCCTTGTGGCTAAAGGGATCAGGGGGTATGGAGAGAAGGCAGGTACAGGATCCTGAGTTGGATGATCAGCCATGATCATATTGAATGGCGGTGCAGGCTCAAAGGGCCGAATGGCCTACTCCTGCACCTATTTTCTATGTTTCTATGTTTCCGCCATTCAATCATGGCTGATCTATCTTTCCCTCATTGACCCCATTAATCTGCCCTCTCCCCATAACCCCTGACACCCGTACTAATCCTCCGCCTTAAAGGTAGGTATCCATTGACTTGGCCTCCACAAGCGACTGTGGCAACGAGACACAGAATCACCCCCCTTTGACTAAAGAAATTCCTCCTCATCTCCTTTCTAAAAGGTATGTCCTTTTATTCTGAGGCTATAGAATCTGGTCCTCGACCCTCCCACTAGTGTAAACATCCTCTCCACATGCAATCGATCCAGGCCTTTCACTATTCGGTACATTTCAATGAGATTTGCCCCCTCATCCTGCTAAACTCCAGCGAGTACAGGCCCTGTGCTGTCAAATGCTCATCATAAGTTAAGCCACTCATCACTGGGATCATTCTTGTGAACCTCCTCCGTACCCTCTCCATTGCCAGCACACTCAGATATGGGGCCCAAAGCTGCTCAATGAGGTCCCTTCTCACACGTGATGACGTTAAATAAAAATGGAAAATGCTGGTAATACTAATGAGGTCAGGAATTACCGGTGGAGGGAGGGGGAGAGTTAACGTTTCAGGTCGATGAATTCCTATTTGAAGTTTAAAAATGTACAGATGGCTGTGGTTTTTAAGCGGGTACACTGTGGCGCAGCGGTAGAGTTGCTGCCTCAAAGCGCCAGAGGCCCGGGTTCAATCCTGACTGCGGGCGCTGTCTGTACGGAGTTTGTACGTTCTCCCCGTGACCCGCGTGGGTTTTCTCCGTGATCTCCGGTTTCTTCCAACACTCCAAAGACGTACAGGTTTGTAGGTTAATTGGCTTGGTGTAAATATAAAATTGTCTCTATTTAGGATAGGATAGTGTAAAGGGGCTGTCCCACTGCGGCGACCTAATTGGCGAGTTTAGAAGAATTTAGGAGAGTTTGAAAAAAAGCCATGTTGAACACCTCCTTCGACTATGTTGAAGACCAGCTTCGACTAGTTACGAGTAGCTTCGGGAAAATTGGACACCGAATAGCGGAGGGTGAAGACAACCTCCTTCGACCTCCCTTCGACCTCCCTTCGACTATGATGAAGGCTATCTACGACTACCTTTGACTACCCTTGATTACCTACGGCTAACATGCCGACCTACTACGACCTACTTCGACTAAACCTACGAGTAAAAAAATATCGATTTTTTCCCATGGCGACCTTTGTTTACTCGCGGGCATTTCTCAACATGTTGAAAAATACGCCGCGACCGAGCTGAGGCCTGGAGTACGCGGCGACCACTCTCGAGCACGAAGGAGAGTTACAAAGACCTCCTAGGACCTCGTGTCGACCACGCTGCGAGTATGAGTCGAGCGCAAACTCGCAGATTAGGTCGCCGCAGTGGGACAGGTCGGCGCTGACTCGGTTAAAGTGTTGAGCAACTGGGAGATCGGGTAGGTTTAGGCAGATGAGCGGTGGTGTTCTGCGAAATGATCGCTGAACCTGAAAAAATTAAATTGTCTTCCTTAAAACAAAACATGATTTGGCAGAGAATCAGATAAGGATGGGGATAAGGATAAGTGATTTATGTTCTGCCATGATTTTTTTAAAGGATCTTACTAATTCAAAAAGAATTAGTCCTTGCTTTCCGATACCGTGAGACATATCCTTGTCTATAAATAGCATCGCAGCTAAGTCGTGATGCCAGGGAAGAGTCAGCAACATAGCGCTAACTGGAAAGTGCGCAGTTCGGAAGGGAGCGGTGTCATTTTCTGGCTTCCAGAAGTGTCACGGGAAGTAATTTTAAAACCTCTGGTGGGAGAAAAAAAAAAAAATTGTTGACCAAACTATTAAACTTTTTCAATTGGCTGTATGTTAAGGTTATGAAAGGCAGGCCGCAAGGCTCATTTGCCTCCATTGCTCCAGCCTGCAAATGTGAATTTAACTCAGCCGCACTTTGTGTGCATGGGCTTTCCCAGACGCTGGGTGGGAGTGGATGATGTACAAATCTGGGAGATACTGGCAACGATCCATCGCCGACAGGATGCCGTTTCTGAATTAGATCCTGTTTTCTCCCTCTCGTCAAAAGGGCCGCTCCAAATCCAGGTGCTTCTCTTTGTCTCAGCTTTTGGACCGAAAACGGGGAGGGGGGGGGGGGGGGGGGGGGAGGTAGGCTTCCTTTTGCTCCGTGCGTGAACAACAACAACAGCAACAACAACGGAAAAAATGCACCGGAAAAGCTAATGGCAGAGGGAAAGAGCCGAAAGAGATCAGAGGGTCATTTGGCCGACCTGCGATCGAGTTTCCCTGACCTCTGGGAGAGGATGATGCCAGATCAAGCCAAGAGTTTAGCGATAGAGGAACTAATGCTAAAGAACAATGATCACTCCCGTAAAGACCAGCTTAATTATTTTGAAATGTGTCCAAGTGTCACGAGGGCATCCAGTGATCAGCTTAAAATAGCACTGATGGGTATTGAGAAAATAATAATGTTCCCTGATTTCTCTATTTTAAACATGATTCCAAGAGGGAATTGAACACACCACTAGATGCTTTAACCTTTGGTTTCTTGATATCTTGTTTTCTTTTTATTACCGTGCACATTGTTATGCAACCTCCATATTTTGGCCCACTCTATGAAGTATTTGTGGTATGTCTGGCAATTTAGCTGTTGTTTCCTTTGGTTCACTTGTCGGATGGGAACGTCAGCCTGTGAGCTGCTGGATTCAGAAGGGTGTCTTTCGGAAACGCAAGATTGACGATGGATGGTTGACGGAGGGCTGAAAGAAACTATCTTGGAAGGCTGAGAAGGTTCGGCATGTACCCCTTGCAACTCTCACCAACCTATCCAGGGGCCCGGTCGAAAGCATTTTATCGGGATGCACCGCGGCTCGGTTTGGGAAGAGCTCCATACAAGACCGCAAGAAAACCAACCTCCCTTTACATGGACACTGCCTCGGCAAGGCCACCAGCATAATCAAGGGCGAGTCTCACCCCGGTCACTCGCTCCTTTCACCTCTCCCATCAGGCAAGAGGTGCAGACGTGTGAAAACGCACACCTCCAGATTCAAGGACAGTACGTCCTTTTATTCTGAGGCTGTGGTCTCAGGCCCTAGACTCTCCCACTAGTGGAAACATCCTCTCCACGTCCACTCTATCCAGGCCTTTCACTATCTGGTAAGTTTATGAGTTTAATTTTATGAGATTAGTTATGAGCTTCAATGAGGTCTCCCCTGATCCTTCTAAACTCCGGCGAGGAGAGGCGCAGGGCTGTCCAAAGCTCGTCATGTGTAAACCCAGTCATTGCCTCCCATTGTACTGAACTGGCCCCGTAGCAGAAGCCTCCACGTCGCGGGGCTGGAAACTGGAAGCATCCTGAGCTAATTCTGCTACCACCATCATCTATTGCGACCAGTGATGGCTCCCACTGATTGTTGCCGGAAACCTGCGTCCTTTTCAGGACGGACGATGACAGCAAGGTCAACATTTGTAACAAGATGGACACGAAAAGAAGAAAAAGATTGTTCTAAACTCATATGGTGCTTTGGCAAAAAAAAAAAAAAAAAAATCAACTCTCCACTAATGAGTTAACCGCCCCTCTGAAAGTTCACAAACACACATCTGTATTAGTTCAAGTGTTAAAGAAGGAACTACAGATGCTGGAGAATCGAGGGTACACAAAAGGCTGGAGAAACTCAGCGGGTGCAGCAGCATCTAAGGAGCGAAGGAGATAGGCGACGTTTCGGGTCGAGACCCTTCTTCAGACTGGTCAGGGATCAGGGAAACGAGAGATATAGACGGTGATGTGGAGAGATGAAGAACAATGAATGAAAGATATGCAAAAAGGTATCGATGATAAAGGGAACAAGCCATTGTAAGTCGTTTGTAGCGTGAAAATGAGAAGCTAGTGCGACTAGGGTGGGGGTGGGAGATAGAGAGAGAGGGATTGCGTACCAGGGCCCCATCCCCAACCTCTACCTCCGTTACATCGACGACTGCTTTGGTGTCACCTCCTGCACCCACACACAACTGACTGACTTCATCCATTTCACCACCAAATTCCATCCGGCACTCAAATACACTTGGACCATTTCCGACACTTTCCTACCATTCCTTTACCTCACCATCTCTATTGCAGGTGATACACTCCTGACTGACATCCACTACAAACCAACTGACTCCCACAGCTACCTGGACTACTCTTCCTCCCACCCTGCTTCCTGTAAGGACTCCATCCCCTATTCCCAATTCCTCCGTCTACCCCGCATCTGCTTCCAGGATGAGGTGTTCCACACCTGGTCATCACAAATGGCCTCATTCTTCAGAGAACGGGGATTCCCCTCCCCTACTATAGATGAGGCTCGCACCAGGGTTTCCTCCATACCCCGCAACACTGCCCTCTCCCCATTCCCCCACTCGCAACAAGGGCAGAGTCCCCCTGGTCCTCACCTTTCACCCCACCAGCCGGCAAATACAACACGTAGTCCTCCGCCAGTTTCGCCACCTCCAACGTGACCCCTCCACCCGCCACATCTTCCCATCTCCCCCCCTGTCTGCATTCCGCAAAGACCGCTCCCTCCGCAACTCCCTTGTCAATTCTTCCCTCCCCTCCCGCTCTACCCCTTCCCCGGGCACTTTCCTTGCAACCGCAAGAAATGCTACACTTGTCCCTTCACCTCCCCCCTCCACTCCTTTCAGGGACCCAAGCAGTCCTTCCAGGTCCGACAGAGGTTCACCTGCACCTCCTCCAACCTCATCTACTGCATCCGCTGCTCCAGATGCCAGATGATCTATATCGGTGAGACCCAGCGGAGGCTTGGCGATCGTTCCGCCGAACACCTCCGCTCGGTCCGCATTAACCAACCCGACCTCCCGGTGGCTCAGCACTTCAACTCCCCCTCCCATTCCGTATCCGACCTCTCGGTCCTGGACCTCCTCCACGGCCAGAGTGAGCAACACCGCAAGTTGGAGGAACAGCACCTCATATTCCGCTTGGGGAGTCTGCATCCTTTGGGCTTGAACATTGAATTTTCTCAATTCTGTTAACCCTTGCTGTCTCCTCCCCTTCCCACCTCTCCCTCAGCCCTCGGGCCCTGGCATTCCCTCACTCCCCATCTCTCTCCCCCACCCTAGTCGCACCAGCTTCTCATTTTCGCACCACAAACAGCTTACAATGGCTTGTTCCCTTTATCATCGATACTTTTTTGCATATCTTGCATTCATTGTTCTTTATCTCTCCACATCACCGTCTATAGGAGTCTGAAGAAGGGTCTCGACCCGAAACGTCGCCTATCTCCTTCGCTCCTTATATGCTGCTGCACCCACTGAGTTTCTCCAGCTTTTTGTGTAACTCACCGTGTATATATCTTGTTTCCCTGATCCCTGACCAATCTGAAGAAGGGTCTCAACCCGAAACGTCGCCGATCTCCTTCGCTCCTTAGATGCTGCTGCACCCGCTGAGTTTCTCCAGCCTTTTGTGTACCCTCTGTATTAGTTCATGTGACACCATCTAGTTGAATAACAATATGAACAACTTTATCTAACCTGACACTTTAAGCAGCTTGAATGATCTAATTATCATCACAGTGGATAATGTATCACATGTGACGGTTAGGAATTAACATGCATGATATATATATGTAAATCACACATTAAACTGCAAGTTAACAGCTAGGTAGCACGCCAAGATTACGAAAGAGTACAGAATAGATTAAAGCTAGATCAGCGATGAGTGTTTTAACAATAACATAATTTTAAGAAACGTCATTCTTTTCTTGGAGCAGAACCCGTTGCGACGGTATTTTACAGAGGTTTTTTTTAAATGAGGTGGGAGGTTGCAACCTTCACGTGGTCTGCCCTGTTTCAACGATTGCAATCAATCTGGTGGGACCAAACAAATAGGATTAAATAGAACAAGTTGTCCTACAACTTTAGGCTGTGCACGCCACACGCAAGAAGAAGATGACAGATGTTATTAGATTTAGTTTTGGTGATCCAGCATGGAAACAGGCCCTTTGGCTCACCGTGTCTGCGCCGGCCAGCAATCACCCGTACACTAGTTCTTATCCTACACATTAGGGATAATTTACGGAAGCCAATTAATCTACAAACCTGCACTCCTTTGGTATGTGGGAGGAAACCGGAGCACCCGGGGAAAACCCACGCTGTCTCGTGGAGAATGTACAAACTCCGTACAGGCAACGCCAGAAGTCAGTATTGAACCTGGGTCTCTGGCACTGTGAGGCAGCTACTCTACTTCTCCCCTCTCCCTTCAGGCGAGAGTTACAGAAGTTTGAAAACGCACACCTCCAGAATTCAGGGGCAGTTTCTTCCCAGCTGTTGTCAGGCAACTGAACGGTCCTCCCATCAGCTAGATTGCGATCCTGACCTCCCATCTACCACAGTGGGGAGCTTTTATCTGACTTAATGTTGCACTCTTTCTGCTGTACCTATGCACTGTGGATAGCTTGATTGTAACCATGTACAGTCTCTTCTCACACAACAGGAGTTTTTCATTGTAGCTTGGTACACGTGACAATAATAAAACTAAACTAAACCAGTTACAGAAATGCTAATTTCTCATTTTATCTAGTTACTTATATTTTCTTACATTAGATTATTATTGCAGACTCACTTTCCAATTGCCTGAAATGAAAATAAAATCCACAGCGGCACAGCAGTAGAGTTGCTGCCTTACAGCGCTGGAGACCTGGGATCGATCCAGACTACGGGTGCTGCCTGTACGAAGTTTGTACGTTCTTCTGGTGACTGCGTGGGTTTTCTCCGAGATCTTCGGTTTCCTTCCATACTCCAAAGACGTACAGATTTGCAGGTTAATTGGCTTTGTATAAATGTAAATTGTCACAAAGAGTGTGTAGGGTAGTGTTCATGGTCAGCGCGGATTCGGTGGGCCAAAGGGCCTGTTTCACTAAAACTAAACTAAACTTATGCGTGTTTTATCCCTTTATTGAGAAATGTATAATAGCTTCTTAAAACGGATCAGGGTTGTGCTTCCTGCTTCCAATATTGACACCAAACATGGGATGTCTGGGCCTTTGAGGAGGTTGTTAATTCAAACAGGAAAAGCCCCTTTAAACTCACTGCAATCTCCATTCATTCTCAGACCTGGTTATTTACATCAGCTGAACTCAAGCATGTTGTGAATCGGCATTGCACTAACCATATGCCCAATTCCTTGATGCCGTACAACTTGAGAATGACCGAGACATTATTCTTGCATGAGACAGAAGGGAAATTACTTCCACAAGAAATGCAACGGGTGAAGGTGTCAGCTTCTGAATGCGTTTAGGTTTCGAAGGTTATGAAGTGCAGTGGTATGGTCTGCTTGGGAGTTCAAGGATAGGAAGCCAGCAAGGAGAGGTTGCATCTGGATTGGATATAAAATTGGAAATTCAAGAGATAGGGAGAACGCATCGAGGGGAACTAAATGTAGATTCTTAATATTTAAGGGTTAAAAGATGAAACTGATCATCAGTATTGCTGAGAAAGTATTTAATAGTCTAATGATGTTAATAGTCTAAGACAAATCTAATAGATTTATGTTATGTAGAATATTAATATATAATAGTATATATTAATATAAATTCTAGATATATTACATTTAATATATATAGTATAACATTGTATTAATATATAATACATATTGTTATATATATTATTTATATAATAATATAATTATAATAATCGTCTAACAGAATAACTTTTGGGTGAGATAATAAAAATGAGGAAATAAATTCTTAAAGAGGAAGAGAATGATACTTAGTGCAGGTTAGTTTAGAGATGCAGTATTGAAACAGGCCCTTCGGCCCACTGAGTCCGTGCCGACCAACGATCATCCTGTACACTCGTTTTTTCGTCCTAGCTGGTAGTGACAATTTACAGAAGCCAATTAACCTACAAACTTGCACGTTTTTGGAGTGTGGGAGGAAACTGGATCACCCGGAAAATACCCACGCGGTCACGGGGAGAACGTGCAAACTCCGTACATTCAGCGCCCGCAGTCAGGATCGAACCCGGGTCTCCGGCGCTGTGAGGCAGCAACTCTACCCGCTGCGTCCGCCGTGCCTTGATGATCATTTTCTCCCAGGTACTAAGCTGACTGCAAAACTGGTCTTTTCTTGTTTTGAGATCAGAAGACCCAGCAAAATCCCTTTCCCCTGACTCTCAGCCTGAAGAAGGGTCTCGACCCGATACATCGCCTGTCCCTGTTTAAGACCTGCAGATGCTGGTTTAACCCGAAGGTAGACACAAAATGCTGGAGTAACACAGCGGGTGAGGCAGCATCTATGGAGAGAAGGAATTTGCGACGTCGGCAACTCCTCTCCAGAGATGCTGCCTCACCCGCTGTGTTACTCCAGCATGTTGTATCTACATCACCTATCCCTTCTCTCCAGAGATGCTGCCTGGCCCTGCTGAGTTATTGCATTTTGTGTCTGTCTTTAGCATTTTCAATGTTACTTTTGTTGCCTCTATGAGTGATGTGCAATTCATTCCCCGTCATAGATGGCTGTATGCTCCTAGTAGATGCTCCTAACAGCATGGTGTGCCGACAACAACCTGGCCCTCAACTCCAAGAAGACCAAGGACACCAACATGGCTGAACCGTACAAAGCCATCCCCCTCCCCCACCTTGGTCAGTCTGATCACTTATCATTGTTCCTGCTCCCTAATTACTCCCACTGTGAGGACAGTCAAGGTTTGGTCAGAGGAAGCGGACTCCACACTCCAGCAGCGTTTTGGTAACACTGACTGGGATGCGTTTGCAGCTCAGGCCACCCTTGACTCCCACACTGACATTGACGCCTATACTTCCTCTGTTCTGGACTTCATCAACTCCTCCATCAACAGTGTCACCCCTCTCAAACACATCACCGCATACCCGAATCAGAAGCCATGGATGAACAGCGAGGTCAGGCGACTGCTGAAAGCACGGGACTCGGCTTTCAGGTCAGGCGATGCCCGTGCCTATAGTTCATCGAGGGCCAATCTGAAGAGGGGCATCAGGAACGCCAAACACAGATACAAGCTGCGGATCGAGGAGCACTTCGACAGCAACTCCGACCCCCGACGCATGTGGCGTGGCATCCAGGCCATCACTGACTACAGAGCCACCAACTCCACCCCCACTTCCAGCGACGCATCGAGGAACTCAATCACTTTTACGGCCGCTTTGAAAGGGACAACCAAGAGTTGGCCATCAAGGCTGTGCTCCCCGATGACCACCAGCCCCTCACACTCAACCCCTACGACGTGCACGTGGCACTGAGTAGGATCGATGTACGTAAGGCTGCCGGCCCTGACGGCATCCCCGGGCGCGTCCTCAGGACCTGCGCTGCACAGCTGACAGACGTCTGGACTGACATCTTCAACCTGTCACTTGCCCAGGCAGTTGTCCCCACGTGCCTTAAAACTACCTCCATCGTGCCAGTGCCAAAACACTCCACTGCGGCGAGCCTCAACGACTTCTGCCCAGTTGCACTCACCCCTATCATCGCCAAGTGCTTTGAAAGGCTGGTCATGGCACACCTCAAATGCTGCCTACCTCCCACTCTGGACCCCTACCAGTTTGCATACCGCAAGAACAGGAGCACGGAGGATGCCATCTCAACGGCACTCCACTCCGCCCTCTCCCACCTCGACGACAGAAACACTTATGTGAGAATGCTGTTCATCGACTACAGCTCAGCATTCAACACCATTATCCCCTCGAAATTGATCGCCAAACTCGATGACCTGGGCATCAACCCCTCCCTCTGCAATTGGTTACTGGACTTCCTAACCAACAGACCATACACAGTCTGTTAGGTTGGATAACCACTCCTCTTCTACGCTCACCCTGAACACTGGCGTACCCAGGGCTGCGTGCTGAGCCCCCTCCTCTACTCCCTCTTCACCTACGACTGCACACCTGTACATGGTACCAACACCATCATCAAATATGCAGATGACATGACGGTGATTGGCCTCATCAGCGACAACGATGAGTCGGCCTACAGGGAGGAGGTTCAGCTCCTAACAGCATGGTGTGCTGACAATAACCTGGCCCTCAACTCCAAGAAGGCCAAGGAGCTCATTGTTGACTTCAGGAGATCGAGAGGCTGCACGCACAACCCCATCCATATCGTGTCTCCAGCTTCAGGTTCCTGGGGGTCAACATCTCGATGACCTCTCCTGGACCCACAACACATCCTCGCTGATCAAGAAGGCTCACCAGCGTCTCTTTGAGTACAGGAGCAGGGAGGTTCTACTTCAGTTGTACAGGGTCTTGGTGAGGGAGTATTGTGCGTGCAGTTTTGGTCTCCAAATCTGAGGAAGGACATTATTGCCATAGAGGGAGTGCAGAGAAGGTTCAGACTGATTCCTGGGATGTCTGTCTTATGAAGAAAGACTGGATGACTTGTGGTTTATACTCTCTCTTATAGAAACTTACAAAATTCTGGACAGGCTAGATGCAGGAAGATTGTTCCCGATGTTGGGGAAGTCCAGGACAGGGGTCACACTTAAGGATAAGGGGGAAATCCTTTAAGACGAGATGAGAAAGACTTTTTTCACACAGAGAGTGGTGAGTCTCTGGAACTCTCTGCCACAGAGGGTAGTTCAGTTCATTGGCTATATTTAAGAGTGAGTTGGATGTGGCCCTTGTCTCAGGGGTATGGAGAGAAGGCAGGTACGATACTGAGTTGGATGATCAGATGGCGGTGCAGGCTCGAAGGGCTGAATGGCCTACTCCTGCACCCTAATGTTTCTATGTTTCTATGCTGAGGAGACTTAAGAAGGTCCACCTGTCTCCCCAGTTTCTGGTGAACTTCTACCGTTGCACCATTGAGAGCACCCTTACCAACTGCATCACAGTGTGGTATGGTAACTGCTCTGTCGCCGACCGGAAAGCTCTGCAGAGGGTGGTGAAGATCGCCCAACGCATCACAGGCTCCTCACTCCCCTCCATTGAGTCTGTCCATAGTAAACGATGCCTGCGCAGGGCGCACAGCATCGTCAGGGACAGCTCACACCCCAACCACAGACTGTTTACACTCCTCCCATCCGGGAGACGCTACAGGTCCCTCCGCTGCCGGACCAGCAGGCTTAAGAACAGCTTCTTCCCTGCGGCTGTCACACTTCTCAACGCTGCACCTCAATGACTGCCTGTCTCCCCCCCTCCCCCTCCCGGACCATCCAATCACCAGCAAATTGCACGGACACCACTGTATATGCATATGTATTACTTGTTTATTTGTAAGTTCGCCCTTCGGAGATACCAACTGCATTTCGTTGTCTCTGTATTGTACACTGCACAATGACAATTAAAGATTGAATTGAATGTCTGAAGAAGGGTCTCGACCTGAAGCGTCACCCATTCCTTCTCTCCAGAGATGCTGCCTGTCCCGCTGATCACTTGCGCTTCATGTGCAAGTGACGAATAAAACTGATATTGATATTGATATTGAGGTACTCCAGCATTTTGTGTCTAACTTCGGTTTAAACCAGCATCTGCAGTTTCTTCGTACTCAATCACCGACATGACCAGATGAAATGGTCAGTCGCCCACACACTGCAGGTGATTTTTTGACAGCTTTTTATTATGACTTTCACACAACAAGAACAACAAAAAAATCAAGTGTTGCAAAAACAATAGGCACTCTCCAACCTGTTTGATCACAGAAGTCCATTAAGCCAACTTGGCCTTGCAGGATGCTGCAGGTGAACATGAGACCAACATAGTTAGTGGGAAGTATATTGTGGGAGCTGTAGGAAGGGGGAGTGAGTGTGTATGTGTGTGTGTACGCGCTGTCAAACACTGCAGAGCAAAGAGCAGAGCGTGCATCCAGCATCCTGCCCGGGGCTTCCTGCTTTAGTCAGCGAGGAAACAACCCTGGAAAACGTGCTCGATTCCAACCAGGCAGCAAAAAGTGTAAACACGCGCCACGCTTGGTCAGTGTCAGGCAGTGGATTGCCTTCTCCTTTTCAGCTCCTTTTCTGGTTCATCGCAGTGCACGTTAACCCTTTCTGCTCTGGCTTGTAAATGATACCTCCTGGAATTAAATGGGGGCGGCACGGTGGCGCAGCGGTAGAGTTGCTGCCTTACAACGCTTATGTAACGCCAGACACCCGGGTTCAATCCCGACTACGGGTGCTGTCTGTACGGAGTTTGTACCTGCGTGGATTTTTTTCCCCCGAGATCTTCGGTTTCCTCCCACATTCCAACGACGTACAGGTTTGTGGCTTAATTGGCGCGGTATAAATGTAAAATTGTCCCCAATGTGCGTCGGATAGTTGCTGGTCAAAGAAACATAGAAAACAGGTGCAGGAGTAGGCCATTCGGCCCTTCGAGCCAGCACCGCCATTCATTGTGATCATGGCTGATGGGTGAGGACTCAGTGGGCCGAAGGGCCTGTTTCTGTTCTGTTTCTCTAAACTAAACTTTAAAAAAAGTACCAGGACTACCAGCATACCTACACGTACTTTTACAAAAACTGCTGTGATACTTTAGTGTTTAAGAGGGAACTGCAGATGCTGGAAAATCGAATGTAGACAAAAATGCTGGAGAAACTCATCGGGTGAGGCAGCATCTATGCAGCGAAGGAAATAGGCGACGTTTCGGGCCGAAACCCTTCTTCAGTCCGAAACTTTGCCCATTTCCTTCGCTCCATACATGCTGCCTCACCCGCTGAGTTTCTCCAGCATTTTTGTCTACCTGTGATTTAGGTTGTTGTCACGTGTACTGAGGAACAGTGTCAAGCTTTTTCTTGCGTGTTATCCAGCCAGCGGAAGCCCCACACGTGATCACAATCGAGCCCAACACTGTACCAATACAGGATCAAGGCAACGTCCAGTGAAGTCCGAGTAAAGATAGTCAGTCCGAGGGTCTCCAGTGAGGCAGAAGGCAGCTCAGGACTGCTCTCTAGTTGTTGAGTTCCAGCAGGTACACTCGATAAGGAAATAATGCCAAAAACCTTCAATTATTTCCTAATGTCTAAAAGAAGTAAAATGTCTAAAAATGGATAGCTCTAGCCAGGCTCTGGATAAAGAATAGACTGTGTGGAGACTGTGTGGCTTTGTAAGATCGTAAGCGATAGGAGCAGAATTAGGCCATTCGGCCAATCGCGTCTATGCCGTTCAATTACGGCTGATCTATCTCTCCCTCCTCACCCCATTCTCCTGCCTTCCCCCCCCATAACCTCTGACACCCGTGCTGTGGCAAAGAATTCCACAGATTCATCAGTCTCCGACTAAAGAAATTCCTCCTCATCTCTTTCCTAAAGGAATGTCCTTTAATTCTGAGGCTATGACCTCTAGTCCTAGACTCCCCCACTTGTGGAATCAGCCTCTCCACATCCACTCTACCCAAACCTTTCACTATTCTGTACGTTTCAATTAGGTCCGTTCCCCCCCCCATCCTTCTAAACTCCAGCGAATACAGGCCTAGTCGCCAAACCCCCATCGTAAGTTAACCATTGGGCTTCTCCCACTTCAGATGGATACAATTACAGACTTGTATGCCTTCGGCTCAGAGGCCAATATATAAGGTGTTGAGAAGTGTCAGTGTTTTGAGAAACTGTGCAGCTTTAAGGAGAGTTGGCGGTGCGTTTTAATGGATGAATTAACATGGGCCCTAAAGAGGAAATTGCAACATATGGTGTCTGTTTTATGTTTGATCAGGGGAATGTAATAGGCTCAAAATGACCTTGCAAGCAGAGGTAGCAGAATTGAGCAGCTCTTTGAACCCGACGTATGGTAATGTTTTAGCGGTAAACAATTTGAGCCCTTGAGCTGATGGAAACAAATTTCGTCAGATCTGTGCAGAGAAGTCCACGGTTGAGTGCTAATAGTTTGCTGCTGTTTTAACTAGTGAAAGGCATAGATAGAGTGGCTGTGGAGAGGATGTTTCCACTCGTGGGAGAGTCTAGGACTAGAGGTCACAGCCTCAGAATTAAAGGACGTTCTTTCAGGAAGGAGATGAGGAGAAATTACTTCAGTCAGAGGGTGGTGAATCTGTGGGATTCTTTGTCACTGAAGGCTGTGGAGGCCATCAGTGGATATTTTGGCATTTTGTATAGAGTGACAGAGAAAGATAGATTATCGGTTAGTGCAGGTGTCAGGGGTTAGGGGGAGAGGGCAGGAGAATGGGGTTAAGAGGGAGAGATAGATCAGCCATGATTGAATGGTGGAGTAGACTTGATGGGCCGAATGGCCTAATTCTAGTCCTATCACTTATGACATAACCTTTTCTTCCTCCATTTATTTTGTCTATTATTATCCCCACTCCCATCGCGGCCATCGGTAGACACAAAGCGTGTCAGGGCAACATCTCTGGAGATAAAGAATAGGTGGTGCTTTGGGTAGGAACACTTCTGAAGAAGGGTTTTAGAAACATAGAAACATAAAAAACATACAAAAACAGGTGCAGGAGTAGGCCATTCGGCCCTTCGAGCCAGCACCGCCATTCAATATGATCATGGCTGATCATCTAAAATCAATGCCCTGTTCCTGCTTTTTCCCCATATCCCTTGATTCCTTTAGCCCCAAGAGCTAAATCTAACTCTCTCTTGAAAACATCCAGTGAATTGGCCTCCACTGACTTCTGTGGCAGAGAATTCCACAGATTCACAACTCACTGGGTGAAGCTGTTTCTCCTCATCTCAGTCCTAAATGGCCTATCCCTGATTCTTAAACTGTGACCCCTGGTTCTGGACTCCCCCAACATGGGGAAGATTTTTTCTGCATCTAGCCTGTCCAATCCCGTCATTGTGTCATCTTGTGTCTATTTTCGGTACAGACCAGCTTCTGTGGTTCCTTCCTACATCCTTTTGGTCCTTGTACGCTTTGCTAAATCTTTCAGCCAAGTGATATGGAGCCTTATATTTCTCTACATTATATTACAGAGTCACTGTTAACTTGAAAGGACACAAAATGCTGGAGTAACTCATCGGGTCAGGCAGCATTTTCGTAGGACATGGATAGGTGACGTTTCAGGTCGTGACCCTTCTACCGTGTCCCCCATCCAGTTTCTCCAGAGATACTGCCTGACCCACTGAGTTCCACCAGCACTTCGGACTATCTTTAATGGGAGGGTACTCAAAATGCTGGAGAAACTCAGCCGGTGCAGCAGCATCTATAGAGCGAAGGAGATAGGTAACGTTTCGGCCCGAAACGTTACCCATCTCCTTCGCTCCATAGATGCTGCTGCACCCTGCTGAGTTTCTCCAGCATTTTGTGTACCCTCGATTTTCCAGCATCTGCAGTTCCTTCTTTAACACTTTATATCTTTAATGGGACTTTACCCTTGCACTAAATGTTATTCCCTTTATCATATATCTGTACACAGTGGATGGCTCGATTGTAATCATGTATTGTCTTTCAAAAGCTTTGCAATGCACCTCGCCACTCGTGACAACAAACTAAGTTAAACTTTCTGCCCTTTTGGGTAAAGCAGTGACTGATTCAAGCTTCAAGATTCAAGAGATTTAATCGTCATGTGTCCCAGATATGACAATGAAATTCTTGCTTTCCTTCAACACAACAGAATACAGTAGGCATAAATAAATACAGAACAGAACAGATGAGTGTGACCATATACCAATAAATTTATATACACATGTAAATAAACAGATAAAGTGCAATGGGCTATTAATTGTTTGAGTTTGAATTTAATAGCCTGACTGCAGTTCCTTGTTCAGTTTAGGTTAGTTTGGTTTAGCATCGCGTGTACTGGGATACTGTGAAACATAGAAACATAGAAAATAGGTGCAGGAGTTCGGCCCTTCGAGCCTGCACCGTCATTCAATATGATCATGGCTGATCATCCAACTCAGTATCCTGCACCTGCCTTCTCTCCATACCCCCTGAACCCCTTTAGCCACAAGGGACACATCTAACTCCCTCTTAAATATAGCAAAAAGCCTTTGTTGCGTGCTTTCAAACTTACGAAAGGTATTGCCAGAAAATACCCATTTCCTGAAGGAACTGCAGATGCTGGTTTACACCGAAGATTAACACAAAAAGCTGGAGTAACTCAGTGGGTCAGGCAGCATCTCTGGAGAGAAGGAATGGGTCGAGATCCTTCTTCAGACGTCTCGAGCCAAAAGGTCACTCATTCCTTCTCTCCAGAGATGCTGCCTGTCCAGCTGAGTTACTCCAGCATTTTGCGCCTATATTCGCTGTAAACCAGCATCTGCAGCTCCTTCCTACACAGAACACAATGATGCACAGGCCAGCGAATGATAGAAACTGGGTTTGGCCACGGTTTAAAAAACCAGTGTGTTTACAGAGGCCCCAATCACAACGGTGTTAGTTGGTTTGACGTATTATTGACTTTGTAAATATACAGGCATATGGTGTTGTTTAATGCTCTAAATTTTACAGTAGTCAGAGATTAGTGGTTTGGCAGACACATGGAATGGCAACCACCTCAAACTGCAGTGGCTGCTGGCTCCAGCCTACTGCCAATGCTTCAGTATTCCCACCAGAGTGGCTTCACTGCAACGGAAAATGCAAAATGTAGTTTAGTTTAGTTTAGAGAAACAGCGCGGAAATAGGCTCTTCAGCCCACCAAATCCCCGCCGACTAGCGATCCCCGCACACCAGCACTATCCTGCACACTACAAATGAACTATATATATATATATATATATATACTAGACTAAGTGGGACCCGTTGGGTCCCAGCATCACACAGGAGGGCTGGTGCCCCAAAACAATATTCCACCTCTCCACCAATTCCAATATTGGTGGCCAGTGGAGGGGGGGGGGTTCTATAGCACTAGTATGGGTGTTGTGGGCAGAAGGGACTGGTTTCCAGAGGGCTAGTATGGACATTGTGGGCCAAATGGATTCTTGGGCTGGTGGCTCAGTCACTCACAGCTGGTGGGCTGGCAGTTGACTCACGGCTTATTCCTTGAAATTCCATTTCAAGCCGGGTGCAAGGCCACTAAAGACAGCGAGTCGTGACCTCTCCCTCCTCTATCTTGCAGAGACTGAGCCACGCCCACACTTCTGGGTTTTATAGTCCCTCCCCCCCTCCCACCAGAAGGGGCGTGGCCTTCATGGCATGATTGACAGGAGAGAGAATCTCAGAGAAACATAGAAACATAGAAAATAGGTGCAGGAGTAGGCCATTCGGCCCTTCGAGCCTGCACCGCCATTCAATATGATCATGACTGATCATCCAACTCAGTATCCCTTACCTGCCTTCTCTCCATAACCCCTGATCCCTTTAGCCACAAGGGCCACATCTAACTCCCTTTTAAATATAGCCAATGAACTGGCCTCAACTACCTTCTGTGGCAGAGAATTCCACAGATTCATCACTGTGTGAAAAATGTTTTTCTCACCTCGGTCCTAAAAGATTTCCCCCTTATCCTTAAACTGTGACTCCTTGTCCTGGACTTCCCCAACATCGGGAACAATCTTCCTGCATCTAGCCTGTCCAACCCCTTAAGAATTTTGTAAGTTGTCTATAAGACCACCCCCCCCCCCCCCCTCAAACTCCTAGAGTACAACCGAAAGTCTTTAGATTTTAGAGTTACAGCGCGGACACAGATACGTTGCCAATTCCACGTCCTCAGCTGTCCCAGCACTGAGCCTTGCGGCACCCCACTAGTCACTGCCTGCCATCTTGAAAAGGACCCGTTCACTCCTACTCTTTGCTTCCTGTCTGCCAGCCAGTTCTCTATCCACATCAATACTGAACCGCCAATACCGTGTGCTTTAAGTTTGTATACTAATCTCTTGTGTGGGACCTTGTCTCAACATTTTTTAAACACTAATAACTCTTTTATTTTTCATCGATGGGAAAAATCCTCTTGTCCTGCGCAGCTTAGGGGGACTGAGTAAGATGGCCAAAAATCACAGCCGTAAGTGGCAGTGTTTTTTCTAAAATCAATATACAGAACAGCAGGAAGTGGTCAAGATCAGACGTTTAGTAATATAGATATTTGACTAACAGAGGCAGTGGCACTAATTAAGAAGTGAAGGCTTATGATGCGGATTTGCATCACTTTGATGGCACAGTGATAATGCTTGAGATTTTTCCATAATCATGCTTAGTTTAGTTTGGAGATACAGAGCAGAAACAGGCCCTTCGGCCCACTGAGTCGGCGCTGACCAGCGATCCCCACACACTAACTCTATCCTACACCAACTGGGCACAATTTATAATTTTGCCAAAGCCAATTAACCTACAAACCTATACGTCTTTGGAGTGTGGGAGGAAACCAGAAATCTCGGAGAAAACGCACGCAGGTCACGGGGAGAACGTGCAAACTCCATACAGACAGCACCGGTAGTCAGGATCGAACCTGGGTCTCCGGCGCTGCAAGGTAGCAGCACTACCACTGCGCCACATATCGATTGTGTACAATCTACACCGCCACTGCATATCCACATTTTTTAAGATGACTCCATTTAGCAGCTGTTAGCTCGGAGGACAGACACACGATAGAAGCTGCATCTTTGTGAATGGGCAGCTTTGGAAGGAGTGCCGGTGAGCCCACCCCATTTTAATGTATCCGATCTATTGAATGGGATGGGTGCATGAGAAATGCTGGATGCGTTGCTTCTGCCCTCCCTCCGACTGAGTTTACAGGGCCGATGGTGACTTGACGTCTTTGCAATAGGATGGAGGAGCAACGAAAATCACATTTTCCGTCCCTGCTGTCACAATCCTTTCCGGTGGTTATTTACGGCTATCTGGGGAACGAGGCCTGCATTTCCTGTTGTTGTCATTCCTCAGCTGTGCCTGAATGTTTTGACAGCAACGCCACAGGATTAGATGTGACCCAGTCTTTATTTATTCTGGAATAAGAATCCATTTTATCACCTGATGCAATATCACTTGACATCCCCTCCCCGTGAATGGAAAAGTGTGGGAGGAAACCGGAGCACCCAGAGAAAACCTACGCCGGTCACGGGGAGGACGTATAAACTCCACACAGACAAGCACCCGTAGTCAGTCAGGATCGAACCCGGGTCCCCCTGGTCTACTGCTGTACGACTGTGTATCCACATTTTGGATTTGAAGAGAATGTGGCATAAATATTATTGGTCGCGTACGGATATAATTTCATGCAATTTTTAAATGTACAATTAATAAACACTACTTTCAAACAAGGCACAAAAAGCTGGAATAACTCAACGGGACGGGCTGCAGCTCTGGAGAGAAGGAATGAGTGACGTTTCGGGTCACCCATTCCTTCTCTCCAGAGATGCCGCCTGTCCCGCTGAGTCACTCCAGCTTTTCGTGTCTACGGTTTAAACCAGCATCTGCAGTTCCTTCCTACTGCCTTCAAGTAGATAGATTCCATCAAGTTAGGCAAGGAATATGGTCCTGATTTTGGTAATGCAAATATACAGTGATTTCCATACTAATTTTACCTAGTTTAGTTTAGTTTAGTTTATTAAATGGCACAAGAGACAATAGACAATAGGTGCCAGAGTAGGCCATTCGGCCCTTCGAGCCAGCACCGCCATTTATTATTTTTATTATACATTGTACTTATGGGCGCCTTTCAAAGACTCTCAAGGACGCCTTACAACATTTAGTAAGCAGATTACAAAATATATAACGGAATGAAACAAAACAAAACAAAAACAAACAAAAAAAAATAGTAAGGACATCAACAATACACAATTGAAAGAGAGAGACCAGCGGCAGATAATCGCGCCAGCGTTCACGCTCCCTTCCGGCAGCCATCTTGGAACGGAACAATCAAAACACATTTTAACATTGAACGTCCAAGCTCCCATCTATATTAGAACATGGAAAATAGAAAATAGAACAGAACCACACAGGTGGTGACACCGGTTGGGTTGGCAGCGCTAGTGTTGCTGCCTCACAACCCCAGGGACCCCAGGTTCGATCCTGACTACGGGCTCTTGTCTGTACGGAGTTTGTACCTTCTCCCCATGACCTGCGTGGGTTTTCTCCGAGACCTTCGGTTTCCTCCAATAGTCCAAAGACGTACAGGTTTGTAGGTTAGTGGCTTGATATAAATGTAAATTGTCCCTAGTGTGCGTAGGATAATGCTAGTTAGTGTGTGGGGATCGCTGGTCGCTGCGGACTCAGTGGGCCGAAGGGCCTGTTTCCACGCTGTATCTCTAAACTAAAGCAAACTGAACGGCCACAACAAATAGCCTAGGATCTCTGAAAGCCGTCCAGTTTCATCGCATCTGTCCCAGTCTATCTCCAAGGTTCTGTAGATTATCAAGTCTGCTCCGTGACAAAGCGGAGAAGTTGCAAATGGTGGTGTCTCCAATATAGGTTTAGGTGTGCCACTGTGGTGCATTTTGTGGGTCAATAAACAATAGGTGCAAGAGGAGGCCATTCGCCCCTTCGAGCCAGCACTGCCATTCAATGTGATCATGGCTGATCATCCCCAATCAGTACCCCGTTTCTGCCTTCTCCCCATATCCCCTGACTCCGCTATTTTTAAGAGCCCTATCTCTCTCTCTCTTGAAAGTATCCAGAGAACCTGCCTCCACCGCCCTCTGAGGCAGAGAATTCCACAGATTCACCACTCTCTGTGTGTGAAGAAGATCATCCGGCTGCGGCCAGTCCCACCAGCAGGGTTGGCTCGCCCACCATGGACAGAGGACGGAGGACCCGCCTGAAAGGCCCAGTTCGTCCTCCGCAGACCGAAGACCCCCGCCGCGGACTGTGCACCCGCCCAATGGCCTGCCTCACCCATCCAGAGTGGAAGGCGTCAGACAGAGTGCTGTCCGTGAGCTTGCCTATATCCTCCAAAAATGGACGCGTCCGAGGCAGCTGCCTGCCTCTTTTCCGGTTTTATGCTCACGGGTGGTGCTAGAGAGGGATCTAGGCACTGTCCACGGGCGCCTTGGGGGATTTCTGGGACCGCTGGGCACCGCGAGGGGCGGAATGTATCCTCAGTAAGGATGGGGAAATACAGCGCCGCCAACTCTCACACGTTGAGAATGAGACTCACGCATTTCATGCAATTGTCACGCTCTCACGCTGATCGCAGAATTTGACGTCTTCAGTTGTCGCCAACAGGGTCCGTAGCTTGTCGTATCTTGTCGCGGTTGGACGCAAGTTGACTTCGGTTGTTGCCCGTGTGGTCGTGGGTTGTCGTAGGTGGATGTCCCAATTCGCGAGGAATTGTGTCGCCGGTCGACGTAGCTTGGCATCGACTAGGTGGTATCTTGTCGTGCACATTAACGTGGGGTGGGTCTCATTCTCACTCCCAACTCTCACCCAATGTTGGCAGCCCTGGGAATAGTAATTTGAGAATATTTGTTTTGGTTTGTCTGTATTGCGGTGATGGGTTTGTCTGCATTGTTTTGTATTGTAAATAGCATTTTTTGTAAATAATTTTTATTCCGATCATTTTTGGTTAAAGAAAAGCCATGGACGCTGGACAAAGGGCCATTTTCAAGATGGCGGCGGGCAGAGGAGAGGACCAGTGTCGCCATGACAACGGGCCTTTATGGCCAAGATAAGACTGCACTCTTCAGATCTTTTCAACTTTCTTGGCGCCGGAATCGTGGCGATTCTTTGCGTGCTGTCTCGGTGAGGTCTACTATTCCATTAACAATCGTGGCACGTTTGTACCTACCCGTGATCGCGCTTGTCTTGAGGATGGCTTTGCTGGAGTTCTGCAAAGCAAAGATTTTCACTGTGCCTTAGTTCGTGGGTACACGTGACAATAAAGTTTTATCATCATCCTCATCCGCATCATCAACATATTGTCAAATACTGTGCCTTCAAAACCCCATGTCACGAAAAAATCGGAAGTAAGAATTTCTTATAAAGCACGTGGTAAGTGTATAGATCTGTTCAGGAAGTGAAAGGTGGACAGAGAAACACAAGGGGCTGAAGGTGGACATATTTGCAGGACTCGATTGGCAAAACGTAATGGTTTTTAAGGAAGTGGATACAGATAGAGTGGGTTTATTGGCAGATACAACCGTGGCATATAAGAGGCTTTTGGATAGGCACATGGATATGCAGGGATATGGATTATATGCAGGCAGATAAGACTTGGCCTAGGCCACACATTCAGCACAGACATTGTGGGCTGAAGGGCCTGTCCACCTCTTCTATGACTGTTCTATGTTAAGGAGGACAGAATTGCGGAGAGACTTTAGTTTAGTGTAGACATACGGCCCGGAAACAAGCCCTTCAGCCCACCGGGTCCGCACTGACCGGCGATCCCCGTAGACTAGCACGCTCGGGACAATTTAGAATTTTTACCGAAGCCAAATAAGCCTACAAGGCCTGTAGGCCTTTGGAGTGTGGGAGGAAACCGGAGCTCCCGGGGAAAACTCACGTAGTCATGGGGAGAACCTGCAAACTCCGTACAGACAGCACCCGTAGTCAGAATCAAACCCTTGTCTCTGGCACTGTAAGGCAGCAACTCTACTGCTGCGCCACCGGCCCTTTGATCATGAGCAGGAGTTTATTTTGGCATCATGTTCGGCACAGACACTGTGGGCCGAAGGGCCTGTTCCTGTGCTGTACTGTGCGATGTTCTAAATAAGTGGTGGACTTAATTTTAACTGTATGCAAGCAATGTTTTTCCTACGATACACTTTATTGACAATTGCAAAGTTTTGTAAGGCTTACTCACAGTCATTGAACATTATTATTTTTTAACTATTATTTATTTCACAAAAATGACAGACAAGGGTCTCGACCTGAAACGTCACCCATTCCTTCTCTCCAGCGATGCTGCCTGTCCCGCTGAGTTACTCCAGCATCTTTAGTTTTAGGTTAGTTTACTTTAGAGATGCAGCGGGGAAACAGGCCCTTCGGCCCACCGAGTCTGCACCGACCAGCGATCCCCGCACACCCACACTATCCTACGTACACAATTTACATTTACACCAAGCCAATGAACCTACAAACCTGTACGTCTTTGGAGTGTGGGAGGAATCTGAAGATCTCGGGGAAAACCCACGCAGGTCACGGGGAGAATGTACAAACTCTCTACAGACAAGCACCCGTAGTCAGGATCGAACCCGGGGTCCCTGGCGTTGAAAGCCAGTAGCTCTACCGCTGAGCCACCTATCGTGCTGCCCTTGTGTCTATATTGTGTCTATCTTCGGAAGTAAACCAGCATCTGCAGTTCATTCCTCAACATTTCTTGAGACCGCTGCTTTCACAGCACTCTAGTACTAATCAGCCTTACCATCTCCAGGCCTAACGCATGACCGGCAGCTATGGAATGTGGAAGTTATTTTGCAGGTGCAACTAGTGTATGGGAGAGACAAAGAATGGGAGCCAAACATCTTCCATCACACGAGTTGCGTGTGACTCAGCAGCAATATGCCAACATTCACTGCTGATACCCTTTCAAATAAAACACTCAGAGGGCTGCCTAATCTGTCTTCAATCTGTTCCCTGCGCAATGCAAATGTTTCAAATAAACCTCAGCACGACACAGCTGCTGGTCGGCCTTGCAGGGCTCAAAAACGAATGTTCTTTCTTTAGACATCGTTTCGTAGTTTTTCCGATTTACGTTGAGCTAAAAAAGAGAGTATTCGAGCGAAGATAGACACACACAAGATGCTGGAGGAACTCAGCGGGACGAGCAGCATCTCTGGATAGATGAGAGAATGGGTGACGTGTCGGCTCGAGACACTTCTTCAGACTGAGAGTCGGGGGAGAGGGAGTGTTGGAAAGGGCAGTCTCAAGAGGAGGGGGAGGTGTTGTGTTTATAAAGTGCCGCTCGCGACCCCAGTCCAACTCAAAGATTTTTACGACCGATGAAATATTCACTTGCAGCCGAGTCGCTGTGATGAAGTGCGAATATTGGCAGCCAATTTTCACACAGCAAGATCCCGCCATGTGACAATTTGTTTTAACGACATTAAGCACAGGATTAAAAATTGGCCAGGAGAACTCTTCTTTTCTTCTTGGAACTTATTATTGCACTCTCTTTTATCGCTGTCTTCAGAGTAAGGTCGACGTGAACTGACACAACCATTCCAAAAGAAAAAAAATTTGCAACGCGAGCTGACAAATCCAAACCGTTCTGAGTCTCCAATAACCCGCGCTGCCAAGACTATTTCTTATCTACGATCTTTCAGCTTTCTTGGCTGACAGATCATTTGCTTAAGTATGTATTAGGCTCAAGCCTACAAATTTGTTCCTTGTTATTCGGGTCAGACAAAGAAGCAACATTATAAAACAATTATTTCCAGATTTTGATCTGATATCTTGATAAAAGCGAGATTTCTGACATCAACTGAGGGCAAAACAGGCTTCAAATAAGCAGAAGAGGGGAGTAGTTATGACGATTCTGGGGGCACGAAACCCCTTCAAATGGAGAAAAGATTATTAGCTCATATTTGTTTATACATTATTAAAGGTTCCAAGGCTGTACAATTACATGGGTGATGTTTTTGGGTCAAGACCTTTCTTCAGATGTGTCTTGACCCATGACTTCACCCATTCCTTCCCTCCAGAGATGCTGCCTGTCCCGCTGAGTTACTCCAGCATTTTGTGTCTATTTTTGGTTTAAACCAGCGTCTGCAGTTCCTCCCTCCACTGTACAATTGCATGACGTACTAGTTCACCAGAGTGGATAACAGCATATTAGGGCTGTACGTCAAAGTGAAAAGAATAGGGAAAATAACATTTGTGGGTCGCGCAGTGGCACAGCGGTAGAGAAGCTGCCTTATGTCATGTTGTTACTTGTATGTCATGTTGTTACTTGTGGGCGGAGCACCAAGGCAAGTTCCTTGTATGTGAATACTTGGCCAATAAACTTACTTACCTACTTACTTTACAGTGCCAGAGACCCGGGTTCGATCCTGACGACGGGCGCTTGTCTGTACAGAATTTGGACGTTCTCTCTGTGACCAGGCGGGTTTTCTCCGGGTGCTCCGGTTTCCTCGCACATTCAGAGACGTACGGGTTTGTAGGTTAATTAGGCGTAAAAACAGCCCGTGGTGGGTGCCAGCGGTCAGTTGAGGACATGCCGCTGAGAGAGCATAGAGGGACCCGGTGTGTGGGGGGCCGCCGACAACAAAGAGGGACCATTGGGACCACATTGAACACTTTGCAACTTAGTCAGTGTCCTTTAGGTGGCGACTCTTTGCATACCTTGCGTACGGTTCGCAAAACAAAGTATTTCACTGCTACATGTCACATGTGATAATAAAGTGTCCTCAGCAATCAACAGTTTGAAAGGATCCAACTCCAAGTGCAGTGCTGCGAGCCAAAAATGTTTTTTAAATCCCGCAATTTTCCTTGGGAGCAACAGCTATTTGAAGCATTCCGAAGTTGTTGTTAGACTCATGAAGTAGATAAAGATATTTCTATTCGAGTTTGCTTTGGTCAACCTCTGGCTCAGGCACCCAGAGTGTAAAAGTGTGTTTATGGCAGAGCATTTACATTTGAATCATTTCCTCCATCTCAGATATTGTTTCACCAGCCTGCTTCTCTGTGCTGCATTATCAAGCTTTGCAAGCCAAGAATTCCAAGCTCTATTCAAATTGTTTCGATGCCGGTGGTTTTTGCAACGATCTGTGTTCCTCGTGGTGTGAATGTTATGTGCAGAATGCAATCTCCCCTGGGGCCTCAGTGCTGTCCATTTACTCCCTCCCTCCCTCCTACCCTCCCTCCCTCCTACCCTACTATCCCCCCCCCCCCCCCCCCACCCCCCCCCCCCCCCCCCCCCCGCACCACATTATTTGAATGTGCAATGCTACTTGGCAAATTCCACTCTGCAAGATGAAATGTCGATTTGCACTTATTTGGCCCCAGAGCAATTCCCACTCATGTCAAGGGGCTTTAACACGCCAAAGGGTGCGAGCCCCCAAAATCTCATTCTAGAAGCCCCGCTGTTGGGAGCCATTCAGCACGCAGGTATCGCAAAGAGGGTCCGAAGGACAGCACGGAAACAGGCCCTTCGGCCCACCGAGCCCACACCGACCGACCGGTCATCTCCGTGCACTAACACTATCCTACACACACTAGGGACAATTTTACATTGATACCGAATCCAATTAGCCTACAAAACCTCCACATTTTTGGAGTGCGGGAGGAAACCGGTGATCTCGGAGAAAACCCACGCAGGTCACGGGGAGAACGCACAAACTCCGTACAGACAAGCGTCCGTAGTCTGGATCGAACCCGGGTCTCTGGCGTTGTAAGGAAGCAACTCCACTGCTGCGCCACTGTGCCTCAAAGACGACCCCAAGAACTCACCTAGACTCAGCGGGAAAGTGGAAGTGACAGTTTAGTTATCAGTTCCAGCAAACATATTTTTGGATTCTCCAGTTTCCCTCACCCCTGACTCTCAGTCTGAAGAAAGTTCTCGACCCGAAACGTCACTCGTTTGTTCTCCCCAGAGATGCTGCCTGTCCCTCTGAGTCACTCCAGCATTTTGCGTCTGTCTTTGGTGTAAACCAGCATCTGCAGTTCCTACCTACATATTTTGCCTGCTCCACTGCGAAATCTCCTCAAGGTGCGTCTACTTTGAAGATGTTCTCCTCCCCTCTCCGACGAGAGTTCTGCAACACCCTCTCTCGCTGCTCCCCCACTGTGCTGTTGTATTCACACCTTACCCTTCCATCTCTCAAGTTTCCTTCCCCCTGACCCTCAGTCTGAAGAAGGGTCTCGATCCGAAACATGACATAGAAACATAGAAAATAGGTGCAGGAGGAGGCCATTCGGCCCTTCGAGCCAGCACTGCCATTCATTGTGATCATGGCTGATCGTCCCCAATCAATAACCCGTGCCTGCCTTCTCCCCATATCCCTTGATTCCACTAGCCCCTAGAGCTCTATCTAACTCTCTCTTAAATCCATCCAGTGATTTGGCCTCCACTGCCCTCTGTGGCAGGGAATTCCACAAATTCACAACTCTCTGGGTGAAAAAGTTTTTTCTCACCTCAGTCTTAAATGACCTCCCCTTTATTCTAAGACTGTGGCCCCTGGTTCTGGACTCGCCCAACATTGGGAACATTTTTCCTTCATCTAGCTTGTCCAGTCCTTTTATAATTTTACTTCGGAGTCACGTGAGTGACTTCGTGAAGACCCCGCCAGCAAGCATGCGCGACATATCGTCGACCGCATGCGAAGCGACAGGCAGGGAAGAGGGGCGCTCCTCCACCGGAATGGACCTGCAGGTAAGGTAAACTAACCTGCGGTCGGATTTTCTTCCAGGGACTCTGTGTGACAGAGTACTCCATGGGCCGCTTCGAGACTGACTGCGGACCGCGGGATGCGGGCAGTCAACGGCGGCAGCAACAGACCAGGTCGGGCAGCCTGTTGACCCAGGAGGGTCCGGGCTCACAGACTCGCCGTTCGTAGCGAGCGGCAGCCCGACTCAACACCGCAGCCCGCAGGATCACGGCGGACTGACGGCAACGCTACCCGGAAGTCGGGTAAGCCCGTTGACCCAGGAGAGTCCGGGCTCGGAGACTGCCATTCGCGGGTAGTGAAGGCAGAGCAGGAGCTCCGACTCACAACATAGGCGGGAGACTTGCCGTTAGCGGCAGTCTATATTCCCGCATGAGAGTCTGGTCACCATGGGAGCTGGGGGGGGGAGTGCGCTCCTCCACCGGCAGCTTCACAAAGGCCCTCAGGTAAGTTATACTAACCTTGAGTTGCTTAGCTGCTGTAGTAGACGTATTTGCTTACAGAAACGATGGACAGGAAGACCAGAATGAAGGCATCGAAGCATGCCTCCAAGGGCCGCGGGATTTCGGACAGGAGTCAGCGGCCACAATCCTCGGAGCTGCCCGCAACACCGGCAGCACCCGCTCCGCGGGCCGGGAAAAGAACGCGGAAGTCGGGGAGCCCTGCGCAACCAGGACCCGACTCTCCACCACGGCTGACTATGGAACCACATGGTAGGAGCACCGCGCGGGAGCAGGGTAGGGAAGACCCTGACTCCCTACCACTGTCACCTAAACATAGGGACAGTGGCATGAAGGTGCGTAAACGTGTTCCCCACTGTGCGGCACGTTCTGTCTCCCCTCCAATGCAGGTCACCAGAGGGCGGACCAGGGGAAGAACCGCACTGAGGTCGAGGAGCCCCGCTGCCGCCAGATCGCGGACGGCGAGGGATCGAGATCTGAGTCTGGGAGCCCCGCAGGTGCGGCTGGAGCAGACTCACCACCGGGGGAGCCTGCCAGATCGCGGGCCGGTGGCAACACATCTCGGTCACCGCACCCCGCGTTAGCGACTGGACGTGACCATGCATCGCCTTTGTCCCGGTGGCAAGCCCACACGGATATCGGTGAACCCCGCTTCGTTGGCTGGAACCGACACCTCACCGCTTATGTCTTTCCAGACAGGCTTCAGTCCGGAGGACCGCGGACTAGCGGCATGTCCACGCGGGAGTCGCAGAGCCCGCAGGAGCGGCAGGCAGCGACATCCTGCCTAGGCACCCTAGTCATCACCTCGATGAGGTGCGGGCCTATGGCAGAAGCCTCAGTCGTTCAGGGGAACCTGAGGAAGTCGACCTGTTGTCCGCAGATAGCGGCGGCGGTCGCATGGCCCGTATGGAGCGCATGATGGAGCGACTCCTTGAGCGATATCTCCCCCGGCAGGATCGGATGTCCTCAAGTTCCAGGAGACATGCATCTGGGCCACCCAGCATATCCCCTTCATCGGTGGGGAGTGCCAGGAGTCAGCAGCTGGCTGACGTTGAAGAGGGGTTGGCGCAGGAACCTGCAGCACCTGAAATACCTCAAGAGGAATTTCTCGACGTGGTTTCCAAATTTGGCCAGCCAAGGCACGGAGATGACGGAGGAGCAGGAAGATGCTCTTGCGCCACTGTGTAATACACAGTACGAGATAAACTCCTTCCGGAAAATCTCCATCAAACCACTCACAACCCAAAATTCGCGGGTTTGTGCAAAGCCCCTGCTACGCTGCCACCGAGACAGCTGTTCGGTGAAGACCTGCCAAAACAGGTAAAAGACCTGGACGAGGAGGCAAAAGCGGTCGGGTTGATGTAACCACCATCCTCGAGCAGGCCACCGGCGTATCGCAGCCAGCATCCTTACGCTACATCTAACAGGCCTCGGGTTCAACCCGACAGGGCAATCAGAACCTATCCACCAGTCGCACCCTATCAACAAAAGCCTTTTTTTAGGACAGGGCCCACAGCGACCAGCGTGGAAGATGCGCCAACCCCACATTCCACAACACAACGAACCAAAAAAGCCCAGAACATCAAGGCCCGCCGGTAACCATGGAGGTAAGGGGGTCTGGTTCTCTTGGGAGTGTTGCATGTATAACCTCACAAGTAGGAGGGAGGTTGCGTACATTCTGGGATGCATGGGGTTCTGATTGTCACTATCCCAGGGAACAAAGCAATAGACATAATAGAGGCATGTAACAGCCTTGCTTGCGCCAGAAACCGACTATTGGACATGCTGCTAAGGTGATTGGGAAACTTGTAGCTACATTCCAGCTGCACAATTTGGGCTGTTACACTATCAAAGCTTGCAAAGAGCAAAAATCTCAGCATTAAAAGCGAATGCTGGACATTTTGACAGGCCTATGCAGCTGCCAAACAAGGCAAAAATTGAGCTACAATGGTGGATTAGCAATGTTTGTGATTGTTTTAATCCCATCATTATATCAAACCCATCAGTCGTGTTACAAACCGACGCAAGTGCCCAGGGCTGGGGAGCTACCGACACCACTTCCAGTGGTGGCGGCAGATGGGATTTGCACGAATCTACTCTTCTTCAATCACAAGGTATAAACTATTTGGAAATGCTGGGAGCATGTCACGGGCTGCGGGCTTACTGCACTAATCTGCATCATACGCATGTCCGTCTTCAAAATAAATAATACCACTGAGGTGGCGTATTTAAACCATATGGGTGGTATCAAGTCAATATCTTGTGATAAATTGGAAAATTTAATTTGGCTCTGGTGTATTGAAAGAAATATTTGGATATCAGCTACGTACCTTCCGGGTAAGCTCAATACAGTGGCGGACACCAGGTCACGAGTATTTAATAACGAGATCAAGTGGATGTTGAACCCCCAAATAATTGCTAAAATTATAGCCAAATATGAACACCAGATATCGACCTCTTTGTGTCCAGGTTGAACCATCAGATACCAACATATGTCTCTTGGGAACCAGATCCTGGGGCAGTGGCGATGGACGCGTTCTCGCTACGTTGGGGGAAATCGGTTTCTATGCTTTTCCCCCCATTCTGCCTCATTAGTCGGGTATTGCAGAAAATTCAACTAGATTCTGCAACAGGTATACTTATGATACCCGACTGGCCCACACAACCATGGTACCCGGTGGTCCTCAACATGATATAAGAACCATGGGCACAGGTTACCAAATGCCCGAATTGGTGACCAATCCCATAACAGGGGAAAATCATCCGTGCCATGGTCATCTGAACCTGTTGGCTTGCAGGTTCTGAAGAGGCCACTACTGGAATTCGGGCTGTCATCAAAACCCATGGACATCATAACAGCATCGTGCAGAGAGTCCACAAGGAAGCAGTACCTCACCCACATAAGGAAATGGGAGGCCTTGTGTAGTCGGACCAAGACCACCTACAACTCTGCTACGATCTCCAATGTGCTGGAATTCCTCACGGGCCTTCATTATGATGAGGCCCTCAATTACAGTGCCATAAACAGTGCCAGGAGTGCACTGTCGTCCTATCTCAACATTGGAGTGGGATCTCACCAGCTGGTATCCAAACTATGAGGGGTATATTCAATTCCAACCCTCCCCAACCACGATATTATATTACCTGGGATATACGGGGTGGTGTTGACCCTACTCAGGAGCTGGTCACCTTTGATGGATTTACCACTGGACTAACTCACCTTCAAAGTGGTGATGTTAATGGCACTGACCACAGCACAACGGGTCCAGACTCTACAGAAACTAAAACTGGATAGAATGGTCTCGACCCCCAATAAAGTGACTTTCTTTATAGATGAGTTGTTTAAACAACACAGACCTGGGACTACAGGACTGAAAATGGAATTCCTAGCATATCCCGTTGATGTAAGACTCTGTATAGCCACCTATATCCGACATTATATTAATGTCACACACACCATCAGGAATATGGAGACGGGTCTGTTTATCAGCCATGAAAACCCACATCACAGGGTGACGGTGCAGACTATCTCCAGGTAGCTCAGGGTGGTATTCGGTGCAACAGGTAAGACACTAACATTTTAAAATCTCATTCTACCAGGGCTGCATCCACATCAGTGCCGAGGACCATGGAGGTACCCATGGATCATGTCCTCGCAATAGCGGGCTGGGCCGGTGAAAGTACATTTCAGCGTTTTTATAACAAACCTGTGGCCGCTCCCGCAACGTTGGCGGAGTCAGTTTTAAGTGCTGTTCCCTAAACGTTTGTCCCCGAGTTCAGGGGTTTTTTGTTTGTATTAACAAATATGTTATTATTTTTCAGCTTGTTCAAGTCTGAAATACGTTAACATACTTCCTCCATCAGGAATTATGGCAGTGTGTGAGCATGGACGTGGTCCATGGCATGGAATCACAGAGCTTTGAAATCTTCACAAAGTCACTCATGTGACTCTGAAGCAAAATAGTAAGATTAAACGAGAACTTACCAGTTTGAAGTTTGATCTTTATTTTATGAGGAGTTACGATAAGGGATTTTGTGCCCTCCGCTCCCAACCCTCTATCATAAGGCCAACCGCTATATTAGAGTCTCTTAAATCTTACTATCTTCAGTCATTGTTGTTATCTGTGATTCCACACCGCTGCTTTGAAGAATGTCGCGCATGCGTGCTGGCGGGGTCTTCACGAAATCCCTCATCGCAACTCCTCATAAAATAAAGATCAAACTGCTAACTGGTAAGTTCTTGTTTAATCTTACTATTTTACATGTTTCCATAAGATCCCCCCTCATTCTTCTAAACTCCAGTGAATACAAGCCTAGTCTTGTCAATCTTTTCAATGACCCGTTCCTTCTCTCCAGAGATGCTGCCTGTCCAGCTGGCTACTCCAGTGTTTTGTGTCTGTCTTTGGTGTAAACCAGCAAATGCAGTTCCTCGTTAGATGTTTGAACACATTTCTGATAATTGCATGATTATGAGCTTGGCAACAAAGCAATGGCCTGGAACTGTCTGCCTGTGTTCACACTGTTTGCTAATTATTTATTCAAGATATGCATTGCCTTCATGCGCCGGCTACAGGTAGACTAATTGATAAACAATACTGCTTTTTTAAAAAATAAAACCTGTCGGATAAACTCTCTCTGAATGCTTCCACTGCATGGTTTTTTCTTCTCAGGAAGAGCAAACACATGAATGTAACTGGTATCTCTAAACTACACTAAACATGCAACCTCTGATTATCTGTGGGCGCCAATAACTAATGCAAATGACAGTATTTTCAGCAACAAACCTTTAGGCTTGAGGCTTGATTGAGAGAACTTGTTACATCTGACGTTGTTATAGCGAGTATTCAGGAGCGTCTGTTTCTGCCTTAGCACCAATGACTTGAGGTCCGTTGCACAACTTAAACAGGGCAGATTATAGAAGAGCACCAGCCGGTACACACATTTAGGATAAATCTGCCAATAATTCTTGGAAAATAATGTCCAGGTTTCAAAATGTTGGATATAACCAACCTTGGAATGTCCTTCACGATGCGATTGAATTTTTTTGTGAAGACAAATTCTTACTCTATTAAAGGGAATAGGGGGCGCCGTCCTGTATGGTATGGCTGCCCAGCCTGCGGCTGTTTGTTTTTCACTCTTTTCTTTATTTTTAGTGAGTTAAAGTGTTTTGTTTTGGAGTTCTATTCTTTTTTGTGAGGGGGGGGGGGGAAGGGGGAAACTACTTTTCCTGGTCCCTACCTGGTCGGAGAGGCAGTTTTTCTCCGGGCTGCTCTTCTGACCCGTCCTCGCGGCCTACCAGCGGGCCTGGAGCGGTGTTTCCTGAGGAGACCGCCCAGAACCTCGGCTTCGGCGGCGGCACTGCGCTGGAGTGCCATCGCGGAGCGGGCGATGCCTTGCCTGGGTCGCCGCGCTGGAACTCCGGTGAGCTGAGACTGCCGATGAAACATCGTGGAGCTGCGGGACTGTGGAGCGGCCGGCTGCGGGCGGCGGCGCTGACTTTAACATCGGGAGCCAGTGGTGGAGCTCCATCCAGCGCGGCCTTGTTGGCTTCGGAAGCCGCGGACTCCGGTAAGGAAGCGGCCGTTCCAGGTGTCCCAGCCGCTGAGAGGATTCTCCCGACGCCGGAGCACCATCATCCGGCGAGAACGGCCTGGAACATCGGGCCTCCGTGAAGGCGACTGCGGAGGCCTCAATAGGCCCGACTATGGGTGGACATGGGATGGGGACTGGACTTTGTGCCTTCCCTCATAATGGGAACCATTGTGGGGGGATGTTTTTATGTTTAAAATCTCTTTTATTATTGTTATGTCTGTATTCTTTTTTTATGTGCTGCACTGGCAAGAAGCATTTCACTGCACCAACTGGTGTACGTGACCAATAATATAATCTTTGAATCCTTTGAACCTTTGGAAAGAACAATTTGCAGTGGACGTGTTGCAGTGATAGACAATAGACAATAGACAATAGGCGCAGGAGAAGGCCATTCAGCCCTTCGAGCCAGCACCACCATTCAATGTGATCATGGCTGATCATCCCCAATCAGTTTATTTTAGTTTAAAGATACAGCATAGAAACAGACCCTTCAGACCACCAAGTCTGCACCGACCAGCGATCATCGCACATTGACACTACCCTACACTAGGGACAGTTTTAACATTTTTTGCCAAGCAATTAACCTACAATTCTGTATGTCTTTGGAGTGTGGGAGAAAAACCGAAGATCTCGGAGAAAACCCGCGCAGGTCACAGGGAGAACGTACAAACTCCGTACAGACTGCGCCCGTAGTCTGGATCGAACCCGGGTCTCTGGCGTTGCGCCACTGAGCACACAGAGGCTTACAGCTTTTAAACTTTGTCTAATAATAGTTATTTTTCTTAGTTGTTTAAATCTATTTGAATAGTCTCTGTCTATCAGAGGCCGCGGTGAGGGCATCGGTGAACTTTAGGGTCTGAATGGTACGCCTGGTTGGGCCTGGTCAAGACAGTCGCACGGAACATCAGATGCTGTGATCTTGTATAGAACACAGAGGGTGGGAGCTACATGGAATGAGCTGCTAGAGGAGGGAATGGAGGCAGATACAACGACATTTAAAATACATTTGAACAGGTACATGGGCTGATAAGGTTTAGAGGGACATTGGCGAAATGCGGGCTGATGGGACAGCTTGGTCGGTGTGGGCAAGTTGGGCCGAAGGGCCTGTTTCTGGGCTCTATGGCACAAGTTTCTGGGCTCCATGGTGCTATGGCTCCTGCCAACGTTACGAAACTTGGAAGACAGACACAAAATGCTGGAGTAACTCAGCGGGACAGGCAGCGTCTCTGGAGAGAAGGAATGGGTGGTGTTTCGGGTTGAGACCCTTCTTATGTAACTTGGTGCTGATTTGTATCTGGAGGTGTGAAGGTACAAAACCCTGCGTCAAAGAGGATGTACATTCTGCCTTCCTCTACTCGAGGACATAGCAGAGTGCAATACCAAGCACATTACACCGAGTGAAGCACGTTGCAAATGTGTTAATTGTTGCAGCATCGCGTATTAGAGCCTGCGAGATGAAGCCAAATCGTTTTAGTTGACTCCTTCACCCAAATCCCAGATTAAAGTGTAAATTCTGTTTTTTTTTTCCAATGTATTGCTTCCATCTTGAAACTGTGTGGTCCAAGGCTGATCGTGGAACATGGAACATGAACAATACAGCACAGGAACAGGCCCTTCAGCCCACGGTGTCTGTGCCCAGATACACTAATGTTATCTGCTTCATCGGCGGTCACTCGAAACAGGTATGACTGTCCTTGTATGACGCCGGTGCGAAACTTTGTTTAACGTGGGGGAGACTGGTGCACAGACAGCCACCCCACGGTCCTTGACAGATCTGGGTCAGGATCCAGTGGCATGGAGTCCAAGACGACCGGGGACCCTTTTCTGCCGCAGCCTTCATCCGCCTTCCCAGCCGTTGTGACGCTCCACTAAGGTCAGCCATCGTCCTCTGCCTGTTCCACCGTTGAGGTCTTGGTTGGATTGCTCTTTGTCAGGGACCTCCCCCTCGACCTTACCGCCATGGGTGGCCCTACCAGGAGCGTAGCTCCAGACGGCATCGCTCTCAGGATCTCAGGACCACACGAGCTTCTCCACCACGACAAGGTGACAATCCACGGAGAAGCTTCTGCCTGCACATGATCCATAACACTCCATTCACTAGATGTCCACGTGCCGAACTAAAAGCCTCTTGAATAGACAATAGACAATAGACAATAGGTGCAGGAGTAGGCCATTTGGCCCTTTGAGCCAGCACCGCCGTTCAGTGTGATCACGGCTGATCATCCCCAATCAGTACCCCGTTCCCGCCTTCTCCCCACATCCCCTGACTCCGCTATTTTTAAGAGCCCTATCCAGCTCTCTCTTGAAAGCATCCAGAGAACCTGCCTCCACCGCCCTCTGAGGCAGAGAATTCCACAGACTCGCCACTCTCTGTGAGAAAAAGTGCTTCCTCGTCTCCGTTCGAAATGGCTTACTCCTCATTCTTAAAATCCAATCCATTCAGATAATACTACGCATGAATACAATCAGACCAAGCATAAGTGTGAAGAGAAGGATACCAGAGTGTAGCGTAACAGTTCCAGAGAAAATGTCCAATGTCCGCAATGAGGTAGGTTGGAGGATTGGGACTGTACCCTCGCTCACGGAAGGACTGTTCTGAAGCCTGATAACAGAGGGGAAGATGCTGTTCCTGAGTGTGGTGGTGTGTGGTTTTAAACTTCTGTACCTTCTTGTTTACTTTAAAGATACAGTGTAAAAACAGGCCGTTTGGCCCAACTGAGTCCACACTGACCAGCAATCATCCCGTACACTATCACTGGGGACAATTACTTTTTTTTAACCGAAGACAATTAACCCACAGGCCTGTACGTCTTTGTAGTGTGGGACGCACCCAGAGAAAACCCACGCGGTCACGGGGAGAACGTACAAACTCCACTCAGAGAGCTGCCGCAGTCAGGATCAAACCCGGGTCTCTGGAGCTGCAAGGCAGCAACTACCGCTGCGCCACTGTACCACCCTCATGCCCAACAGGAGCAGGGGGAAGACGGAATGACCGGGATGGGAGAGAACCTTGATTATGTTGACTCCTTTCCCAAGGCAGCGTGAAGTGTAAATGTGCCGATGGTGGGGACTTTGGTCTATGTGATGGACTGGGCCAAGTCCACAAATCACTGCAATTCCCTGCGGTCATGGGCGGAGCTGTTCCCAAACCAAGCTGTGATGCAACCCGACAGTGTGCTCTCTATGGTGCATCTGTACAAGGGTCGTAGGAGATTTCCTCTTGAGGTCAAATGTATTCATCTACCCTGGGGCTGTAGAAAGCTTCTTGTCCGGAAACATCACAATCTGGTTTGGGAACAGCTCTGCCCAGGACAGGAAGGCTCTGCAGAGAGTAGTGCGTTTGGCCGAATGCACTATGGGAACTTCCCTCGCCCCCCCCTGCAGGACCTAAACATCAGAAGGTGCAGATCCAGAGCCAGCAACATAATGGAGGACCCCTACCACCCCAGCAACGGACTGTTCCAGCTGCTACGGTCAGGCAAGTGCCTTTGCTGTCATGCTGAGAAAACGGAGAGAGTGAGACAGAATTTCTTACCACAGGCCATCAGGACAGTAAACTCTTATCTCACCAGCGACTAATTAACTGTTGTGTTGTGTCTTTTTTTAATTGTTTTTTTTTCTAACTTGTAAATACTGATTCTGTTCTGTTCTATTCTGTAGTTTTTGCACAATCCGCAGGCATTGCCACTTTCATTTCCCTGCACATCTCGTATGCGTATGTGACAAATAAACTTGACTTGACTTTACTAAAGAAATATGTGGGCTGGAACTCACTGCTCCACAGTTCAGTGAAGGCAGGGAAACCCTCATAGTTAGACAATACCAATGGCTCAATGGTGGTTCCTCATCGCCACGCACGCATGCACAGCAAAATTCTTGCACCCCTCGTCATTGTTAACTCGGAGAAGGTGACAACGAAGGAAACGGGGATCAAATGTAAGGGGTTACCGTCAGACTGGTCGGAGATCTGGGAAGCGGGAGGGACGGAGAGAGAGGGGAGGGATGGAGAGAGAGGGTTACTTGAAGTTAGAGAAGTCCAAAGTCCAGTCCACATGCTGGATGTACTGGAGCGGTTCCAAATCCAGGCGAGCCCAGGCTGCTGCAGGGCCTACACCGTCGCCCTCGATCAGCTCGGCCTGCCAACGCACACGCCCCTCTCCTCTCCCGCCCGATCTCCTGACCGCCCGACCGCATCTGTGACCCGGGGAGGGGGGGCGCCTCCTGCAGCGGACTTTGAAGGCCCGGCCTCTCTCCTGCCGGCCCACTCCTCACATCCGGCAGTGCCAGCAGCCCCCCCCCCCCCCCCCCCCCCCCCCCCACTCCTCGACTCGCCAAAGTTTAGCTTGTGATGTGCCATAGCTAGGGTCCAAATATTGGAACATGTAGGAAGGAACTGCAGGTGCTGGTTTACACTGTAGATGGACACAAAATGCTGGAGTAACTCAGCGGGACAGGCGGCATCCATGGATAGAAGGAATGGGTGATGTTTAGAGTCGAGACCGAAACCGTCAGTCTTCAGACTGCGAGCCAGAGGAAACAAGGAACAAAGACACAGAGACAAGGAACGGTCAGTTGTGAAAATGAGACATCAAAAGGGATGAAGTTCGAGGAATTTGCATGGGCAGCTTACGCCCCAACGGTTTGAATATTGACTTCTCTAACTTCAAGTAACCCTTGCTTCCCCTCTCGCTCCGTCGCTCCGCCTTCCCAGATCTCCGACCTGTCTGACTGTCCCTGGTTACATTTTGTCTCTGCTTCCTTGTCACCTTCTCCCAGCTAACAATGATCTATTCTACATTTTCCTTGATCCGCATCTCTTTTGACCACATTTTCACACCTAACCCTTCCTTATCTCCTCTGACTCTTAGTCTGAAGCAATGTCTCGACCCGAAATGTCATATGTGGAGAGAATGGAGCGGTTGGTCTTGTACACTCTGGACTTTAGAAGGTTGAGAGGGGATCTTATTGAAACATATAAGATTGTTAAGGGTTTGGACACGCTAGAGGCAGGAAACATGTTCCCGATGTTGGGGGAGTCCAGAACCAGGGGCCACACAGTTTAAGAATAAGGAGTAAGCCATTTAGAACGGAGACGAGGAAACACTTTTTCTCATAGAGAGTTGTGAGTCTGTGGAATTCTCTGCCTCAGAGGGCGGTGGAGGCCGGTTCTCTGGATACTTTCAAGAGAGAGCTAGAGAGGGCTCTTAAAGATAGCGGAGTCAGGGAATATGGGGAGCAGGCAGGAACGGGGTACTGATTGGGGATGATCAGCCATGATCACATTGAATGGCGATGCTGGCTCGAAGGGCCAAATGGCCTACTCCTGCACCTATTGTCTATTGTCTCCCATTCCCTCTCTCCAGAGATGCTGCCTGTCCCGCTGAGCTACTACTCCAGCTTTATATGTGTATCTTGAGTTTCAAAGTTGGGTGGTGGGAACAAAGAACCAAAGATGCTGGCTAATGCAACAAAAAAACACAAAGTGCGGGAGTAACTCAGCAGGTCAGGTAGAATCTCTAAAGAGCATGGATAGGTGACATTTCGGGTCGAGACTCTGGGAAGATTACTCCAGAGTTTTGTGTCCATCTTCCAAGTGTTCCAAAGTTGGATCAGCCTCTAGAATTCCTTTTTGGCCAGCACGGATCCGCAGGATTAGACCTACGTTGTAAACTCCTATCACTGCTCAATGATTATGAGTTGAGAGATTGGGAGTTGATCGTTCGCAGCTGCAGTCTGCCTAATCAGCATCAGGGGTGTGCTTATTTTCTCATAACAACCTGTTGCATGGATCAGTTTGGCTGCATGTTGTAAACTTACACACATTACTCACCATTTAATAGTCAGGGACATCACACTGTGTTCAGACTTAATTTGAAAATAAAAATCGGGGTTTTTAACCAAGAGCTGCGGTCCCATAAACTGACAAGTTGTTAGTATCGTGCATTCCCCCCCCCCCAACCCCCCACCCACCCACGTACGAAGCTCGATAACTAAACGCGCCCGTGACCCTCGTAATTTATAGCTGCTATGAAATATTTTTTTTACTGGGACCAATATCCTGTGTTTTTACCTTGTCAGAACCCCCCCCCCCCCACCCCCCCCCCACCCCCCCCAAAGAGTTATTAACGAATGTTATTGGGACTTGATGTTATAGGAAAAGAGCGCACGGCACGGTGGCGCAGCGGACGAGTCGCTGCCTTATGCCCCTGTCCCACTTAGGAAACCTGAACGGAAACCTTGACGGAAACCTCTGGAGACTTTGTGCCCCACCCAAGGTTTCCGTGCGGTTCCCGGAAGTTCCCGGAGGTTCCCGGAGCTTTTTGTCAGTTTCGACCATTAGGGAGACTGACAAAAACCTCCGAGAACCTCCGGGAACCGCACGGAAACCTTGGGTGGGGCGCAAAGTCTCCAGAGATTTTCGTTCAGGTTTCCTAAGTGGGACAGGGGCATTAGGCAGCGATTCTTCTGCTGCGCCACCGTGCCGTGCGTTCTTTTCCTATAACATCAAGTCCCAATAACATTAGTTAATAACTTTTTAGTGGGGGTGGGGGGTTTCTGACAAGGTTAATACACAGGATATTGGTCCCAGTAAAAAAATTATTTCATAGCAGCTATAAATTGCAGCGCCAGAGACCCAGGTTCGATCCCGATCAGGGGGTGCTTGTCTGTACGGAGTTTGTGCGTTCTCCCCCGTGACCTGTGTGGGTTTTCTCTGGGATCTCCGGTTTCCTCCTCCCACGCTCCAAAGGCGTACAGGTTTGTAAGCTGATTGGCTTCGGTAAAATTGTAAATTGTCCCGAGTGTTTGTTAGAATAGTTTCAGTGGTCGGCCCGGTCCCGAAGGGCCTGTTTCTGCGCTGAATCTCTAAATTTTAAAAGATTGTAATGAGATGGTCACTGTAATCCTCAGGGCGTACGAGAATGAGAGGTGATCTTACAGAGGTGTACAAGATCATGAAGCTAATAGACAGGGTAGATGCACAGAGTCTTTTTACCCAGAGTGGAGGAATCAAGAACCAGAGAACATAGGTTTAAGGTGTGAGGGGAAAGTTTTAATAGGAATCTGGCAGGCGACTTTTTCACAACGAGGGTGGTGGGTGCATGGAATGAGCTGCCAGAGGAGGTAGGTGAGGCAGGGACTATAGCAACATTTAAAAGACATTTACTCAGGTACATGGATAGGAGACAGGTTCAGAGGGATATGGACCAAATACCGGCAGGAGGGTCCAGTGTACATGGAGTACCTTGGTTGGCATGGGCAAGCTGGGCCGAAGGGCCTGTTTTCATGCTGTATGACTCTATGACTATATATATATATATAGTTTAGAGATACAGCTCAGTAACAGGCCCTTCGGCCCACTGAGTCCGTGCCAGCAATCAGCGATGCCCGCACATTAAGACTATCCCACAGACACTAGGGACAATTTACAATGCTACTAAGCCAATTAACCTACAAACCTGTATGTATGTCTTTGGAGTGCGGGAGGAAACCGGAGCACCCGGAGAAAACCCACGCAGGTCACGGGAGAAAGTACAAACTCCGTACGGGCAGCACCCGTGGTAAGAATCGAACCCGGGTCTTTGGCACCGTTAGGCAGAAGCGTCTACGCCGTGCCACCGCGCCGTGTCGTGCCTTGTGATGCCTTCTCTGCGTGTCTCCCCGAAGTGACCATCGCCTGTCAGTGCGCAGAGTAAGCGCAGAATCTGCTGCTGTTCGGATTACGAGGCTGCAAACGAGGCAGACATTTTTAACATATAAAAGAAAATGTTTTCATTGCACGGATCAGATTTCAGCGCAACACCATCGTGCCTCCTTTTACAACTGCCAGTTCAGGCCAGATATCAGATTTTTGGCTTTGGATTTGCACGGATTGGTACAAATTGTAACTGGACTGGTTCGGAGAGCCAATTTAACGTCGTGCCTTACTGACCCCAAGTGAGCTTTGGTTAGATTTTCCACTTGCCTGCGCTTCGCACCAGCTATTAGCACCGGCATTAATGCATTTTCCACTCAAATGTGTGGCGTTGCTGCCGTTACTACTTTGCTTAATGATCATCTACATTTTCCACTAAACAACAAAAGCCAGCAGGAAAAGTACAAACTCTGCAATACATCTTCGGTTGAGACATTAATTGCGGGAGTAACAGTTTCACCAGACCCCATGACAAATTTTCCTCCTCCAATTCCAAAGCCTAATTGACCGGAGCTTATTAAAGTGTGCTCTTCACACTGTGTCTTGAACGCATGCTGTGAACCATTGAGTTTGCATTTAATTATTTTGTCCACCCTAGAGGTATTATAAGTTCATTAAGGGCCTGTCCCACTTTGGTTATTTTTAGGCAACTGCCGGCGACTGTCATAGTTGTAGCAGGTTGCCGATAAAAAGGCGACTGGACCCCTGTTCGACATAAAATTTGAAATAGAATCATTACTTTAACAACAAACCCTACGTCACCTGGCAACAGCCTACGTTACGTGGCGACAACCTACGTTAACCTGTGGACAACTACGACAGCACCTACGTCAGGAGGAGTCAAGCGACGCTCATTGGCGTCAAACCCACTGTCGCCGACTGTCTCCGAAAAATGTTCAACATGTTGAAAATCCAGCGGCGACCAGAACGACGCTACAACTCTCTGGGCGACTGAGGGGACGACTCACGACCGTACAGGCAACACCCAGGCGACCATGTGGCGACAGCCTAGTCGCCTGTAGTCACCGAAGATCGTAAGTGAGAGGAGCTGAATTAGGCTATTCGGCCCATCGGGTTAGTCCGCCATACAATCAGGAGGAGAGGATGTTTCCACTGGTGGCAGAGTCTAGGAGCAGAGGCCATTGCCTCAGAATTAAAGGACGTTCGTTTAGGAAGGGGATGAGGAGGAATTTCTTTAGTCAGAGGGTGGTGAATCCGTGGAATTCATTGCCACAAAAGGCTGTGGAGGTCAAATCAGTGGATATTTTAAAGGCACAGATAGATAGATTCCTGATTAGCATGGGTGTCAGAGGTTATGGGAAGAAGACAGGAGAATGGGGTTAGGAGAAAGAGAAAGATCAGCCATGATTTTACTTCGGCAGTCACGTGAGTGACTTCGTGAAGACCCCGCCAGCACGCGTGCGCGACAAATCGTCGACCGCATGCGAAGCGGCAGGCAGGGAGGAGGGTAGCTCCTCCACCAGAACGGACCTGCAGGTAAGGAACGACTAACCTGAGGTTGGTTTTTCTTTCAGGGACTCTATGGGACAGAGTACCCCACCAACGGGCCGCCTCGAGAGACTGACTGCGGACCGCAGGACGCGGGCAGTCAGCGGCGGCAGAAACAGACCGGAAGTCGGGCAGCCCGTTGACCCGGCAGGGTCCGGGCTCATAGACTCGCCGTTCGCTGGTAGCGACGGCAGAGCGGCAGCCCCGACTCAACACCGCAGCCCGCAGGATCACCGCGGACTGACGGCAACGCTACCCAGAAGTCGGGCAAGCCCGTTGACCCAGGAGGGTCCGGGCTCGGAGTCTGGCATTCACGGGTAGCGAAGGCAGAGCAGGAGCTCCGACTCAACGCCACAGCCCGCAGGAATACCACGGACTGACGGCAACTCTACCCGGTAGAGGTAGCGAAGACAGAGCCGTGGCCCCGACTCACAACATAGGCGGCACAACGCCTGGAAGTGGGCAAACGCGTTGATCCGTCAGGGTCCGGGCTCACAGACTTGCCGCTAGCGGCCGTCTATATTCCCGCATGAGCAGGTGGGGAGCACTACCTCCAATATGGCACACCCCAGCAGGAGTCTGGTCACCATGGGTCTCCGAGCAGACCCACGGCAGTACCCTTTACAGGGCTGCCAAATGCTCACCCTCTTCGCAGGGAAGCATAAGGAGTCAGGTCTTGGCTGATTCTGAAGAAGGGAATTGCATTACGCAACATCTGGCTGGGGGGAGACCAGGGGCCAAACCTGAAGGTAAGTTTTTAAAAACTTTTTCAAAGGTTATGTTTTTTTTAATTTATTTTTTATTAGTTGTTAATACATATTAATAGAAAATACTTCTTACATACATTTGTAATATTATTAATATTAACATTTAAGACATTTATATTTCTATACATTTTTTTTAATAAGTAAGAAAAGATAGAGAAAAATAATATAGAGATAAAAAATCAAAAATAAGGAAATATGGAGTATTAAAAAGTTATCCATCGTTGGAGATATATTCCATGATTTGTTATACGTATTTCTTCATCTATTCCATTATTCAGGTTTCAGTCAGGCTCTCGCACCGAGAAATTTTGTCCCTTTAGATATTCAATGTATGGAGACCATATTCCTCTGAAAAGATCCAACCTGTCCATTAGGACGAGCCTCAATCTTTCCAGATGGAGTGTCTCCGACATTCCTGTATTCTACATTTTGATTGTGGGGGATGTAGGACCTTGCCAGAATTTTAATATTAATTTTTTCCCAATTATTAAACTATAATCAATAAAATTATTTGATTTGTTGTTACTAATTGATCTGTTTCCAGTATTCCCAGTATTATTAGCTTCGAGTCAGGAGTCAGATTCATATTAACAACATTCGAAATTATCCTAAATATTTCTATCCAAAATTTTGTAATTTTTACACAATTTGTAAATGAGTGTGTCAAGTTAGCTTCTAAGTGCTGACATTTATCACATATGGCAGATACATTTGAAAAAATGTTATGTAGTTTGGATTTTGAGTAATGTAGTCTATGTAATATTTTAAATTGTATAAGAGAGTGTCTAGCATTTAACGAACAGTGGTGTATATGTTGTAAACTTTCATCCCATACTTCTGTGTTCGGATGTTTATTTAGACATTCATCTAAAATTTCTGTCTTTCTATTTCTAATTTCCTGTGTGTTTGCTTTTACATAGTGTCTAATTTGTAAGTATCTAAAATAATCTTTTGAATGTAATCCATAAATTTGTTGTAATTCTTGAAATGAAAGAAAATAATTTTCCCTGTAGAGATCTCCCATCTTATTAATTCCCTTATTTTTCCATTGTAAAAAAGCCTTTATCCATCATTGAAGGTTTAAATGTAACATTATTTACAATGGTAAGGGCTAGTGGTATAGATTCCAATTTTAATGTTTTCTTTGGTACACAAAAAGCTGGAGAAACTCAGCAGGTGCAGCAGCATCTAAGGAGCGAAGGAGATAGGCGACGTTTCGGGTCGAGACCCTTCTTCAGACTTAATGTTTTCTTTATTTGTTTCCAGATACCTATTCCACTTTCTATTATAGGATTTTCACTATAGGTTTTCATACCTAAATTAATATTGGCAAATATTATCTAACTAATTTCAAAAGGAGAACAATCTTCTTTTTCCATTTTTAACCAAATTGGTTGTTTATCTGTCTCTACTAACCAAAAATTCATATTTTTAATATTAACTGCCCAGTAATAAAACATAAAGTTTGGTAGTGCTAAACCTCCATTTACATAAATGTTTTTTATTTATTCTGTGGCTCTTATAATCCCAGATAAAGTTGGTAACTAAAGAGTCCACCTTCCTAAAGAAATTTTTAGGAAGATATATCGGAATTAATTGGAAAAGATATAGTAATTGCGGAAGAAAAATCATTTTTATTACATTAATTTTACCTAGCATTGAGATGGATATAGTTTTCTAATATAAAATGTTCTTATTTAATTTATTCAATGAGAGTGGGAAGTTGGATTTAAATAAAGAATCAAATCTTTTTGTTACATAAATTCCAAGATATTTGATTTTTTCGTTTGTTATCTTAAAAGGAAATTGTTGTAATATATGTAAGTTATTTACCATTATTGGCATGAGTTCACTTTTATTCCAATTAATACTATATCCTGAAAAAGATCCAAATTCATTTATTAATTTTAATAAATTTTGGATACTAATTTCCGGTTTTGTAATATAAAGTAATACATCATCCGCATATAAGGAGATTTTATTTTCAGTATCTCTGGTATCATACCCATATATTTCAGGATGTGATCTCACACGTTGAGCTAATGGTTCTATTGCAAGTGCAAATAGTAGCGGGGATAAAGGGCAACCTTTAAAGGTTTTGTTTTGTGTAAACCTTACAGAGGTCCTGCTAAAATTCGGGGCGAAGTCCGGACGGGCCGCGGGAGACCCTTTATGGACCGCGAGGAACCCCAGTCACGGACCACAGGGAATCCCGGTCACGACCTCGGGGAATCCCGCCCACGGACCGCGGGGAACCCGCTACAGAGACCACGGAATGCGGGTAGCGGGCGGCAGTCGAGTTCGCTTTTTTGAGTCGCTGGCGGAGGAGCCTGTGGCTTCAGCACGCTCCTCTGCCGGCAACTTAAAAAAGGACCAACAGGAAGTTGTACTAACCTTGAGTTGGTTGGGTTTCTGTATTGTTTAAGTCCCGTATAGAAGCTTCGTAATGCAGAGAAGGAGCAAAAAGAAGGCTGCTTTCAAGCATGCCATTGAAGTCGCTTCAGTCCGGAAGACCACGGACAGATGGCAAATCGCACACAAGTTGAGTAGCCCCGCTGGAGCGGCGAGGCACCGACTCCACACTGCCTCAGTCCGGAAGACCGCGGACAGGTGGCTAATCCGCACACAAGTCGTGAGGGGAGGGGTGCGCTCCTCTACTAGCAGCTTCAAAAAGGCCCTCAGGTAAGTTTTTACTAACCTTGAGTTGGTTAGTTTTTTCACTTACAGAGACAATGGAACGGAGGACTAAAACGAAGGCTGCATTAAAGCATGCCTCCAAGGACCGCGGGACTTCGTAAAGACGTCAGCGGCCGATATCCCCGGAGCTGTCCGCTACACCAGCAGCACCCGTACCACGGGCCGGGAAAAGAGCGAGGAAGTCGGGGAGCCCCGCTCAGTCGGCAGGACCCGACTCTCCACCACAGCAGGCCAGGGAGCTGCACGCTGGTAGGAGGACCGCGTGGGAGCGGGGTAGGCAAGACCCTGACTCCCTACCGCTTCAACCCGAACAGCACCGGGCCAGCGGTAAAAAGGTGCGGACATCAGTACCTGTTTCTACGGCACACCCCATCTCCCCACCGTTACAGTTCACCAGTGGGCGGACCAGTGGGAAAACCGCACCAAAGTCGTCTAGCCCCGCTGCAGCGGCCGGCACCGACTCACCACCGCTTCAGTCCGCCAGAGCGCGGACCGGTGGGAAAACAACACAGAAGTCTTCTTGAATTTTCTTGAAATTTTCTTGAATTTTTTGAAGCGGTAACTAGGGAAATTGATGAGGGTAAAGCAATGGATGTTGTCTATATGGACTCAGTAAGGCCTTTGACAAGGTTCCCATGGAAGGTTGGTTAAGAGGTTCAATCTATGGGTGTTATGGCGGAGTAGCAAGATGGATTCAACAGTGGCTGAATGGGAGAGCTCAGAGAGTAATGGTGGATGGCTGTTTGTAAGGTTGGAAGCGTGACCAGTGGTAGGTGGGTGCCTCGAGGGATCTGTGTTGGGTCCACTGTTGTTTGTCATGTACATCAATGAGCTGATGATGGGGTGAAAATTGGATAAGTAAGTATGCAGATGATACTAAATAGGTGGTGTTGTGGATAATGAAGTAGATTTTCAAAGTCACAGAGAGATTTTGGGCCATTTGGAAAAGTGGGCTGAAAGATGGCAGATGGAGTTAATGCTGATAAGTGTGAAGTGCTACATCTTGGCAGGACAAATCAAAATAGGACTACATGGTAAATGGTAGGGAATTGAGGAATGCTGTGGAAACAGAGGGATCTAGGTATAACTGTGCATAGTTCCTGAATGGTGGAATCGCATGTAGATAGGGTGGAAAGAAAGCCTTTGGTGTGCTGGCCTTTATAAATCAGCATTGAATATAGGAGTAGGGAAGTAATGTTAAAATTGTACAAGGCATTGGTAAGACCAATTCTGGAGTATGGTGTACAATATTGGTCGCCTAGTTATAGGAAGGATGTCAACAAAAATAGAGAGAGTACAGAGAGATTTACTAGAATGTTGCCAGGGTTCCAGCAACTATGTTACAGAGAAAGTTGCAAGTTAGGTCTTTATTCTTTGGAGCGCAGAAGGTTAAGGGGGGACTTGATTGAGGTCTTTAAAATGATGAAAGGGATCAGAGTTGACGTGGATACGTTTTTCCCATTGAGGGTAGGGAGATTCAAACAAGAGGGCATGACATGAGAATTAAGGGACGGAGGTTTCGGGGTAACGTGAGGGGGAACTTCTTTACTAAGAGGGTGGTGGCTGTGTGGAATGAGCTTCCAGCAGAAGTGGTGGAGGCAGGATCGATTTTAACATTTAAGAGTAAAGTGGATAGGTATATGGACGTGAAGGGAATGGAGGGGTATGGTCTGAGTGCAGGTAGATGGGACTAGGGGAAAACAAATGGTCGGCACGGACTGGAAGGGCCGAGAGGGCCTGTTTCTGTGCTGTAATTGTTATATGGTTATAAGTCGCGTAACTCCGCAGGAGCGGCTGGCACCGACTCACCACCGCTTCAGTCCGCCAGATCGCGGACCGGTGGTAGAAAACACAAGTCGAGTAGCCCCGCAGCAGCGGCTGGCACCGACTTTGCGTCGCATCAGTGCCGTACTTCTGGGACTGGCGGCAATCCCGCGCGGATGTCGTGTAGCCCCGCTGGAGCGGCTGGCACCGACTCATCACTGTCGCAGTCGCAACGGACAGGCGGAAATACCAACAGGAGGTTGAGTAGCCCCGCAGGAGCGGCTGGCACCAATACTCCACCGCTTCAGTCCGGAAGACGCGGACAAGCGGCAAATTATTTACCTCAGGCATTACTGCCTTTGCCAGGTCCATAGACGGGACGGACATGACGGAAGAGCAGCAGGATGCACTAGCTTTGCTATGCAATACACAGTATGAGATAAACTGCTTTTGTAAGAGCTCTATCCGTCCAACACTAAACCCTAAATTCGCGAGTTTGTGCATAGCCAATGTTACGCCGCCACCGAGACAATTGTTCGGTGATGACCGACCAAAACAGGTAAAAGACCTGGACGAGGAGGCAAAAGTGGTCGGATTGATGAAACCACCATCCTCGAGCAGACCACCGGCGTATCATAGACAGCATCCTTATGCAACATCAAACAGGCCTCGGGTTCAACCCGACGGGGCAACTAGAACCAACCCTAAGGTCGCGCCCTATCAACAAAGGCCTTTTTTAGGACAGGGCCCACAGCGACCAGCCTGGAAGATGAGCCAACCCCACATCCCAGCAACGCAATGAACCAAGAAAGGCCAGAACAATCAAGCCCCACCGGTAACCATGGAGGTTCTGAAGAGGCCATTACTGGAATTCGGGCTGTCAACAAGAACCATGGACATCATCACAACATTGTGCAGAGAGTCCACAAAAAAGCAGTACCTCACCCACATAAGGAAATGGGAGGCCTTCTGTAGTCGGACCAAGAACCACCTACAACTCTGCTACGATCATTAAAATGTGCTGGAATTCCTCGCGGGCCTTCATTATGATGAAGGCCTAAGTTACAGTGCCATAAACAGTGCCAGGTCAGAAAAGTGCACTGTCATGGTGGTATCCTATCACAAACATTGGAGTGGGATCTCACCAGCTGGTATCTAAACTCAGGGGTATATTCAATTCCAACCCTCCCCGACCACGAGTATAATATTACCTGGTTTTGACATTGGGGTTGTCAACTGATATATTAGTGTCTCTTAATCTTACTATCTTCAGTCATTGTTGTTATCTGTGATTTCACACTGCTGCTTTGAAGAATGTCGCGCATGCGTGCTGGCGGGGTCTTCACGAAATCCTTCATCCTCCCAATCAGGAGGAGAGGATGTTTCCACTGGTGGGAGAGGCCAGGAGCAGAGGCCATTGCCTCAGAATTAAAGGACGTTCTTTTAGGAAGGGGATGAGGAGGAATTTCTTTAGTCGGAGGGTGGTGAATCCGTGGAATTAATTGCCACAAAAGGCTGTGGAGGTCAAATCGGTGGATATTTTAAAGGCACAGATAGATAGATTCTTGATTAGCATGGATGTCAGAGGTTATGGGAAGAAGACAGGAGAATGGGGTTAGGAGGGAGAGAAAGATCAGTCATGATTAAATGGCGATAGACTTGATGGGCCGAATGGCTTAATTCTGATTCTATCACATGATAGGCAATAAACAATAGACAATAGGTGCAGGAGTAGGCCATTCGGCCCTTCGAGCCAGCACCGCCATTCAATGTGATCATGGCTGATCATCCCCAATCAGTACCCCATTCCTGCCTTCTCCCCATATCACCCGACTCCGCTATTTTTAAGAGCCCTATCTAGCTCTCTCTTGAAAGCATCCAGAGAACCTGCCTCCACCGCCCTCTGAGGCAGAGAATTCCACACTCACAACTCTGTGAGAAAAAGTGTTTCTTTGTCTCCGTTCTAAATGGCTTACTCCTTATTCTTAAACTGTGGGCCCTGGTTCTGGACTCCCCCAACATCGGGAACATGTTTCCTGCCTCTAGTGTGTCCAAACCTTTAACAATCTTATATGTTTCAATGAGATACCGTCTCATCCTTCTAAACTCCAGAGTGTACAAGCCCAGCTGCTCCATTCTCTCAGCATATGACAGTCCCGCCATCCCGGGAATTAACCTTGTAAACCTACGCTGCACTCCCTCAATAGCAAGAATGTCCTTCCTCAAAGATCTATGACCTCTGATCCTGGACTCTCCCACTAATGGAAACATCGCCTCCACACCCACTCTATCCAGGCCTTGCATTGTTCGGTAAATTTCAATTAGGTCTCCCCTCATCCTTTTAAACTCCAGCGTGTAGTGGCCCAGTGCCGTCAAACTTGTAACCTGGTTGCTTTTAAATGAAATCATTGAAATAGTGGAACAGCACAACATTGTAATCAAAGGTAGACAAAAATGCTGGAGAAACTCAGCGGGTGAGGCAGCATCTACGGAGCGAAGGAATAGGCGACGTTTGGGTCGAGACCCTTCTTCAGACTGATGTGGGGGGGGGCGGAAAGAAGAAAGGAAGAGGCGAAGACAGTGGGCTGTGGGAGAACTGGGAAGGGGAGGGGAAGGAGGGGGAAACCAAGGACTACCTGAAATTGGAGAAGTCAATGTTCACACCGCTGGGGTGTAAACTACCCAAGCAAATCAAGATCACCTTGAATATTATTTGCTCGAAATTCAAGGTGTGTAAATTTGGTTTAGTTTAGTTTATTATTGTCACGTGTACCGAGGTACAGTGAAAAGCTTTTATGTTGCATGCAATCCAGTCTGCGAAAAGATTATACATGATTCCAATCAAGCCTTGATGCAGGATAAAGGGTATAATATTTAGTGCAAGATAACATGCAACAATATCCCTTTAAAGATGGTTCAAAGGTACCCAACGAGGTAGATGGAACCGTTCACCAGTTGGTGAGATTAGATTAGAATTCAGAATTAAATCAGAATCAAGAAATTTACGGAGTTTGTACATGTGGGACCGTGTGGGTTTCCTCCGGGTATTCCAGTATTCCCCCATTTTCCAAAGAGGCCAAGTTTGGCCTCTGTAAATTGTCCCTAGAGTGCAGGATAGAACCGGTGATCATTGGTTGGCATGGACTCAGTGGGCCGAAGGGCCTATTTCCACGCTGTATCTCTAAACTAAATTATTTCCAATTATAAAGAGCCTTTAGAGTCATACAGAATGAAAACAGGCCCGTTGCCCAGAGCGCCCTAGCTACACGGGTCCCACCTGCCTGCGTTTGGCCCATATCCCTCCAAACCTGTCCTATTCATGTAACGTGGCAAAAAAAAAGTATCCAAGCACTTGAAAGGTTTACCACAGCAACAGACCATGCCGACCACATAAGGAGATGTTAGGAAATGGAAAATGCTGGGAATACGCTTCTGATCCGGTGGCATAGGTGGGAAGGGAAACAGTTAGTACTTCAGATCAATAATCTCCTATCGGATAGGGATATTAAGGGGAGATGGGGTGGGAGATTGCAACCTTCACGTGGTCCGCCCTGTTTCAATGAATGCAATCAACCCGGCGTGCACAATCAAATAAGATCAAACAGAACAAGTTGTCCCACAACTTCAGGCTGTGCACGCCGCACGCAAGAAGAAGAAGAAGAAGGGAAGATGAAGACGCAAGGAACTGCAGACGCCGGAACCTTGAGCAAAACCCAAAGTGCTGGAGTAACAAAGTGGGTCAGGCAGCATCTGTGGAGGGAATGGGCAGGCCACATTTCTCATCGGGACGCTTTTTCAGATTTTATGGAAGATAATCTGTAGTTTGCTCAAGGACATGAGTTTTTAAAATATATATAAAGAATGGATGTGAAAAGTTTAGAGAGAATTCAGGAGCTTGTGATCTTGTGAGCTGTGAGCAAGGACACCAGTAAAACTGCGACTGTATTTGTGAACGAGACCAGAACAAGAGACTAGAACATAGAACAGTGCAGCGCATGAACAGGCCCTTCAGCCCACAATGTGATGAACATCGTGGGCTGACTGGGTCATAAGGTCATGAGGAGTAGGAGTAGAATTTGGCCATTCGGCCCATCAAGTCTACGCCATTCAATCGTGGCTGGTCTATCTCTCCCTCCTAACCCCATTCTCCTGCCTTCTCCCCATAACCCGCACTAATCAAGAATCTATCTATCTGAGCCTTAAAAATATCCACCGACCTGGCCTCCACAGCCTTCTGTTGCAAAGAATTCCACAGATTCACCACCCTCTGAGTAAAGAAAATTCTCCTCATCTCCTTGCTAAAAGAGCGTCATATCCATAAGTTATCAACATCCCTCCAATCCCTGAATATCCATGTGCCTGTCTAAAAGTCTGTTAAACTTCACTAATCTATTCCACCACCCACCCTTGGTAGCACATTCCAGCCACCCACCACTCTACCTGATAAAATAAAAGTTGCCCCCCAATTTTTTTTAAAGATCACTGCTGAGGAAGGCAAGGGGAGTGCTGGAATCTTACGATCGGGAACAGCATGAGTTGGAGGACCATGCCACCCATGTGGGCTACGACTCGGGAACGGGTGCGTTGGGGGAGCGCAGTTTCCTTTAAACTTTTCCCCTCTCACTTTAAAGTGTAGGAACTCGGTACTGCAAATGTCGGTTCACACAAAATTGGACGCAAAGTGCTGGAATAATTCGACGGGTCAGGCACCATCCCTGGAGAACATGGATAGATGATGTTTTAAAAACATAGAAACATTGAAAATAGGTGCAGGAGTAGGCCATTCGGCCCTTCGAGCCTACATGGAGGAGGTATCTTTACAATCCAATCAAACATATTAATTACAATAGTACACAATTGACAGTTCCCCAGCCCAATAACATAATCTTAAATACATTGTATCTGGAAGGGGCTTCCAGAAGGAAGCCAACATAAATGAATAATGCAACATGTGCCCTGGGATTCAAACAAACCATAGAAACAAAGAAACATAGAAAATTGGTGCAGGAGTAGGCCATTCGGCCCTTCGAACCTGCACCACCATTCAATATGATCATGCTGACATTCAACTCAGTATCCTGTACCTGCCTTCTCTCCATACCCTCTGATCCCTTTAGCCACAAGGACCACATCTAACCCTTAAATATAGTCAATGAACTGGCCTCAACTTCCTTCTGTGGCAGAGAATTCCAGAGACTCACCACTCTCTGTGTGAAAAATGTTTTTCTCATCTCGGTCCTAAAAGATTTCCCCCTTATCCTTAAACTGTGACCCCTTGTTCTGGACTTCCCCAATATCGAGAACAATCTTCCTGCATCTAGCCTGTCCAACCCCTTAAGAATTTTGTACGTTTCTATAAGATCCCCCCTCAATCTTCTAAATTCTAGCGAGTACAAGCCGAGTCTATCCAGTCTTTCTTCATATGAAAGTCCTGACATCCCAGGAATCAGTCTGGTGAACCTTCTCTGTACTCCCTCTATGGCAAGAATGTCTTTCCTCAGATTTGGAGACCAAATGTTTTTTTTAAAGATCACTGCTGAGGAAGGCAAGGGGAATGCTGGAATCTTACGATCGGGAACGGCATGAGTTGGAGGACCACGCCTTCCGTGGGGGCTGCGAGACGGGAACGGGTGCGTTGGGGGAGCAGAGTTTTTCATGAGGAGTGAAAACATTTTTCACACAGAGAGTGGTGAGTCTCAGGAATTCTCTGGCACAGAAGGTAGTTGAGGCCAGTTCATTGGCTATATTTAAGAGTGAGTTAGATGTGGCCCTTGTTTTGTGTTGGGACCTTTTTTCATACACCCACCACCCCCTGTAGATAAAATGGACCCCCGCATATCTCCTTCAAACTTCGCCCCTCTCACCTTAAAGTGATGCTCTCTCGTATTTGACATCTCCACCTGGCCTGAAAAAAGTCCTGACTGTCAACCCTACCCACGCCTCTCATTATTTTATATGCTTCTATCGGATGCCAAACACTTTAACTCCCCCTCCCATTCCCACACTGACCTTTCTGTCCTGGGCATCCTCCATTGTCAGAGTGAGACCAAATGCAAATTGGAGGAACAGCACCTCATATTACGCTTTGGCAGCTTACAACCCAACTCTAACTTCAAATAACCCTTGCTTTCCCTCTCTCTCCAACCTTCCCCCACCCTGGTCATCGTACTAGCTTCACTGCCATCTTGTTGAATTCACTGCCTCTATAATATCGTTATCGCCTAGCCAACAGCCAACAATGGACCATTGTGGGCTCCGCCTTTCCTTGATCATTGCTGATTTTTTGCACATCTTTCATTCAGTGGTCCTATGCACCTTCTATATATCCCTCGTTTCCCTCTCTCCTGACTCTCAGTCTGAAGAATGGTCTCGACCCAAAACGTCACCTATTCCTTTTTTCCCAGAGATGCTGCCTGACCCACTGACTTACGCCAGCTTTTCTTTGTCTCCTTTGTATAGCTAATGCCTTTTAGAACTGAGATGAGGAAAAATGTTTTCACCCAGAGAGTCGAGGCCAATTCACTGGATGTTTTCAAGAGTTAGATTTAGTTCTTAGGGCTAAGGGAATCAAGGGATATGGGGAAAAAATGTGGATGATCAGCATGATCATATTGAATGGCGGTACTGGCTCGAAGGGCCGAATGGCCTACTCCTGCACCTATTTTCTATGTTTCTAAGTTTCAATCATGGCTGATCTCTGCCTCCTCATCCCATTTTCACCCAGAGAGTTGTGAATCTGTGGAATTCTCTGCCACAGAAGGCAGTGGAGGCCAATTCACTTGATGCTTTCAAGAGAGATTTAGAGTTAGCTCTTAGGGCTGACAGAATCAAGGGATATGGGGAGAAAGCAGGAACGGGGTACTGATTTTGGAAGATCAGCCATGATCATATTGAATGGCGGTGCTGGCTTGAAGGGCAGAATGGCCTATTCATGCACCTATTCTTTATGTTTCTATGTTTCTCTGAAAGCCTCCTTGACCACCCTCTCTACCAGTGATAACCTCTTGAGATGCCAAGAGAGAAATGAGTGCAGAGGACTGTGATGGAAACTGATGGGGTGTTTGTGGACTAAGTTGCTGAAGAGCAGCGTGCAGGTGGCAATTAAAAGGAAGCGATGGGGAGGTCCTTGGGAACATTGGAAGTAATGCAGATGGAACAACAAGAGTCGAGAGTCCTTAAGGGCCTGTCCCACTATATGAATTTACCCAAGAGTTTAAAAAAAAATCAAACTCGTGGTAAGTACGTAGAATGTACATAGCGGGTGCGTCGGAGCTCGGGGCGTCTCTTAGTGGCTCGTAACACTAACAGCAGGTACTCGGGAAACGTGGTAAGCTCGGGAAGTTTTATCAACATGTTGAAAAAGGTCCACGAGAGCTCCGACTACCTACGAGTGGCCATTACCGTAATTCTCCGAATTAGGGGAAACTCGGGAGAATATTTGAATTACCTCGTATCGTGGGACACGCCCTTTATTGTCATATGTCCTGGAATGGAGCAATGTCATTCTTACTGGCAGCAGCACAACAAGTTTGCAAACGCGAAGACAGACACAAAAAAAATGGAATAACTCAGCGGGTCAGGCAGCATCTCTGAATAAAAGGAATAGGTGGCGTTTCGGTTTGAGGCCCTTCTTCAGGCTGAGATCCAAGACCGCAAGAAATCGCAGAGAATTGTGGACGCAGACCAGACCGTCACGCAAACCAACCTCCCTACCATTGACTCCATCCTCGGCAAGGCCACCAGCATAATCACGGACGAGTCTCACCCCGGTCACTCCCTCTTCTCCCCTCTCCCATCAGGCAAGAGGTACGGAAGTGTGAAAACGCACACCTCCAGATTCAGGGACAGTTTCTTCCCGGCTGTTATCCGGACACTGAACCAACGACAAGAGAGTGGTCCTGGGCTATTGTCTACCACATTGGACGCTCTCAGACTATGTTTCGTCGTACTTTACTCTACTTTATCTTGTACAACGCATTATTCCTTTTACCCTGTCCCAGTACGCTATCAAAGAGTTGTTAAGAGGCTCTTGGGATTCAGGTGTGCCATTGCCAACTGAATTGGATCCAACATGAAGACACAAGCTGGAATATTGATCAATACAGAGTGCACTGGAGGAACTCAGCGGGGCAGGCAGCATCAGGGGAGGGAATGGACAGGCAGCATTTTGAGTCTGGACCGTTCTTCAGATTTCAGGCTGAAGAAGCCTCCTGAAACAAAACATCGATAGAAACATAGAAAATAGGTGCAGGAGTAGGCCGTTCGGCCCTTCGAGCCTGCACTGCCATTCAATATGATCATGGCTGATCATCCAACTCAGTACCCCATACCTGCCTTCTCTCCATACCCCCTGATTTCTTTAGCCACAAGGGCCGCATCTAACTCCCTCTTAAATATAGCCAATGAACTGGCCTCAACTACCTTCTGTGGCAGAGACTTCCACAGATTCACCACTCTCCGTGCGAAAAATGTTTTTCTCATCTCGGTCCTAAAAGACTTCCCCCTTATCCTTAAGCTGTGACCCCTTGTCCTGGACTTCCCCAACATCGGGAACAATCTTCCTGCATCTAGCCTGTCCAACCCCTTAGGAATTTTGTAAGTTTCTATAAGATCCCCGCTCAATCTTCTAAATACTAGCGAGTACAAGCGAGAACATGGCTTGTCCTTTCCTTTGTGTTGGACCTGATATGAACTGTGTTGCAATCATGTAGCTGGATGAGCTGGCCACATATATAAAAATAAAAAAGAAGGCAATAATATTTATTTTGCACTTTTCTTTTATTGTCTGCACTTTTTTTGACCCAACCCATGAGTTATCTCAAGAGGACGATCGGGGAAAATGCTGACAGCAAGCCAATAAAGCAAATGTTGAATTGGGCGACTGGAAGCCTGGTCAGAAGGGATCTTAATGCGAGGAAGGCAGAGAGCTTTCAGGAGGAAATGCCAGAGTTCGGAGCCTGGAGAACAGGCTGGAGGTGAAAGGAACACTGAGTTCCTGGAGGGTTGGAGCACTGGAGGTGATTATAGAGCTGGGAGAGTGAACGACCACGGAGGGGGGTGGGGGGGGGGGGGGGTTAAACACAGCTGGAAATCTTACATCAAGACTTCAGTGAAACAAGAGCCATTGCAGGTGAGGGTGCTGCGGCTGGTGTTTTGTTACAAACACCAATTAAAGAAACACATGACTTCAGATACTGAAGACCTCACACTGCCCACCATGCTCCTTGTGATCATCCGATGATTGGTTCAAGCAGTATCGCTGCAGGCAACACGCGACCGTGGGCGGCATCGTGGTGCCGCAGTAGAGATGCAGTCTTGTAGCGCTTGCAGCACCGGAGACCCGGGTTCGATCCCGACTACAGGCGCTTGTCTGTGTGGAGTTTGTATCCGCCTGTGACTTGCGTGGGTTCTCTCCGAGATTTTGGTTTGCTCCCACACTCCAAAGACATACAGGATTGTAGGCTAATTGACTTGCTATAAGTGTAAACTGCCCCTAGTGTGTGTAGGGTATTGCTAATGTGCGGGGATCGCTGGCCGGTGTGGACTCGGTGGGCCGAAGGGCCTGTATCCGTGCTACTAAAACTCCAAACCTAAAAAAACTTTGCAAATGTTTAGGGACACCAAGTGACTTTACGTTAGATTTTAGACTCCAGAGATACAGCGCAGAAACAGGCCCTTCGGCCCACCGAGTCCATGCCGACCAGCGATCTCCGTATACTAGCACTATCACTACACACTAGGGACAATTTACAATTTTTGCTGAAGCCAATTAACCTGCAAACCTGCACGGCTATGGAGTGTGGGAGGAAACCGGCGCACCCGGTGAAAACCCCACGCGGTAACAGGGAGAACGTGCAAACTCCGTACAGACAGCACCCAGCACACGGTGGCGGCGGCGCGACTCACGTTGCAGCGGTCCCTACAGCCTGTCCGACTTTTTTTTAATTTTTTTGTCTAGTTAAATGTAGTTGATAGTGTTTTTTTTGTACTGTTTCTAACTGTATATATGTGGGGGGAGGAGGGGGACACTTTTAAAATCTCTTCCCTGCATTGGAGACCCGACTTTCTCCCTGTCCTCACCTGGGGGCTCCAGTCACGGAGCCTGCGGAGCTGCGGACCTACCATCGTGGGGCTGGCCGGCCTCGGAGCGTGGGGCGCGGTGGTGGCTCGCTGCTGCGGCCCGGCTCCGGAGCTCCAGCTCCAGCTCCAGCTGCAGATTACTGCCGGTGGACTGTTGGGATATCGGGAGCTCGCGGGTCCGGGTGGGAGAGCTCCCGCAACGCAACTTCTCCAGCCCGTGTCGCGGGGTTGGAACGACCCGGAGCGGGGCCGTACATCGCCCGGCGCGGCTTTAATGGCCGCGGGTCATTCCAGCGCCTGCCGGGGACTCCAACTTTGTGACTTTTGGGCCTAGAGTGGGGCCGTACATCGCCCCGCATGGACTCAATGGCCGTGGGACTTAACATCGCCCGCCTGGGGCTTCGACATCGGGAGAGAAATGGTGCGGAGGAGAGAGAAGAACTTTGCCTTCCATCACAGTGAGGAGGTGATTCACTTTGGTGGATTCACTTTGATGGATGTCTGTGTAAATTGAATTGTTTGTATGTTTTGTAGGAATTGTTCTGTTTATATGGCTGTAGAAACAGAGTTTCGTTTGAGCCTCTCTGAGGTTCGAATGACAAGTAATAAAATCTAATGTAATCTAATCTAACCCGTAGTCAGGATCGAACTCGGGACTTGGTTTGGCAGCAAGTCTATCACTGCATCTGTGCCACCCATTAGATTTCTTACATCTGAAAGCAAGGCAAATTCAGCATTAACTTCCATTTCTTTCATTGTTTTGAAGAGATGGGTGAAAGATGGGCCGGGGACAAGTTGAACAAGTTTGGGGAGTATGTAAAGCTTGGAGGAATTAAAAATTACTGACGTAAATGTTTCTGGGATGTGTCAGTGGTCGTGGAAAAGTATGGAACAGGGAGAGGGAAGAGAATATCAATTGCAACTTTTCAAATGTTCACGGAATATAGACACCAAGTGACTTTAGATTTTAGACTTTAGAGATACAGCACGGAAACAGGCCCTTCTGCCCACTGAGTCTGCACCGACCAGCGATCCCCCCGTACTCTAACACTATCCTACACACACAAGGGACAGTTTAAAATGTTACCAAAGCCAATTAACCTACAAACCTGTACGTCTTTGGAGTGTGGGAGGAAACCGGAGCACCTGGAGAAAACCCACGTGGTCACAGCGAGATGGAACAAACCCTGTACAAACAGCGCCCGCGGTCACGATCAAACCTGGGTCCCTGCCGCTGGAGTAACTCAGCGGGTCAGGCAGCATCTCTGGAGATAAAAAGGAGAGGTGACGTTTTGAGCTGGGACCCCTCTTCAGACTGTTAAAGTCCAGGGAAACTAAGCAACAATGCAGACATGTCCCTGTGGAGTTCATATGATACAGCTGGTGATTGTTACTGACCCCAGTTATATGGGCTACTTCCCCTAATCAGGCATACATAGCTATTAGCAAGATTCCCAACCACAGACGCAATTGACTTTCCACAATTGGAATGGTTTCCCACTGCTTGCCAGGAATCACATTTGGAAATTGAGAATCAGACATTTCGAGGTCTAGGATTCACTTTAATTTCAGCCCAGGAAGTAACTACCTTGGTGGCAAAACCTCCCCTCCGCTCAGCTTGAGGGCTCCAACCGTTCAAATGAGTCCGAAATGTGTGTGGCACAGGGGTGCAGCGGTAGAGTTGGTCCTTGATTCGATCCAGACCACGGTTACTGTCTAGACGGAGTTTGTACGCTCTTCCTGTGACTGCATGGGTTTTGTCCGGGAGCTCCGGCTTCCTCCCACACTCCAAAGACGTGCAGGTTTGTAGGTTAATTGGCATCTTTTTGTTTTAGAGATACACCACAGAAACAGGCCCTTCGGCCCACCGAGTCTGCGCCGACCAGCGATCCCTGCAAATTAACACTGTCCTACGCACACTAGGGACAATTTACATTAACCCCAAGCCAATCAACCTCCAAACCTATACGCCTTTGGAGTGTGGGAGGAAACAGAGGATCTCGGAGAAAACCCACGTGGTCACGGACAAACTTCGTTCACCCGTAGTCGGGATCGACCCTGGGTCTCTGGCGCTCATTTGGTATGGTGCTGTAATAAAGGTTATTGAAGAAGGTAAAAGCTCCTAGTCTAGGTGGTATTAAAAGGTTAATTGGATAACTGAAAATAGAATAGGTATAACAGAATCTTTTTCTGCTTGGAAAAATGTAACACACACACACAAAGTGCACAGGTATATGAGGCACAGCGGGTAGAGTTGATGCCTCACATCGCCAGGGACCTGGGTTTAATCCTGACTACGAGTGCTGTCCGTACTCTCGATGTAGAACTCAACTATGGAAACTTAGAACCATAGAGTGCAGGTACAGGAGTTGGCCATTTGGCCATTTGGCCCTTTGAGCCCGCACTGGGATGTCGAGTGGATTGCTGATCATCCAAAATCAGTGCCCCTTCCTGCTTTTTCCCCATATTCCTTGATTCCATTAGCCCTAAGAACTATGTGTTTTAATGTTTCTCTGCGTGTCTTGTGTGGGGGGTGGTGTGGGGGGGTGGTGTGGGGGGGTAAGGGGGAAACCGCTTCGCTCGCCTCCTCCACGGAGAGGGGACTTTTTCCCTGTCGCCTCCCTCGTGGCCTAACACAGAGGATCGGTGCGGCCTTTCCCGGAGACAGGCCCGGAGCTTCAGCAGCGGGCGCAGCGAGGACTCTTTCGTCGCGGAGCGGGCGAGCCCTCGCCGAGGGGGTCGCCGGAGGGGAGCGCTCCGTTCGCTGGCCTGCGGCAGCCTGAAGCCCTGGGATCCCTTGTTGTGGACCCCGGAGGAGAGGAGCTCCGACCGCCGGCCCGTGGCCTATACCATCCAGAGGCCGCGGACTACGGTGCTTCCGGCTGGCGTGGCGTCCGGAGCCTGAGATCCCTCGTTGGGGACCCCGGGGGTGAAGAGCTCCGACCGCCAGCCCACGGCCTGTTTCTACCCGCGGGCGCGGGGGGGGACGTACCGTCAAGAGCGGGATCCCTCACCGTGGATCCCTGGAGAAGAGCTCCGACCGCCAGCCCTGTGGTCTGCGGTGCTTCTGGCTGCGGCGCGGCGGGGACTTTAGACCTTTGACCGCCGGCCTGCGGCCTACACCATCTTGAAACCGTGGTCTCCGGTGGGGAGGTACCGATTCAGGACTCACCTGGACTTGCCTTGTCTGGACGCCCGCAGCGGCAACTGCGGAGTGTTGTGGTCCCGACCACGGGGGAAATGGAGGAGGACTGCCCAAATGTTGTGCCTTCCACCACAGTGATGTTTGTGTTAACTTTTTATTGCGTTTTGTGTGTTTTTTATATCGTACCGCTGCTGGCAAATTCATTTCACTGCACTCTATATCTAACTATAAGAGCTACTGTATATCTAACTTATATAACACGACCTCCCAATTTCTATACTCAGTACTCCGACTGATATTAAATAGCGAGTGATGACAACGTTTGGAAGTGCAGTGGGATCTAGTTGTTCCGGTGCGCAATGTGGAAAAAGTTACTTCAGAGAGTAATTGGAAAACCTGCTGAATGTTGTCATTTATTGTTGGTATAACAGCACGCGAAAGTGTTCTGTGTGGTGCCTATTTAAAGAAAGTTGAATGCATTGGAAGCAGTTCAGAGAAAGGTTTTTTTGGACTCCTATTTTGATTGAGTATGTTGTCTCATGAAGGAAGGCTGGAGAGGCAAGGTCTGTATTGAAGATTAGAAGATTGTTTAGGAAGATTGAGAGAGGCCTTGATTGAAACATACAAGGTCACAGGGAATCTAGCGGGAGGGGATGTCCAGTGGATGAATTGGCTTATGGGGGAATCTAGGATCAGGATGACTGTTTATCTGACTGACAGGAAACAAAAACAGGCCCTTTGGCCCGACTTGTCCATGCTAACCAAGATGCCCCATCTAAGCAGTCCCATTTGCCCACATTTCTGTCCATATTCCCCCCCCCCAAACCTGAAGAAGGGTCTCGACCCGAAACATCACCTATTCCTTCTCTCCATGTATGCTGCCTCACACGAGGAGTTTCTCCAGCATTTTCGACTGACGTATCACAAATCACAAATCGCCTACCCTTGTTCTCCAGATATGCTGCCTGACCCGCTGAGTTACTCCACCATTTTGTGTCCATTTTCAGTGGTATTTAAGAGGCTGGGGGATAGGCAGGTGGCTATGCTTGGGCATGGAGGGTTGTTGAAGGTTGCGTTGGAAAGAACTGCAGATGCTGGTTTAAACCGAAGGTAGACACAAATATCCTTCTTCACTCTGGGAGAAGGGTCTCGACCCGAAACGCCACCCATTCCACCTCTCCGGAGATGCTGCCTGTCCCACTGAGTTAAGGGCCTGTCCTACCAAGCATGAGACTGCATGCAGTGAGCGCGAGCGTGAGCGTGGTCGCTTGAGCCGTCCGGCCTCGCGGGGCCGGTCCCACTTCGATCGCCGGAGCCGTATGGAGTTGTGCGGAGCTGGTCCCGACATCGCGCGGGGCTCCGAAAAACTGACCGTGTTCAAAAATACCGCGCGGCAACGGCCAGTCGGCCCGCAGTCGCCTCGACGCACTACGCACCGCCTCGACGTCGTGCCTCCGTGACCCTCTCTATATGTGCCTCCGTGACCCTCTCTGTGTGTGCCTCCGTGATCCTCTCTCTGTGTGTGCCTCCGTGCCCCTGTCTGTGTGTCCCTCTCTGTCCTTGCGAACTTACCTTGCGGAATTCGCTCCAACTTCGCGCCACTTCGCGCCGCGTTGCGCCACTCTCCCGACCTCCGCGCGGCCCCCGCTGCCGGTATGGTCGCGCTCGCCGCATGCAGGCGCATGCTGGTGGGATCGGCCCTGTACAGGGATCACTCGACCTCCGCGCAGCCCCCGCTTCCAGTTTGGTCGCGCTCACCGCATGGAGTCGGATGCTGGTAGGACAGGCCCTTTACTCTAGCATTTTGTGTCCATCTTCAAAATTGGGATTCATGAATGGAGAGCTGGGCCATCTAACATTGCGGCACGAAAGCTATTGTGCAATTATGCAAATTATTCGACGTGTGAAGTGTTGAGAGAATTTGTGGAGTGTTTCCTGACCAGGGGTTTACTGTTGTTTGCCACCGTGTTTTGTTTGCATGTTAAATGATGTTTACTGAACACACAGGTTCCAGATAATTGCTCTGACAATGAAAAACCAGCTGGGAGTGTTGCTGAAACACAAATCCAGGGAAATGGGCACTTCCTTGTGCTTCCTGTATTCGGTGGAATATAACTGGAGGTCGGTGTAGCAAAGCATAGGGTACCAGGCCACTACATGGATCTCAAGGGATCAAAGGAGTTGATGGGAAACACACGATCAACGCACTGAAAATAAAATAAAATTGGAGATGGTGGAAATCTGACGTTAAACCACAAAATGTTGGGAATCACTCGGCCAATCAGAAAGATAAAGAAAGAGCGGCACGGTGGCGCAGCGGTAGAGTTGCTGCCTAATGCCCCTGTCCCACTTAGGAAACCTGAACGGAAACCTCTGGAAACTTTGCGCCCCACCCAAAGTTTCCGTGTGGTTCCCGGAGGTCTTTGTCAGTCTCCCTAACGGTCGAAAGTGGTTTCCACTTCTTCTATGTTCCGGCGATTATTTCAAAAAATTCAAAACCGGCCGCGACTAAAAATAGGTTGCCGTTTTAAAAAACGGTAATTTTTTAGTCGAAGCCGGTTGCGATGCTAGTTGAAGGTGGTTGCCAGCAGTTGCAGGTAGTGGAAGGTAAGACCATTTTTTCACCCAGTTTTATTCCATCAGGGAAGTGTTACATTCCACTACCTGCAACCTCCGGCAACCACCTTCAACTAGCATCGCTGTGACGTAACAAAATGTGGAAAAAATGTAGGGGTCTGAATACTTTCTGAATGCACTGTATTTGTGAGATATTTTGTGGAAAGGATCAGAATAATAATCAAGCTGGATGGCATTGTGGCGGAGTTGTAAAAGTTGCTGCCTTATGCCCCTGTTCCACTTAGGAAACCTGAACGGAAACCTCTGGAGACTTTGCGCCCCACCCAAGGTTTCCGTGCGTTTCCCGCAAGTTTTTGTCCTCCGGCAACCACCTTCAACTAGATTCGCAACCGGCTTCGATTAAAATATTACCGATTTTTAAAATGGAAACCACTTTCGACCATTAAGGAGAATGACAAAAACCTCCGGGAACCGCACGGAAACCTTGGGTGGGGCGCAAAGTCTCCAGAGGTTTCCGTTCAGGTTTCCTAAGTGGGACAGGGGCATTACAGCGCCAGATACTAGGGTTTCATCCTGAATACAGGTGCTGTCTGTATGAGGTTTATACGTTCTCCCCGTGACCTGCGCGGGTTTTCTCTAAACTAAACTCAACTTAACAATTTGGTCTAGGTACCAAATTTGATGGGAAGGATGAACAATGAAATTATTTTGTCAGTGTGCCTCTAGTGTGTAAGATGCGGAAGTGGGATCACATAGAACGAGTGTGAAGGAATCATCAATGGTCAACACGTACTCCATGGGCTGAAGGGCCTGTTTCCATGCTGCATCTCTAAACTAAACTAAGTAAAAGTCCGACCCAAAACATTGTCTATTTATCTTTCTCTCACAGCTGTCTGACCTGTTGGGTTTTACCAACATTTTCCATTTTTATTTCATTTTTGGGTGGCACAGTTGCATTGGAGCTGCACCAGAGACCCGGGTTCAATCCTGACTAAGGGTGCTTGTCTGTGTTAATCCTGGCTAAAACAGAGCAGCCATAGCACCAAAGTTTAGTCAGGACTTATGTGCTGTTAGGCCATTTTGGTCAAGTCTGATGTGGTCTGCAGAAATAAGACAAGCTGCCAGCAAGTCTGGGCCCAGATCAGTGTTGCAGAGAATGAATGGGACATCTGCAGAGTTCTTACAATGAGTTGTAAAATGCATAGAGTGATTGGATTAATGCAAAATAAGTGTACATATTGTAAATAATGTTGCGAGACAGTTATCCTGTTAGTTGTTGATTGGTTGAAATGTTAAGCCCAGTCTGGTTAGTATACAATGGACTAAAATGGAGATTAGTATACAAACTTAAAGCAACCGCAAGGCTCAGTGCTGGGACCCCAGCTATTTACAATATATATTAATGATTTGGACATGGGAATTGAATGCAACATCTCCAAGTTTGCGGATCACACGAAGCTAGGGGGAAGTGTTAGGTGTGAGGAGGATGCTAGGAGGCTGCAAGGTGACTTGGATAGACTGGGTGAGTGGGCAAATGCATGGCAGATGCAGTATAATGTGGATAAATGTGAGGTTATCCATTTTGGTGGCACAAACAGGAGGGTAGACTATTATCTGAATGGTGCCCGATTAGGAAAAGGGGAGATGCAACGAGACCTGGGTGTCATGGTACACCAGTCATTGAAAGTAGGCGTGCAGGTGCAGCAGGCTGTGAAGAAAGCGAATGGTATGTTAGCATTCATAGCAAAACAATTTGAGTATAAGAGCAGGGAGGTTCTACTGCAGTTGTACAGGGTTTTGGTGAGACCACACCTGGAGTATTGCGTACAGTTTTGGTCTCCAAATCTGAGGAAAGACATTCTTGCCACAGAGGGGGTACAGAGGAGGTTCACCAGACTGATTCCTGGGATGTCAGGACTTTCATATGAGGAAAGACTGGATAGACTCGCTTGTACACGCTAGAATTTAGAAGATTGAGGGGGGACCTTATAGAAACTTACAAAATTCTTAAGGGCTTGGACAGGCTAGATGCAGGAAGATTGTTCCCGATGTTGGGGAACTCCAGGACAAGGGGTCACAGTTTAAGGATAAGGGGGAATTCCTTTAGGACGGAGTTGAGGAAAACATTTTTCACACAGAGAGTGGTGAATCTGTGGAATTCTCTGCCACAGAAGGAAGTTGAGGCCAGTTCATTGGCTATATTTAAGTGGGTTAGATGTGGCCCTTGTGGCTAAAGGTATCAGGGGGTATGGAGAGAAGGCAGGTACAGGATACTGAGTTGAATGATCAGCCATGATCATATTGAATGGCGGTGCAGGTTTGAAGGGCCGAATGGCCTACTCCTGCACCTATTTTCTATGTTTCTATGTTTCAATGGTTTGTTTGAATCCCAGGGCACATGTTGCATTATTCATTGATGTTGGCTTCCTTCTGGAAGCCCCTTCCGGATACAATGTATTTAAGATTATGTTGTTGGGCTGGGGAACTGTCAATTGTGTACTGTTGTAATTAATATGTTTGATTGGATTGTAAAGATACCTCCTCCATGTAGTTCGGCCCCTCAAGGTTCGGGGACCTATATAAGGCAGCCCCCACGAGGTCTTTGTCGATCTTCTGGAAGATCGCTTGGGACTGCGTGATCTTTTGTAGTGTCTCTGCTTGCACAAGGCAAGAGAGCTTGGCCAAGCAGATACAAGGATCGAACCCGCGATGGTTTAGGTATTGTATAGGGGAATTTGTTGCGTTATCCAAAAATAAAAGTTTAGTTGTTCACGTGCTTGAATCAGTATTTTATTGACTGAACTAGACTGGGGGGGGGGGGGGGGGGGGGCTTAGAAAGAGCATATTTACATCTGTACAGAGTTTGTACCTTCTCCCCGTGACCTGCACGGTTTCTTTCCGAGATCTTTTGTTTCCTCCCACACTCAAGAGATAAAGGATTGTCAGTTAATTGGCTTGGTGTAAATGTAAAAATTGTCCCCAGTTTCAGTTTAGTTTATTGTCACGTGTACTGAGGTGCAGTGACAAGCTTTTTGTTGCGTGCTAACCAGTCAGCAGAAAGACAATACATGATTACAAACAATCCGTTTACAGTGTATAGAATATGGTTTAGTGCAAGGTGAAGCCAGCAAATCTGATCAAGGATAGTCCGAGGGTCATCAAAGAGGTGGATAGTAGTTCAGCACCGTTCTCTGGTTGTGGTAGGATGATTCAGTTGGCTGATAACTGCTGGGAAGAAACTGTTCCCGAATCTGGAGGTTTTTCGTTTTCACGCTTCTATCCCTTTTGCGTGATGTGACAGTTTAGTTTGGTTTAGAGATACAGCGCGGAAACAGGCCCTTTGGCCCATCGGCTGCGCGCTGACCAGCGATCCCCGCACATTAACGTCATCCTACACCCACAAAGGACAATTTATACATTTACCGAGCCAATTAACCTACAAACCTGTAGGCCTTTGCAGTGTGGGAGGAAACCGAAGATCTCGGAGGAAACCCACGCAGGTCACGGGGAGAAGGTACAAACTCCGTACTGACAGCACCCGTAGTCGGGATCGAACCTGGGTCTCCGGCGCTGCATTTTCTGTAACGCAGCAACTCTACCGCTGCGCCACCGTGTTCGCCCTAGGGATGTGACTCAAGGGGAGAAGAGGTTGCGGCCGGGGTGCGACTCATCCTTGATTATGCTGCTGGCCTTCCCGACCGAGGCAGTGTGAGGTATAACTGGAGCCAATAGAAGGGAGGTTGATTTGTGTGATGGGTCTGGGCTGCGTCCACAATTCCCTGTGATGTCTTGCGGTCTCGCTGGCCGGCGCGGACGCGGTGGGCCGAAGGGCCTGTTTCCGCGCCGTATCTCTAAACTAGACTAAACAAAAAATGTCCAGTCCGCAGTGTTTTGGTTTTTTCTGCATCTGCTGAAGCCTGGCGCTGGAGAACAGCAGCTGTGACTGAGGTAATGGCAGAGACACCTCCGAGTCACAGGTCATGGAAGTAAATTCCTATCCAGAAATTTGAGCACAAGAATATCGACTGATAATCCTGTGCACGACCAAGGGGTTTTGGAGATGTCATTTTCTGGATTAGACATTTGCCAACTTCTGACCCCCTTGAGTACAACAGAGGCCCAATGGCATTCTTCCCAACAACATTGGGAGTCGAGTCCAGTATTCTTCCACCATTCAATGTCCACCCACGATCACCTCAAGCTAATTCTCGGATCAGTTGCTCTTTGCTGCTTCTGGGAGTTGGTGATGCATTTGGCTACGTTAGAGGATTATCTCAACAGAAGTGTGACTTCAGACTTTAGAGGTACAGCATCGAGTCCGCACTAACCAGCGATCCCCGCACACTAGCACCATCCTACACACTAGGGACAATTTACAAACCTGAACGTCTTTGGAGTCCGCGCGACCAGCGATCACCCTGTGCACTACGGCAGCAACTCTACCACTGCGCCACCGAGCTTTGGTTATGTTATAGGATTATTTCAACAGAGGTTGTAACGAAGGTTCATTGAGGTTCCCGACGTTATGAAGGCACATTGAAAGTAAAATTTATCTCTATTTCCTTAACTACATTAACCTCAGACTGAAGAAAGGTCTTTACTCGTAACGCCACCCATTCCTTCTCTCCAGAGATGCTGCCTGTCCCGCTGAGTTACTCCAGCATTTTGTGTCTATCTTTGGTGTAAACCAGCATCTGCAGTTCCTTCCTGCAACAACAAGTTGGGGCAGTCACGGTGGCGCAGCGGTAAGCAGCGCCGGAGACCCGGGTTCAATCCTCACTGCGAATGCAGCGCTGGAGACTCGGGTTCGATCCCGATTACGGGTGCTGTCTGTACGGAGTCTGTACGTTCTCCCCGTGACCCGCTTGGGTTTTCTCCGAGATCTTCAGTTTCCTCCCACATTCCAAAGATGTACAGGTTTGTAGGTTAATTGGCTTGCTAAATGTAAAAACATTGTCCCTACTGGGTGTAGGATCGTGTTAACGTGCGGGAATGGTTGGTCGGCGCGTACCGGTGGGCCGAAGGGTGCTGTATCTCTAAACTAAACTAAACAGTGATGAAGCAACAATGGAATCCAGGGATATGGGGAGAAAGCAGGAACGGGGTACTGATTTTGGATGATCAGCCATGATCATATCGAATGGTGGTGCTGGCTCGAAGGGCCTACTCCTGCACCTATTATCTATGGTTCTATGAGATGGAGTATAGGAAAGAGATTGCGAACTTTGTGTAATGCTATCAAAACAACAGAGCCCTAAGGTTATTAAGATGAAAGAGTTCTTATGATCCTGTATAAAATCATGAGAGGAATAGATCGGGTAGATGCACAGAGTCTCTTGCCCAGAATAGGGAAATCAAAAACCAGACCTTTAAGGTGAGGGGGAATAATTTAATGACAGGGATATGGGCCAAACGCAGGCAGGTGGGATTATGAGTCGGCCTATAGGGAGGAGGTCCAGCTCCTAGCAGCATGGTGCGCTGACAATAACCTGGCCCTTAACACCAAGAAGACCAAGGAGCTAATTGTGGACTACAGAAGGTCTAGGGGTGGCACGCACACCCCCATCCATATTAACGTGACGGAGGTGGAGCGTGTTTCTGGGGGTCAACATCTCTGATGACCTCTCTTGGACCACAATACCTCAACACTGATCAAGAAGGCTCACCAGCGTCTCTTTTCCTGAGAAGACTAAAGAAGGTCCATCTGCCACCTCAGATTCTGGTGAACTTCTACCGCTGCACCATCGAGAGCATCCTTACCAACTGCATCACAGTATGGTGTGGCAACTGCTCTCTCTCCGACCGGAAAGCACTGCAGAGGGTGGTGAAAACTGCCCAACGCATCACTGGTTCCTTACTCCCCTCCATTGAGTCTGTCCAGAGCAAGCGATGTCTGCGAAGGGCGGGCAGCATCGTCAAGGATTGGTCTCACCCCAGCCACCGACTGTTTACCCTCCTCCCATCCGGGAGGCGCTACAGGTCTCTCCGTTGCCGGACCAGCAGGTTCAGGAACAGCTTCTTCCCTGCGGCTGTTACCCTACTTAACTCTGCACCTCGGTGGCTGCTAGTCACCCCCCCCCCCCCCGGACACTCCTTCCCCTAGAAAAATTGCACTACTGCTACTGTATATACATATATATATATATATTTTACTGTTCCATTATTCTTGTTCACACTTCTGGATGAAATGCTAACTGCATTTCGTTGTCTCTGAATCTGAATCTGAATATGGGCCAAATGGGCAGGCAGGTGGGACTAGTGTAGCTGGGTCATGTTGGTTGGTGTGGGAAAGTTGGGTCGAAGGGCTTGTTTCCACGCTGTATGACTATATTCCTCTAGTTTCTGCAGGTTGCCTTAAATGCTGAAACAAGGATGCTGGTTTACACTAAAGGACACAAGAGTGCAGGAGTAATTCAGCGGGCCAGGCAGCATCTCTGGAGAACATGGAGAGGTGACGTTTCGGGTCGGGACCCTTCTTCAGACTGCTGATGGGCTGAAGCAGAGTCCTGACCCAAAACATCACCTGTCCATGTCCTCCAGAGATGCTGCCTGGCCCGCTGAGTTACTCCGCCACTTTGTCTCCTTTCGTATAAACCAGCATCTGCAATTCCTTGTCTCCACGTGTTATGAATAGCTAAGGCATCATGAGTCAATTTCCCAGCCAATGTTCGTATCGTGTCAACAACTAATGTTGCCGGTACAATTCCTGCACAAGAGACTGCCATAAAAGTAAGGCATTTCACCAGAAAAACTTTGCCACCGCTGAATATAAACTATTTCAACACACCACAAACACCGACTCACTCTTGAGCTCTCACCAGCAATAGTGTTCGCAAGTGGAGTGTACTATTTGTCAGGAAAGTAAGGAAACACTTTCAAACTATGGAATCGAACTTTATTTGTAGCTAAGTCCCCCCCCCCCCCCCCGACTATTGCCAAGTTGACAGGATAGGGTTTTTAAATCAAGCAGTGGAGTCTGCTTCACCTTTAGTTAACCTTGCACTGAATTTCTGAAAGAAAACAGCACTACCGCACTGGCCGCAAGGAAACATTTTTTGAAATGTCACTGGAATATTGACAGTGCCCTTCCATCAGTCTCCAGCCTGCTGCAGGTCCCTGCAGTGAGTCAGATTTTCCAGCACTGGACATTTTGCTTCATCTCCTCTTACCAGCGCTGGCAGAGAAGGAACAGATGTTTGAACCAGATTGTATAACTTCTAGGAAACTGCAGACAAAAGGGATTTTTTTTTCTCTCCCCTTCTCTCAAAGTGACTCAGAACTAAATAAAATATTTGTATTATTCTTTTTTTGTTCCTGGGAGAGTTTCATAGTTTTCCCTTTCTTTATTAACAAAGAAAACTGATCTGCACTGCATTTTTGTTAAAAAAGCAATGAGGTTACTTTACTTTGGAGGTACAGGCACATCGGCCCACGGGATCCGCGCCAACCAGCGATCACCCTGTACACCAGCGCTATCCTATACACGAGGGTCAATTTACAATTTTTACCGAAGCCAATTAACCTACAAACCCTGTACGTCTTTGGAGTGTGGAAGGAAACCGTAGCACCCAGAGAAAGCCCATGGGGAGAATGTACAAACTCCGTACAGACAAACCTGCAGTCGGGATCGAACCCAGGACTCTGGCGCTGTGAGGCGACAACTCCACCGCTGCTTGTTGTACAGACACCAATAACGCATGTGAAACTGTACCACACGAGGGAGAAAGGAAAAGGGTCCATTTCCAGCATATGAACATGAAGGCACTGGAGAGAAAATGGCACAGCTGGCCATTCGGCCCATCAAGTCCACTCCGCCATTGGCACAGTGACTGCAACCCATGCATTTCAATTATTTCTACCTGGTCCCAGCGGACAATGACACAGAGCACTGATAGTTAAAAAATCAGAATCTTCCGTAAAGTTCATAAGTCCATAGGTTCTAGGAGCAGAATTAGGCCATTCAGCCCATCAGGTCTACTCCATCATTCAATCATGGATGATCTATCGCTCCCTCTCAACCCCATTCTCCTGCCCTCTCTCCATAACTCCTGACATCCGTACTAGTCGAAGGTCAACTTAAGGTTGACTGCACCAAGTCATGAAGACAAGCCAAATCTCATAGGTTGTGAACTAAGCTCTCTGAAAAAGTCCTCTTATTTTTGTATTATACTGATGAAGGCAGTGAGTCTGCAATGCTGTAAGAAGGTTGAAAAGTATGTTTTTTAAACTAGATAATACTTAGCTAAAGACAAAGCACTGGGTGAACTCAGCGGGTCAGGCAGCGTCAGGGGAGGGAATGGATAGGTGGTGGTTCACAAGTTCATAAGTGATAGGAGCAGAATTAGGCCATTCGGCCCATCAAGTCCACTCCGCCATCTAATCACGGCTGATCAATCTCTCCCTCTCAGGGACCCTTTCTCAGGGTCTCGACCTGGAGAGGTCTGCCTGCCCATTTCCTCCCCGTTCGCTGCCTGACTTGCCAAGATCCTCCAGCACTTTGCGTTTCTCCCTCAAGATTCGAGTACCTGCACCTCCTTGTGCTTTCACTAATAATAATGGCTGAGTAACCCGGACTTTACTCTGGCAGTGGAGCCTTTAAATCTGATGTAAGATTCTCGGAGATAAAATAATTCACATTCTTACTGAGTCTTCAGTTCTACCGTTTGGAACAGCAAGAGAAGGTAGCTGTTTTGCAATGCATGTTAACGTGAGATGGCCTGATTTTGTATCTTTAAGTGGAAGATTTTTTCTCTAAACCCAACGTTTTCCTCATGAGGGGCAAAGGATGCTATCTGCAGTCACGTTGTTTCAATGCAGATGTTGCCACAGTAGCATTCCATTTATTCCGTACTGTGATCACTACAGCACCAACACACCCTTGCATTCCACCGCTTAGCAGCTGCTAAAATATCTCGGCATCTGCCAGGAAAATATGATCCTGGACACCGTTACAGTTAGCATTACATCAAAGCAAATGTGTTATAGTGGATTCCAGAAAGACGCACAGATCTCGATTCTGATCCAAGTGTCAAATTCCAACATGTAAGAACCACTTCCCATTCATTCCCATTGTATAACTTTGCTGTTCCAAGCATAACATTTCAATCTGAAATCTTCATTCCAGCATAACATGCAAACTCTTTGCCGCTCGACACACAAAATGCAGGCAGGTCTCGGCCACTTCCTTATGGAAACAGCATTGGGCTCGCAAAGTCTAATCCCCCGTTTATGTAAACCATAGGTTTAATTTTAGTGACTTTTCCGTCTAGACTAAATTAATGTACGAATGGTAGAGTGGCCCAAAAAGCAGAAAGGTTTAAATGAAGTTATTTTTAATGTGGGGGCCTGATCCAAGAACAATAACTATTGGCAAAATTGTAAACAGAATACCTTTCACATACTTAATCCTGCTTCACGTGTTACTTTCCACTACAGTCTTCTTTAAATCTCAATCAAAGCAATTCTTTTACTGTGTATGGACGGATTTCATGGCCTGAATTCACCCTGGTCACATTTTTAAAAGATTATTTTTTACAATTTTTGGCATCCCTGGTAAAGCTAGTGTATATTGTCCATCCAGTGGTTCTAATCAAGAATCAAGAGAGCCAAGGGTCACTAGATATATAAATATCAATATATATATATATATATTTGATGTATATATGTATATATATATATATATATATATATATATATATATATATATATATATATATATATATGGGTGTATTTCCTGTACTGTCTTATTTTGTCAACAAATATAGAGAGAGTACAGTGGAGATTTACTAGAATGTTGCCAGGGTTCCAGCAACTATGTTACAGAGAAAGGTTGAACAAGTTAGGTCTTTATTCTTTGGAGCGCAGAAGGTTAAGGGGGGCTTGATTGAGGTCTTTAAAATGATGAAAGGGATAGACAGAGTTGACATGGATAAGCTTTTCCCATTGAGGGTAGGGAAGATTCAAACAAGAGGGCATGACATGAGAATTAAGGGTCAGAAGTTTAGGGGTAACGTGAGGGGAACTTCTTTACTCAGAGGGTGGTGGCTGTGTGGAATCTGTGTGGCACAGATATTGTGGGCCGAAGCGCCTGTTCCTGTGCTGTTCTATGTTCAACATGTATGTTTATTTCTTCAATGCCCGCACATCAACTTCCCTTCCATTGACTTATGATCTTATCACCTCCCCACCATCGAAGGGATCTACAGGAGTCACTGCCTGAAAAAGGCAGCCAGCATCATCAGAGACCCACATCACCCTGGCCACACATTCATTTCATTCCTGCCATTGGGAAGACCATATAACCATATAACCATATAACAATTCCAGCACGGAAACAGGCCCTCTCGGCCCTTCCAGTCCGTACCGACCATTTGTTTTCCCCTAGTCCCATCTACCTGCACTCAGACCATACCCCTCCATTCCCTTCACGTCCATATACCTATCCACTTTACTTTTAAATGTTAAAATCGATCCTGCCTCCACCACTTCTGCTGGAAGCTCATTCCACACAGCCACCACCCTCTGAGTAAAGAAGTTCCCCCTCACGTTACCCCTAAACTTCTGTCCCTTAATTCTCATGTCATGCCCTCTTGTTTGAATCTTCCCTACCCTCAATGGGAAAAACGTATCCACGTCAACTCTGTCTATCCCTTTCATCATTTTAAAGACCTCAATCAAGTCCCCCCTTAACCTTCTGCGCTCCATAGATCAATGTAGCAATGTTACAAAATGTTGAGATTTTAAAAATCAAGTCTACAATTTATCCCATCAGATAAAGCATACAAATAAGTTTAATTTGACACCTAATTCACTTTCATATCTTCAGTATTAAAAAAGTTATGGCCATTTTCATACTCGGAAATTAGTAACTTGTTCCCCATTGCTTTTCCATTGACTTAACACAAAAGTTGTGATCGAGGACTCAAAAGCCCTTAACTTTCTTAAATATTAAGAGAACTGAAATAAATGTTCAGTTATTATAGATTGAAGCATTCTGAAACTAATATGAAACAATCTTATTTGGATGACCTGAAATTAAAGCATATAATTAGTTAGTTACCCAATTGTAGCTAATTACAAATGTCAATTACTAGATCTAAACATCTATCCATTTCTTAAGAAAATATTAACATTTTTTTAAAGCCTAAGTGCCCAAATAACATTCACACAAGAATTCACAATATAACATGATTTTTAAATCTAATTGTCATTAATTTATAGGCCAAATTGAAGGAATTTTGTGTTTAATGCCTGTAAATTAATGGGCATTTTAAACAGCTTGCGAGTGGGATTTTCTGGAACGCGATGGATTGGAACGTTGCGGTTGCGGTGAATTTAAACCCAATATCGACAGGAAAAATTCTGCCGGTTCGTATGGGGAATAAATCACTGTTTCGCAACATGAAATGTTGATTAAGGTCATCTAAACAAGCAAGTGTATATGTAAAAATAAACAGCTTTCACTTACCTGTCCCCTACGTAAAATCCGTCCCCGTTGTCGGCGTTCACGGCATTAAGAGTTAATTTTTATTTCACTGCAGCGCTGAAATAGTCGGGCGATTAAAAAAAAAAAAATTAACTTACCGGCAGTTGGAACGAATCTCCAGAAATAGCTCGCACTCCGAGAAAATATTATTCCGGATGGCAAGGTGAAAACCGCATTTTAATCCCGCCCCCCCCCTCTTAAAGGCGCCAAAGTCGCGCACACGGCCAGTGACAGAACTGCAGCGCTGCTAAAGGTAAGTTTTGTATCATACTTAATCAATGCGGATGATAATAAGGAAACGTGGAATGGTTCATTTTGGTACTTTCGCAGTTTACCAAGAAAGTCATACAGTTAGTTAAGATCTTCACATTTGTGTACTTTCATATTTGTTGCATCATTGGTAGCATGCTGTTGATTATTGATTATTGATTATCAGTTGATCTACCTATTTAGTTTAGTTTATTGTCACATCTACCTCCTCTACCAGCCCAGATGTTATTAGTACATGGCCGATCATTTTTACTTGTGATTGCCTGTTATCAGGCAACAGAATCATCCAACCATAACCAGAGAGCAGTCCTGAACCACCATCGACCTCACTGGTGACCCTCGGACTATCCTTGATCGGACTTTGCTGGCTTTACCGTGCACTAAACATTATTCCCTCATCATGTATCTGTACACTGCGAATAGCTCGACTGTGATCATGTATTGTCCTTCCGCTGACTGGTTAGCACGCAACAAAAGCTTTTCACTGCACCTCAGTACACGTGACAATAAACTACACAAAACTGAACTTAATTTTCACAGTATGTAATGTGGGCCTTGTATTTCTTACTTTACTTTTGTTTCTCTTTTCTCTCTCTCAATCGAATTGTTCCCTCGTTATTCTACAATTCATCCGCCTTCTCCTTCGTTCTGTTTCCCTTCTCCGTCCACGACTCTCATGGAGTCATGAAGATATGGTGCAGGTTCTGATGTTCACTGATGTTCCCAGACGCCTCATTGTCCCTTGTACTCGATTACCACCTGAGTTTCCAGCTGGTCTATGGCAGAGAATGATGTCCAGTTGAAGGGTGCCGAGGGTGGCTCAGTGCAGATGGATGAGCAGCTGCCTCTCGGTGTCTGAGACCCGGGTTCCAGCTTCACCGCGGGCGCCGTCTGACGCAGGGTCTCGAACCAAATCGCCACTCATTCCTTCTATCCAGGGATGCTGCCTGTCCCGCTGAGTTACTCCGCCAGTTTTGTGCCTGTCTTTGGGGAAGAAGCTGTTCCTGAGTCTGGTGGTCACACTCTTTCAAGTTTCTCGCACCTCCTGCCCGGCAAGAGCGGGGAGAGAAAGCAATGGCCGTGGTGGGAGAGGTACTTGATTATATTGGCTGCTTTCCCGAGGCAGTGAGGAGTGTGGATGGAGTCAGTGGTGGTGGGGTGGTCTGTGTGATGGACTGGGTTGCATCCACAAGATCCTGCAATGTAGTGGCGGTGTGCGGTATAGCTGTTCCCAGTCAAATGTGGGATGCAACCAGACGGCATGCTGTCTATGGTCAGCAAACAGGATGGCCGCAACTGTGACAAAATTCCAAACTTGCACTTGCTCTTACATAGAAACATAGAAATTAGGTGCAGGAGTAGGCCATTCAGCCCTTCGAGCCTGCACCGCCATTCAATATGATCATGGCTGATCATCCAACTCAGTATCCCGTACCTGCCTTCTCTCCATACCCTCTGATCCCCTTAGCCACAAGGGCCACATCCAACTCACTCTTAAATATAGCCAATGAACTGACCTCAACTACCCTCTGTGGCAGAGAGTTCCAGAGACTCACCACTCTCTGTGTGAAAAAAGTCTTTCTCATCTCGGTCTTAAAGGATTTCCCCCTTATCCTTAAGCTGTGGCCCCTTGTCCTGGACTTCCCCAACATCGGGAACAATCTTCCTGCATCTAGCACTCTTCCTGCAATCTTCCTGCACTCTTGTCGTCTCCTTAAGAAGGAAAAATGCGAACCACCTGAACATTGAACAAATAACTAAGCGCAGAGTTCGTGAAGAATCACCAAATATTAAAAACACTTTATTTATTCCTCATCAATTTTGTTCAGTAGAATCAATAAAGAAACACATTTCCATTTGATTTGGTTTATCGTGTTGCGTTCATTTTGTGCAAAATAATTTTGCTTGATATTTTTACCTGGAATTTGTGAGTACTGTATATAATGCAACCGTGCATAATTTAATTTAAATAAATTCTTAGAACTGGCTGAAAGATCACGTTTGGTGCATCTGCTTTTTGACCTGAAGCACCAATGCTACCTTAGTTTAGTTTAGTTTAGAGATACAGCGTGGAAACAGGCCCAGCAATCCCCACACGCTAACACTATCCTACACACACATGGGACAATTTACAATTGTACCAAGCCAATTAGCCTTATAAACCTGCACGCCTTTAGAGTGTGGAAGGAAACCGAAACTCCTGGAGAAAACCCATGCAGGTCACGGGGAGAATGTACAAACTCCATACAGACAGCGCCCTTGGTCAGGATCGAACCCAGGACTCTGGTGCTGTAAGGCAGCAACTCTGCCGCTCGGCTCGGTGGGCTGAAGGGCTTGGTTCTCTTAACTCAACTAAACTAAACTAAATGGGCCACTTGGGAGCCGAGGACATGCCGCGGAAAACAAAAGAGGACCCGGCTTGGGATACTTTGCAACTTTGTCGACCCCCTTTATGTGGTGACTCTTTGCATACCTTGGGTATGCAAAAGAAAGAATATCACTTGTCGAATAGTGAAAGGCTTGGATGGAGTGGATGAGGAGAGGATGTCTTCACTAGTGGGAGAGTCCAGGACCAGAGGTCATAGCCTCAGAATTAAATTACGCTCTTTTAGGAAGGAGATGAGGAGGAATTTCTTCAGTCAGAGGGTGGTGAATCTGTGGAACTCTTTGCCACCGAAGGCTGTTGAGGCCAAGACAATGAATATTTGTAAGGCAGAGAGAGATAGATTTTAATTAGTACAGGTGGCGGGAGTGATGGGGAGAAGGCCAAAGAGTGGGGTTAGGAGGGTGAGATAGATCAGCCATGATTGAATGGTGGAGCAGATTTGATGGGCCGAATGGTGTAATTCTACTCCGATCACATGAACATGACAATAAAATATTAATTAATTCATTCAAACTTAGGATTTCTATGAGGTCTCACGAATGCCAAGGTGCTTTACAGTGTGCAAGTATTTTACCAGCATTTTGTTGTCATATTAGATAAATAGCAGTCACTTTGAACCAGGTGTCGTTCAATAACTGGCAATAAAGTGATTGACCAGGTCAGGTTTTAAGGGCTGCTTAATCGTTTCAATGCACAAGATGAACAAAATACCACTTCTACCTCATTTATAATGAGTTGTTGCCTTTGTACAATGAGGTGGAAGATGGCGACCTTCACGTGGTCCGCCCGGTTTCGACTAATGCAATCAACTCGACGTGCACAAACGGAAGATCAAATAGAACAAGTTGTCCGACAACTTTAGGCCACGCACGCCACACGAAGGAAGAAGCGGATGAAGAAGCAAACAACAAAAAATGTTCACTGTACCCTGGTACACGTGACAAATAAACTGAACTAAACTAAACTACAACAGTGGAAAACTCAAAACCTGTATTTGCCTCTGTTAGAAAGAGAAACAAAATGAAAGGTTCAGGTCAAAGACCCTTCTGAACAGCTCTGACTAAGGGGTCAGACTAAACTCTTTTTTCCTAAGCCGTCAGTTGGTTCTCTTTCCGCAGATGCGGCCCGACCTGATGAGCGTTTCCGCATGTTCTCTCTTTATTTTAGATTTCCAACTAGTGCAGTTTTCTGATTTTCTTACACTTACACCTTAGTTGTCGCCTCAACAAAGAAGATGGAGAATGAGTATCTAAACAGAGGAATGGAGAAATAACTAGCTGAGAAGTTCATGAAGAAGTCATTAGATACGAAACAGCCTGTTATTTATCACATATTCATTTGTTTCAATGGAACTAATAAAGAAAGTTATTGTCATTTCATTGTGTAGCTTTTAGCAGCCTCTGGAGTATGTCCTAGGCTGGTATTTCACTTTGCACAGATTGGTTAGTTACATTTTACTTGAGATTTTTACCTGGAATTTGAGATTGTGCAGTGCATGCACTGGTAATTCAATTTGTAGAATTCTTAGAAGTAGCCGACAGATCACATCTTGTTAATTTGTTGTGTAACGCCTTCGCAAGAAATATTCTCCAGTTGTCAACAAGGTCTTGGCTGAATTTTACCAGTATGCTGCCTGGATCAGGGGGCTTCAGCTACAAGGAGAGGTTGGATAGACTTTGATTGTTTTCACTGGAATGTCAGAGGTTCTTCTTCTTGCGTATGGCGTGCACAACCTAAAGTTGTCAGACTACTTGTTCTATTTGATCTTATTTGATTGTGCACGCCAGGTTGATTGCATTCGTTGAAACAGGGCGGACCATGTGAAGGTTGCAATCTCCCACCCTGAATGTCGGAGGTTGAGGGGAGACTAGATAGAAGTGTATAAAATTATGAGAGGCATAGATAGGGTGAACAGTCACAATCTTTTTCCCAGGGTGGAATTGTCCAGCACAAGAAGGGATAAGGTGAGAGGGGGAAAGTTTCAAGGAGATGAGCAGGGCTTGTTTGCTTTCCTTCCACACTCAAAAGATGTACAGGTTTGTAGGTTAATTGGTTTGGTATAAATGTAAATTGTCCCTAGTGCGTGTAGGTAGGATAGTGTTAATGTGCGTGGGATCTCTGTTCGGTGCGAACTCGGTGGGCCGAAGGGCTTTTTTCCGCGCTGCATCTCTAAACTAAACTAAAAGAAACAAATGTTTTGCATTTTTGCAGTACTTTCCGTTTAATGTCTTCCAGGACTTGTGTAATTTATGTATAATTTATATTCTTGTATGTTTGTTTGAGTTTAATAGCCCTGTCCCACGGTACGAGTTCATTCCAAGAGCTCTCCCGAGTTTAAAAAAAATCAAACTCGTGGTAAGCACGGAGAATGAACGTGGCGGGTACGTCGGAGCTCGGGGACGTCTCTTAGCGCTAACGGCAGGTACTCGGGAAGACTCGCTAGCGGCAGGTAAGCACGGGAAGACTCGTGAAGATTTTTCAACATGTTGAAAAATGTCCACGAGAGCCCCGAGTACCGACGAGCGGCCATTACCGTAAATCTCCGAGTTCGAATCAGGGCAAACTCGGGAGAGCTCTTGGAATGAACTCGTACTGTGGGACAGGGGTTTAAGTATCTTTGATGTTGCTGCAAGCAAGATTTCCAATTTACCTGTACCTCAATGTGCTTGTGCATACTGGCTTAGTTTAGTTTATTGTCACGTTCATTGTCCGTGGTACAGTAAGAAGCTTTTTTGCGCATGCTATTCAGTCAGCAGAAGGACTATCATGATTACATTCAAACCGTCCGCACTGTGCAAATAAAGGAGAAAGGGAATAGCGTTCAGTGCCAGATAAAGTCCAGTAAAGTCCAATGAAAGTAAAGTCCAAGGGTCTTCAATGAGGTAGAAGGTAGATCAGGACTAGTTGGTGATAGGATGGTTCAGTTTCCTGATAACAGCTAGGAAGCAACTGTAGAAACAAAGAACTGCAGATGCTGATTTATACCAAAGATAGACACAAAGTGCTGGAGTAACTCAGTGGGTTAGGCAGCATCTCTGGAGAAAAAGGATGGGTGACGTTTCAGGTCAGGAAAGAGAAGGGTCCCGACCCAGAAATGTCACCCATCCCTTTTCTCCAGAGATGCTGCCTGCCCTGTCGAGTTACTCCAGCACTTTGTGTCCATATTTGGGAAGATAGCCCCTGATACACCAATAAACATGTCTTGGCTTGAAATTGGACTTGACCCAATGGTCAAATGGTGCAAAAGAGGAGAGTGCTGCAGTGTACAAAATCATGAGAGGAATAGATCAGCGTCTCTTTCTCAGAGTAGGGGCGTCGAGCACCGAAGGACATAGGTTTAAGGTGAGGGGGAAAAGATTTAATAGGAACCTGAGGGGTAACTTTTCACACAAAGGGTGGTGGGTGTATGGAACGAGCTGCCGGAGGAGGTAGTTGAGGCTGGGGCTATCCCAATGCAGGCAGGTGGCACTGGTGTAGATGGGACATGTTTGTCAGTCTGGGCAAGTTGGTGTGAAGGGCTGTATCACTCCATGACTCTCATGATTACAAGTTTGACTGCTAAAGAGTTAATATACAGACCATCACTGCTCCCCTCAAGGAATATCGCTATGTGAATATATGAACAAATTAGATTTTTATATAAACTCCAGTTTGACTCTATATTCCCAGTAAGTATATAAGATTTAATGGCAACCAGCGTGCCAAAAATTGCAGCTATTTAGAACACGTAATTAGATTTTAATTTAATTGTTTCAGGGCTCTGTGAGCCTTCACTGCAACTAAATACTCATGGAAATATCGCAGTTTAAAACAAGCAATTGGAATTTAACACAAATCTTTCATCCGTTCTTCGACTTTTAATAAGCGCAAGATTGTGAAGAAGGGTCTCGACCCGAAACGTCGCCCGTTCCTTCTCTCCAGAGATGCAGCCTGTCCCACTGAGTCCACCTGCAAGATTTTAACTGTCGTGGTCTGCCCATAACACGTGCGCGTTGACAAAATAGACAATTAATTTGCACAATTGCTATAAATGTGTAGGAAGGAATTGCAGATGCTGGTTTAAACCGAAGACAGACACAAAAAGCTGGAGTAACTCAGCGGGCGAGGCAGCATCTCTGGAGAGAAGGAATAGGTGACGTTTCGAGTTGAGGCGGGGTCTGAAGAAGGGTCTCGACCAGAAACGTCACCCATTCCTTCTCCCCAGAGATGCTGCCTGTCCCGCTGAGTTACTCCGGCCTTTTTTGTCTATCTTGTACATCTATAAATACTTGGCTGCTTCCTCCACATGGTCTGGGATTCTCATTCTAGTGGTGGGAGGTAATCCTTTATATTACGGCTTCGGGAGGCAGAGCCAGGCATTCACATCCAGCTCCCTTTAGTGCAGGGAGTTGGTTAAAATAATATCCCCCTTCAGCCATGTGGTCTTGGCGTGAAGGAAAAAATATTCCGCAGATGGTGTACGATATCATGAGAGGAATAGATCGGGTAGAGTCCCTTGCCCAGAGCAAGGGGAATCGAGGGCCAGAGGACATGGGTTCAAGGTGAAGGGGAAAAGATGTAGTAGGAATCCTAGGGGGTAACTTTTTCACACAGAGTGTGGTGGGTGTATGGAACAAGCTGGCAGAGGAGGTCATTGAGGCTGGGACTATCCCAACGTTTGAGAAGCAGTTAGACAGGTACATGGATAGGACGGGTTTGGAGGGTTATGGGCCAAACGCGGGCAGGTGGGACTAGTATAGCTGACCAGTGTGGGCAAGTTGGCCTGTTTCCACACTGTATCACTCTATGACTCTATGGTTTGAGAATTCACCTGCTTTAAAAATGTCATGGTTTTTGTGCACGCAAACTGTGGCTCTGGAGAAGCAGGGATAATAGTTTTCAATAACCTTACTCATTTTTTCCATGTTCAGTCAGTCTGTGAAAGGCCCGGCATGTTATTAATAAAAAAAAGAAATAAAAATACGTGGGGATAGTGTAGTCAAAGGAGCCAGCCTCGTATAGATTGAGTCTGAAATCTTGGAGTCATTAAGTAAGAATTAAAACTGCGATCTTTCCTGTCTACGAAATATTATCTGTTCTGCTGGGCTGCGAGTTGAAGAGTCTAAATCTATTCCACATGTCCACCTTTTACGAGCGGTTGTGATTGTCAGGCCCCGTTCCTGTCCTTCTGTCAGTCAGCCTGACACGCAAAAGATAAAATAACTATTGGCAAACTCTTGTCAAAATCTGCTTTGTATTACAACGTATCGGGAAGTGCGTGCGCTAGGCAGAATCGAATTGGTGCACAGTGGCTTCCAACAGGAGAACAAAAGAGTCCAGGGTGGAAAACAGGCCATTCAGCCCATCTCTTTGTTTCTAGGATTCGTGCTTTATGCTTATACATTTAAGGTGAAAGGGGAAAAGATTTAATAGGAATCTGAGGGGTAACCTTTTTTCACACAAAGGGTGGTGGGTTTATGGAACGAGCTGCCGGAGGAGGTAGTTGAGTCTGGGACTAGCCCAACGTTAAAGAAACAGCTAGACAGGTACATGGACAGGACAGGTTTGGTGGGATATGGAGCAAACGCAGACAGGTGGGACTAGTGTAGATGGGACATGTTGGCCGGTGTGGGCAAGTTGGGCCGAAGGGCCTGTTTTCACGCTGTATCACTCTATGACTATGTTGTTTTATGGTTTGGTATGGTACTTTACAGAGGTACAGTGAAGTTCACTTTGGATACATTTCAGTACATGTATCACCATATATGTTTAGTTTTAGTTCAGTTTAGAGAAACAGCGCGGAAACAGGCCCTTCGACCCATCGTGTCCGCACCGACCAGCGATCCCTGTGCATTAACGCTATCCTACACACACTAGGGCCAATTTTACATTTATACCAAGCCAATTAACCTACAAACCTGTATGTCTTGGCAGTGTTGGAGGAAACCGAAGGCCTCGGGGGGGAAAAACCCGCGTGGATCTCGGGGAGAATGTGCAAACTCCGTACAGACAGGACCCGCGATCAGGATCCAATGCGGGGACAGTACAGGAGTGTAGCAGTAGTACACTGAGGCAGTTTACAGAGTCTCCAGCTTGGTGCCGTGTTCAAGTCGCAGTTGTTGTAAGTGCGGGGATCTCGATCTGGCCATGACGTTGTCTTGGGGCGTTGCAGGGTCGGCCTGGCCAAGCGTAGCCATTGGTGTCCCCCGCCGCTGCTCCACCTCTGTAGGCCCCGTGCCGACGTTCCTCTGGAGAACAAAGGATGGGCGACCCTTCTTCAGACACAACTTAGATTGGAGACTATTCCATGAAACATTGGAAGCAAGCACGTTAGATAATTTATGAGGACCTTTTATTAATGGAGCAGACAAGATGGCCAAATGCCCAGTGGAGACATAACACTGGTCTGAGTTCTCAGTTGCTGCTGAGACAAGGAGGATCAGAGAAAACACAATATTTGTCTGGAGTGCTGAAGTATAAGATATATTTAGACTACTATTATGGACGAAAGTACACCTGCCCATGATTTAATTCTATTTTGCTTAGACCCGCGCTGTTTACATTACCTTCATTACCAAGGATATTTATAGCATGATCAGTTATGTCAAGAGAGGTTTTATAGGCTATGTGTTGTAAATAGTCGATCACTGTCCTTGTGGAAAAATCCCAAAGATTGCTTTAACCGCAGCCAGCACTGCTTATTGTTTCTCCTTATAGAACATAGAACAGTCTTCTTCGTCTTGGGTCCACACACAAGTTTAGAAGTTGTTCGGCCGGAGCTGAGCACACTCCTCGGCATCTGCACACAACGGCGTCTGTCCTGTCGCTTCCGTTGCCTCCAGCGCGTGGTGGTGGAGAGATTGGTGGAAACGGGGCCGCGACGCGAACGCTCTTTCCTTGATCCCCATAGACAAGTACAACTCGGGTACAGGCCCTTCGGCCCATCATGCCTGTGCCAAACTTAACGCTGTTCAACTGATCACCACTGATCCATAGGCCTCCGTTTCCTGCACATCCATTAGATTAGATTAGATTCGATTTTATTACTCGCCATTCGCACCTCAGAGAGGCTCAAACAAAACTCCGTTTCTACAAGCCATACGAACAGAACAATTCCTACAAAACATACAAACAATTCAATTTACACAGACATCCATCACAGCGAATCTCCTCCTCACTGTGATGGAAGGCAAAGTTCTTCTCTCTCCCCCGCACCATTTCTCTCCCGATGTCGAAGCCCCAGGCGGGCGGTGTTAAGTCCCACGGCCATTGAGGCCGCGCGGGGCGATGTACGGCCCCACTCTAGGTCCAAACGTCACATGTGTCTGTCTAAAACCCTCCAACTATCTGACTACCTAAAACCCTATCATATCTGCTTCCACCACCAACCCCTGGCAGTGCTTTCGCCATGTAAACATAGAAACATAGAAATTAGGTGCAGGAGTAGGCCATTCGGCCCTTCGAGCCTGCACGGTCATTCAATATGATCATGGCTGATCATCCAACTCAGTATCCTGTACCTGCCTTCTCTCCATACCCCCTGATCCCTTTAGCCACAAGGGCCACATCTAACTCCCTCTTAAATATAGCCAATGAACTGGCCTCAACTACCTTCTGTGGCAGAGAATTCCACAGATTCACCACTCTCTGTGTGAAAAATGATTTTCTCATCTCGGTCCTAAAAGACTTCCCCCTTATCCTTAAACTGTGACCCCTTGTTCTGGAATTTCCCAACATCGGGAACAATCTTCCTGCATTTAGCCTGTCCAACCCCTTAAGAATTTTGTAAGTCTCTATAAGATCCCCCCTCAATCTCCTCAATTCTAGCACGTCCAAGCCGAGTCTATCCAGTCTTTCTTCATATGAAAGTTCTGCCATCCCAGGAATCAGTCTGGTGAACCTTCTCTGTACTCCCTCTATGGCAAGAATGTCTTTCCTCAGATTAGGAGACCAAAAACGCAATACTCCAGGTGTGGCCTCACCAAGACCCTGTACAACTGCAGTAGAACCTCCCTGCTCTTATACTCAAATCCTTTTGCTATGAATGCTAACAGACCATTTGCTTTCTTCACTGCCTGCTGCACCTGCATGCCTACTTTCATTCGCCTACTTTCGGCAAATACAACACATAGTCCTCCGCCAGTTTTGCCACCTCCAACGTGACCCCTCCACCCGCCACATCTTCCCATCTCCTCCCCTGTCTGCCTTCCGCAAAGACTGCTCCCTCCGCAACTCCCTTGTCAATTCTTCCCTTCCCTCCCGCTCTACCCCTTCCCCGGGCACTTTCCCTTGCAACCGCAAGAAATGCAACACTTGTCCCTTCACCTCCCCCCTCCACTCCTTTCAGGGACCCAAGCAGTCCTTCCAGGTCCGACAGAGGTTCACCTGCACCTCCTCCAACCTCATCTACTGCATCCGCTGCTCCAGATGCCAGATGATCTATATCGGTGAGACCAAGCGGAGGCTTGCCGATCGTTTCGCCGAACACCTCCGCTCGGTCCGCAAAAACCAACCCGACCTCCCGGTGGCTCAGCACTTCAACTCCCCCTCCCATTCCGTATCCGGCCTCTTGGTCCTGGGCCTCCTCCACGGCCAGAGTGAGCAACACCGCAAGGTGGAGGAACAGCACCTCATATTCCTCTTGGGGAGTCTGCATCCTTTGGGCTTGAACATTGAATTTTCTCAATTCTGTTAACCCTTGCTGTCTCCTCCCCTTCCCACCTCTCCCTCAGCCCTCGGGCCCTGGCATTCCCTCTATCTCTATCTCCCTCCCCCACCTTAGTTGCACTAGCTTCTCATTTTCACACCACAAACAGCTTACAATGGCTTGTTCCCTTTATCATCGATACTTTTTTGCATATCTTTCATTCATTATTCTTTATCTCTCCACATCACCGTCTATATCTCTCGTTTCCCTGATCGCTGACCAGTCTGAAGAAGGGTCTCGACCCGAAACGTCGCCTATCTCCTTCGCTCCTTAGATGCTGCTGCACCCGCTGAGTTTCTCCAGCTTTTTGTGTAACCCCCTGCCTACTTTCAATGACTGGTGTACCATGACACCCAGGTCTCGTTGCATCTCCTCTTTTCCTAATCGGCCACCATTCAAATGATAGTCTACTTTCCTGTTTTTGCCACCAAAGTGGATAACCTCACATTTATCCACATTATACTGCATCTGCCATGCATTTGCCCACTCACCCAACCTATGCAAGTAACCTTGCAGCCTCCTAGCATCCTCCTCACAGCTAACATTGTCCCCCAGCTTTGTGTCATCCGCAAACTTGGAGATGTTGCATTCAATTCCCTCATCCAGATCATTGATATATATTGTAAATAGTTAGGGTCCCAGCACTGAGCCTTGCGGTACCCCACTAGCTACTGCCTGCAATTCTGAAAATGACCCGTTTACTCCTACTCTTTGCTTCCTGTCTGCCAGCCAGTTCTCTATCCACATCAATACTGAACCCCCAATACCGTGTGCTTTAAGTGTGCATACTAATTTCTTATGTGGGACCTTGTCAAAAGCCTTCTGACAGTCCAGATATAACACATCCACTGGTTCTCCCTTATCCACTCTACTAGTTACATCCTTGAAAAATTCTATAAGATTCGTCAGACATGATTTACCTTTCGTAAATCCATGCTGACTTTGTCCAATGATTTCACCACTTTCCAAATGTGCTGCTATCCCATCTTTAATAACTGACTCTAGCAGTTTCCCCACTACCGATGTTAGACTAACTGGTCTGTAATTCCCCGTTTCCTCTCTCCCTCACTTTTTAAAAAGTGGGGTTACATTAGCTACCCTCCAATCCTCAGGAACTAGTCCAGAATCTAAAGAGTTTTGAAAAATTATCACTAATGCGTCCACTATTTCTGGGGCTACTTCCTTAGTACTCACTGATAGGATGCAGCCTATCTGGCCCTGGGGATTTACCGGCCTTTGATCCATTCAATTTACCTAACACCACTTCCCGGCTAACCTGGATTTCACTCAGTTCCTCCATCTCATTTGACCCCCGGTCGTCTGGCATTTCCGGCAGATTATTTATGTCTTCCTTAGTGATGACAGAACCAAAGTAGTTATTCAATTGGTCTGCCATGTCCTTGTTCCCCATGATCAATTCACCTGTTTCTGACTGCAAGGGACCTACATTTAACTAATCTTTTTCTCTTCACATATCTATAAAATCTTTTGCAGTCAGTTTTTATGTTCCCTGCCAGTTTTCTTCCATAATCTATTTCCCCTTTCCTAATTAAGCCCTTTGTCCTCTTCTGCTGAACTCTGAGAGAATTTCTCCCAGTCCTCTGGTAGGCTGCTTTTTTCTGTCTAATTTGTATGCTTCATCTTTTGTTTTGATACTATCCCTGATTTCCCTTGTTATCCATGGATGCACTACCTTCCCCGATTTATTCTTTTGCCAAACTGGGATGAACAATTGTTGTAGTTCATCCATGCAGTCTTTAAATGCCTTCCATTCCATATCCACCGTTAACCCTTTAAGAATCAATTGGCAGTCTATCTTGGCCAATTCACGTCTCATACCCTCAAAGTTACCTTTCTTTAAGTTCAGGACCCTTGTTTCTGAATTAACAATGTCACTCTCCATCCTAATGAAGAACTCAACCATATTATGGTCACTCTTGCCCAAGGGGCCACGCACAACAAGACTTCCCTTCCAGTCTAGAATAGCCTGCTCTCTCGTTGGTTCCTTCACCTTTAGGAAACATCATCTTTAACCTCTCCCTCTCCCAACTTAAAGCCAGTATTTGACATTTCCACTGTGTTTAGTTTAGTTTAGTTCAGAGACAGTTCTGGTCAGCATGGAAACAGGCCCTTCGGCCCACCGAGTCCGTGCTGACCAGCAATCACCTGTGGACGATGGGATCTTTTTCCCACAGGACGGCACGGCGGTGCAGCGGTAGAGTTGCCGCCTCATAGCGCCAGAGGCCCGGGTTCGATCCTGACAACGGGTGCTGTCTGTGTGGAGCTTTGCACGTTCTTCCCGTGGTCGCGTGGGTTTCCTCCGGCGCTCCGGTTTCCTCCCACATCCCAAAGACGCGCGGATTTTGTAGGTGAATTTTCTTCTGCCAATTAAGAACTAATGCACAGGTGATTGTTGGTCGCCACGGTGGGCCAAAGGGCCTGTTTTCCATGTGGTGGCTCTGAAACTAAAACGAAAAACTAATTTTAAGTCAAGAAACAGAAGAGGCGGGAACAGCCAAACATCAAACTGAAAGAGATGGTATACCTGTTCAGAGGCGGCGTCATTTAATTTCTAACAGGCTTGTTTGTCAGACAAAGCTCCAATACCAAGTGTTTCAATGCCAAGACAGGAGACTGCAACATAGCCTTACCATCATGGAATGTATTTGTTAAGAATGGAAATGGCCAGCAACTCAACGGCAGTACCCAAAAAAACGTAAGCTTGAAACCCTTCCACGAGTTGTCCTTCATGTACAAAGGAAGACTTTATTCCACGGATAGACACAAAATGCTGGAGTAACTCAGCGGGACAGGCAGCATCTCTGGAGAGAAGGAAAGGGTGACGTTTCGAGTCAAGACCCTTTTTCAGACTGAAGAAGATTCTCGACCCAAAACGTCACACATTCAATCTCTCCAGAGATGCCGTCTGTCCTGCTGAGTTACTCCAGCCTTTTGTATCCACTGTATCTTCGGTTTAAACTAGCATCTGCAGTTTCTTCCTCCTCAAGACTTTATTCCATCACCCTTCCCCTCAAATAATCCTAGCTCATTTTTTCCACAGGTAACATTACTTAGACTATTCAAACATGTTGCAAGAATTGTCATTACTCTCACAATTCCACAATAAAAGGGTATTTTACAACCAACCATGACGTCTTCGTTCCATAATTATGCATCGATTTCTTTCATTGAAGCCAAAGTATTTTGTTTTGCTTCTCCCATTATTATTCTATTATTTTGGGATCAGGACCTGGCAAGGTTTAAGGGGGAAACATCACAGTTCAGCGTCCAGCAACTTGAAGCTCACAGTTGTTAATTGCAAGGGCGAGGAGAGTCAGGGAAACTCAAAGTGCCCAAAATTGGATTAGTACATTTTCAATGAGTTGCAGAGAAAGAGGTTATTGTGTGTGTGTGAGAGAGAGAGAGGGTGGCATGGAGACGCAGCGGTAGAGTGTCTGCCTTACAGCGCCAGGAACCAGGGTTCGATTCTGACCACGGGTGCTTGTCTGTACTCTTTGTACATTCTACCCGTGACCGGTTTGAGTTTTCTCCTGGGAGCTACGATTTCCTCTCAAAGATGTACAGGATTGTACTTATTTGTCTTTTGTATATCCGAAGAAGGGTTTCGGCCCGAAAACGTCGCCTATGTCCTTTGCTCCATAGATGCTGCCTCACCCGCTGAGTTTCTCCAGCATTTTTGTCTGCAGGATTGTACTGTAGGTTAATTGGCTTGGTACATTTGTAAATTGTCCCTAGTGTGTGTGGGATAGTGTTAAGGGCCTGTCCCACTATACAGGTTTACCCAATAGCTCTCCCGAGTTTAAACAAAAAAAATCAAACTCGTGGTAAGTACGTAGAATGTACGTAGCGGGTACGTCGGAGCTCGGGACGTCTCTTAGCGGCTCGTAACGCTAAAGACAGGTACTCGGGAAATGCGGTAAGCTCGTGAAGTTTTTTCAACAGTGTGAAAAATGTCCACGAGAGCCCCGAGTACCTACGAGCGGCTATTACCGTAATTCTCTGAGTTCGAATCAGGGGAAACTCAGGAGAACTCTTGAATTACCTCGTACAGTGGGACAGGCCCTTTAGTGTGCGGGGGTCGCTGGTTGGCATGGGCTCGGTGGGCCGAAGGGCCTACTTCTGCGCTGTATCTCTGAACTAAAGGTTCCCAACCTGGTGTAAATTTACCCCCGGGGGTAAATTCCACCTACCCAGGGGGTACATTTGTTGATTCTGGATGTGTACATATTTTTTCTCAATGACTGACTGTGTTTGGTTCTGGTATGCCGGTATTTGTTCATCATTAGTTGTTCATAAATAAGTGAAATAACATTGTTAAGTGCTACAAAAGTTGCCTGGGGTAAACGGGACGAAAAAGGTTGGGAACCCCTGATCTAAACTAAACTAAACTAAACTGTGAATCATAGAAACTAACTCAGTACGATCTCTTCCAGTAAAATCGCTCTCTATTGTCTATCGATTCAGCCTGACATTAAATATCTACATTCAGTCAGTAAACATAGAAAATAGGTGCAGGAGGAGGGCACTTGGCCCTTCGAGTCTGCACCGCCATAACATTCATTGTGATCGTGGCTGATCATCCACAGTCAGTAACCCTTGCCTGCCTTCTCCTCATATCCCCTGATATCTAATGAGTCTGTCCCACTTAGGCGACTCTTTAGGCGATTGCCAGGGACTAGTTTTAATGGAATTCACCTACGACCCCTGGTGACAACCTACGACAACACCTACGACAGCCCACGTCAACCTACGACAACCGACGACAACTGACGACAACCGACGACAACCTACGACAACCGACGACAACCGACGACAACCGACGACAAACTACGACAACCGCCGACAACAGCCGACAACCGCCAACAACCGACGACAACCGACGACAACACCTACGACAACACCTACGACAACCCACGTCAACATACGACGGCAAAAATTGTTGCTACTGTCACAGTAAATTTTTCAACATGTTGAAAGTTTCGCGGCAGTCGCCTGTAGTCGGCTAAGTGGGACAGGCCCATAACTCCTTTTTAAATTCATCTAGTACAATATTAATCTGTTAACATTATTTGTCAATAATTAATTCAGAGCAATATAACGTCAAAGGATGCCTTATTTTCATATGTCCCGAAATGTAACAATGAAATGCTTCTTTGCAATAGCATAGCAGATTTGTAAGAATATTAATCAATAGACAATATAATAAACACATTAAAAAAAAGTTCAATAAAAGAAAACGCGATATAGTGAAAAAAAAGTTCATAGTTTGGAGTTCAGTTGGAGTTCATAGTGTTCAATCGCCTGATGGTTGTCGGATAGAAACTGTTCCTAAACCTGGACGTTACCGTTTTCAGACACTTAAGGGGCTGTCCCACTGCAGCGACCAAATCCGTGAGTTCAGACCTTCAAGCTCGCCTGACAAACCTCGAGCTGGATCGACCGTCAGCGTTGAAACCGCGAGCTGGATCGACCGACCGCATACACACAGAAAGACATCGCAAAGGCGGGGGCCAGGGAAAGCGGGGGAGCGCTGTCTGAATTTCACACCTGCGATGAAGAGGAAAGTAAAAGACGGCTGCACAGTGTAAGGTGGGTCCTTTAGAGAGCGCGGAGGTGGGGGGGGGGGGGAAGAAGGGGAGAGAGGGGGAGAGAAGGGGAGAGAAGGGTAGAGAAGGGAAGAGAAGGGGAGAGAAGGGGGGAGAAGGAGTGGAGACACTTTTAAGAAGCCAGACGTATAATAAAGTTTAGCGGGCATTTAACATTACTGGTCGGTTTTCATTGGTCCTGAAAACTCCAATGAGCCAATTAAAATGCCCGGTCAGCGAAGGAGATTGCCTACGGCTGCCCTCGACTGCCTGTAACTACATAGCGACCCCACTCCCCTGCACTACGAGTTCAAAAGAACCATGCCGAACAATTTTTACTCGAGGAAAATGTTTCAACAAAATTTCGCCCGACCTAGCTGAGGCCGCGAGTATGCGAGAACTCCCCTCGTGCATGAAGGAGAGTTCCATAGGACCTCCTAGGAACAACGTGCCGACCATGCTGCGAGTTTGAGTCGAGGGCAAACTCTCCTAAACTCGCAGATTAGGTCGCCGCAGTGGGACAGCCCCTTTAAACCTCCTTCTCGATGGCAGGAGTGAAATGAAAGCCTGGCCAGGGTGGTGTGGGTCTCTGATGATGTTGGCTGGCTTTTTGAGGCAGCGACTCATAGAAACATAGAAACATAGAAAATAGGTGCAGGAGGAGGCCATTTGGCCCTTCGAGCCAGCACCACCATTCATCGTGATCATGGCTGATCGTCCGCTATCAATAACCTGTGCCCGCCATCTCCCCATATCCCTTGATTCCAGTAGCCCCTAGAGCTCTATCCAACTCTCTCTTAAATCCATCCAGTGATTTGGCCTCCACTGCCCTCTGTGGCAGGGAATTCCATAAATTCACAACTCTCTGGGTAAAAAAGTTTTTTCTCACCTCAGTCTTAAATGATCTCCCCATTGTTCTAAGACTGTGGTCCCTGGTTCCGGACTCACCCAACATTGGGATCATTTTTCCTGCATCTAGCTTGTCCAGTCCTTTTATAATTTTATATGTTTCTATAAGATTCCCCCTCATCCTTCTAAACTCCAGTGAATACAAGCCTAGTCTTTTCAATCTTTCCTCATATGACAGTCCCGCCATCCCAGGGATCAAACTCGTGATCCTACGCTGCACTGCCTCAATCACAAGGATGTCCTTCCTCAAATTAGGAGACCAAAACTGTACACAATACTCCAGATGTGGTCTCACCAGAGCCCTATACAACTGCAGAAGAACCTCTTTACTCCTGTACTGAAATCCTCTTGTTATGAAGGCCAACATTCCATTAGCTTTCTTCACTGCCTGCTGTACCTGCACGCCAACTTTTAGTGACTGGTGTACAAGGACACCCAGGTCTCGCTGTACCTCCTCCTATAGATCCCTCAGATGGTGGGGAGGCCAGTGCCCGTGATAGGGGATAGACCGGGCAGTGCTCACTACTATTTGTAGGCTCCTTCGTTCCTGGGCGTTCTAGTTGCCGAACCAGCCCATGATGCAATCGGTCAATACACTCTCTACTGATAAATGATATACAGAACAAAAAGTACAAAGACAGAGCAAAGGGAACGATACAAAGTGCAGAATATAGTTCTCAGCGTTGTGGTGCATTTTTGAGACTTTTTAAGGACTTTTTTAGTGATACAACAGAAAGCAGGCCCATCGAGTCCACACCGACCAGCGATCACCCACACACTAACACTATCCTGCCCGATAGGAACAATTTTACAACTTTTGCTGAAACCGATTAACCTACAACGCCTTCGGGGTGTGGGAGGAAACCCACACGGTCACGAGGAGAAGGTGCAAACTCTGTACAGACAGCACCCGTAGTCGGGATCGAACCAGGGTCTTTGGTGCTGGAAGGCAGCAACTCTACCGCTGCGCCACCGTGACGCCCCAAAGTCTAAAGTCCGTAAGTCAAACACGCAGGAGGTCTGTATCCTGTGTCACACGTTAGAACGGGGGGAAAAGGCAGCAACTGTGCCGCTGCACCACCTCTGTTGCACCTTTTGTAACAAGTACTCGATGAACTATTCTGGGAGAGAAGAATGAAGCCTGTTTACCGTTAGCGTATTTAGTTCTTCGCACTCAGAGGTAAGAATGCATGTTGCGTGAAGGCTGGTCGAAGCTGGAAGATGGTGGGCACGGCTAGTCTGACCTTATGTTAGCACTCGCCGCTAAGTTCTCACCGTCATTGCCAAGGCTAGGCTTCTGGGCTTGAATGGTGGAAGCCATTTACACAACTGCAACTTTGGAACCCAGTGCATCAGCACAAAATCCACTTCCACTCTGACAATAGGCGTTCAGAATGAGTTGTGGAAGCTCCCCGCGCTGCCAAAGTGATATTAGTGAACGGCAGTGCCAAAATCAGAGGTACAGTTCGGCAAAAGCTGGAGTTACTACTGTTTAGCAACATATCTTTTGGCAAGGTGCCTCGAACTATCTGCTAGAATTGTCGGTTCAGGTCATACAAGAGCCAGCTCCTCTGGCATTGAGTGGTTAGGGTGAGGTTTGGGAGGGGGGGATTGGGGTACACAACACATCTGCACCGGAAATAAGGTTCACTCGCTTGGTCGTAAGGCTGTAAATGCATAATATTTCATTAAAGAACGTTTTGATATGTACAAGACAGATATTTCCTGGCTGGGTCCCAACTGTACTAATCAAACAAACCTTTAAAGAGTTTTGGAACCAATTGTTGGTTCAAAGTTTGATGCGATTAAGTACATAATAATGCAGGCATTTGCGAAGAATGAAAAGCGTCCAGTTAATTAGCATCAATGACTTACTAGTGAAGACAAAAGCAACGCTTACATTAATTTGTTTTCTAATTCAATTATAAAGTCATTGAGTCATAAAGTCATACAGCACTGAAACAGGTCCTTCAGCCCAACGTGCCCATGCCTACCAAGATGCCCCATCTATATTAGTCCCCACTGCCTGCATTTGGCCCATATTCTTCTAAACCATTCCTATCCATGTACCTGTCCACATGGCCTTTAAATGTTGTTATAGTACCTTCCTCAACTACCTCATCTAACTGAGCAGCGCCGCCGGACCGGGGCTCCCCGAACATGGCCGCCGCACCGCACCCTACTCATCTCGCCGCCTCACCGGGCTGGCCGAACCGCGCCGCCCCACCGACCACCCGCCCACCGGGACCACCCACCCACGCATCGCCCGCCGACCCGGTCTCCACCGCCCGCGGACGCCTGCCATCGGGTCCGCCGACCCTCGCCACTCCACCGCCCTCCAGCAGCCCGCAGCCGTCGCCTCACCTGCAGCCTGGACTCAGCGCCGGGCCTGAAGCCTCCACGTTGCTGATTCTCACTCCTCTGGTTTTGACGCCACTGGGTCCTAGTGCCCGTCTCCTAACCCTGGTAACCTCAGTGGCTATTCCACTGGGTCTTCCCCATCCCCCTCCTACTATGTGACCCCTGCTCTTCCCGACCCACACCTTAGCCCACATACCCCCCCCACCCCCTGACCACCCTCTACCCGCCACCACACAACGCTTTGTCCTCAGTCCACTCACCTGCCTTCTCCAGCCACAACCCCCATCCCTGCCCGGTGTTCACCATCCCCCCGGACCTCCCCCTCTCTGACATCGAACGGTCGGACCTCAGCAGAGGTCTTACCTTTGTCCCCCTCCGTCCCCACCTCAATGAGTCCCGCACCCACCACGACTTGGAGCTCTTCTACCGTCGCCTCCGCCTCACAGCGTTCTTCCACGGGAAGAAGTCCTCGCCCCCCACTGATGATCCCTTTTCCCGTCTCCAACGTACCCCCTCCTCGTGGACCCCCCCTCCTGGCCTTCCGGCTTTAGAACGTTTCATAAAAAACTGCCGTCGCGACATCAACCGCCTCGACTTCTCCACTCCACTGTCTCACTCCAATCTCTCCCCCCCAGGACGTACTGTCATCGACTCACTCCGTAACAACCCAGACTGGGTTATCAAACCCGCCGACAAGGGAGGTGCCGTGGTAGTCTGGCGCGTCGATCTCTACAAAGCGGAGGCCGCGCGCCAACTCTCGGACACCTCCTCCTACTTACACCTGGACCATGACCCCACTGACGAGCACCAGGCCTCCATCTCGAGCACCATAACCGACTTCATCAGCTCCGGCTCCCTACCCCCCCCGAGCCTCCAACTTCATCGTTTCCCAGCCCCGCACGGCCCGATTTTACCTTCTCCCCAAAATCCACAAACCTGACTGTCCCGGCAGACCCATGGTCTCTGCCTGTTCGTGCCCCACCGAACACATTTCCACATACCTTGACTCCATCCTATCCCCCTTGGTTAAATCCCTCCCCACCTATGTTCAAGACACCTCAGACACTATCTCCATCGCAGGTGATAGACTCCTGACCGACATCCACTATAAACCCACTGACTCCCACGGCTATCTGGACTAATCTTCCTCCCACCCTGCTTCCTGTAAGGACTCCATCCCCTATTCCCAATTCCTCCGTCTACGCCGCATCTGCTCCCAGGATGAGGTGTTCCACACCAGGGCATCATAAATGTCCTAATTCTTCAGGGAACAGGGGTTCCCCTCCCCCACCATAGATGAGGCTCACACCAGGGTCTCCTCCATACCCCTTAACACTGCACTCTCTCCCCATCCCCCCACTCGCAACAAGGGCAGAGTCCCCCTGGTCCTCACCTTTCACCCCACCAGCCGGCAAATACAACACATAGTCCTCCGCCAGTTTCACCACCTCCAACGTGACCCCACCACTCGCCACATCTTCCCATCTCCCCCCCGTCTGCCTTCCACAAAGACCGCTCCCTCCGCAACTCCCTTGTCAATTCTTCCCTTCCCTTCCACTCTACCCCTTCCCCGGGCACTTTCCCTTGCAACCGCAAGAAATGCAACACTTGTCCCTTCACCTCCCCCCTCCACTCCTTTCAAGGACCCAAGCAGTCCTTCCAGGTCTGACAGAGGTTCACCTGCACCTCCTCCAACCTCATCTATTGCATCCGCTGCTCTAGATGTGAGCTGATCTATATCGGTGAGACCAAGCGGAGGCTTGGCGATCGTTTTGCCGAACACCTCCACTCAGTCCGCAATAACCAACCCGACCTCCCGGTGGCTCAGCACTTCAACTCCCCCTCCCATTCCGTATCCGACTTCTCTGTCCTGGGCCTCCTCCATGGCCAGAGGAACAGCACCTCATATTCCGCTTGGGGAGTCTGCATCCTCTTGAACATTGCATTCTCTCAATTCTGTTGACCCTTGCTGTCTCCTCCCCTTCCCACCTCTCCCTCAGCCCTCGGGCTCCTCCTCCTCCTCCTCCTTTTTCCTTTCTTCCCCCCCACCCCCCCATCAGTCTGAAGAAGGGTTTCGGCTCAAAACGTCGCCTATCTCCTTCGCTCCTTAGATGCTGCTGCACCCGCTGAGTTTCTCCAGCATTTTGCGTTACCTCATCTAACACCTTGTTCCTTAAACCCGCCGTCCTCTGTGTAAACAAGTTTCCTTTCAGGGTCCAGTTAAACCTTTCCCCTCCACCTTAGTATTAGTATTATTATATTAATTGAAACAAAAGAAGAGAACTGGGCAATGACTCAGTTACAAATATATCATTTCTTTCTCTCTCCATCCCAGTTCTCTGACTACTTTCATTGTCCACCTCATTAAATATTACTGATTGTATGCCTCCTTGTCACCTTCCCCTCAGCTAACAATGCGCCATTCTACATTTCCTTGATCATCGTCCCCTTTGATCTTAATTCATCTACGACAGAGGTTCACCTGCACCTCCTCCAACCTCATCTACTGCATCCACTGCTCCAGATGCCAGATGATCTATATCGGTGAGACCAAGCGGAGGCTTGGCGATCGTTTCGCCGAACACCTCTGCTCGGTCCGCATTAAGCAACCCGACCTCCGGTGGCTCAGCACTTCAACTCCCCTCCCATTCCGTATCCGACCTCTCGGTCCTGGGCCTCCTCCATGGCCAGAGTGAGCAACACCGCAAGTTGGAGGAATAGCACCTCATATTCCGCTTGGGGAGTCTGCATCCTTTGGGCTTGAACATTGACTTTTCTCAATTCTGTTAACCCTTGCTGTCTCGTCTCCCTCCCACCTCTCCCTCAGCCCTCGGGCCCTGGCATTCCCTCTATCTCTATCTCCCTCCCCCACCCTAGTCGCACTAGCTTCTCATTTTCACATCACAAACAGCTTACGATGGCTTGTTCCCTTTATCATCGATACCTTTTTGCATATCTTTCAACTCATTGTTCTTTATCTCTCCACATCACCGTCTATATCTCTCGTTTCCCTGATCCCTGACCAGTCTGAAGAAGGGTCTCGACCCGAAACGTCGCCTATCTCCTTCGCTCCTTAGATGCTGCTGCACCCGCTGGATTTCTCCAGCTTTTTGTGTTCCCCTTTGATCTGTTGTTTTCACACCTTACCCTTGCATACATAACTCTGGTCTTTCTCTCCCCTGGCTGTCAGCCTGAAGAAGGGTACCGACCGGAAACGTCATCCGTTCCTCCTCTCCAGAGATGCGGCCTGTCCCGCTGAGTTACTCCAGCTTTTTTTTGCGTCTGTCCACTTATAATGACTTCACCATTGGCAATCACTTCATCAGCTTGCACGAACACAACCTCTGGAATTTGTTCCCTAAACCTCTCCACTTCTCCTTAGCATGCACCACAAAACATCTATCCCACATCTTGCCGAATATTTGGCTCAGCTGTCATTCCATTTCATACCAATCCCGTGAAGTTGCTTTGGTCTGCCTTATAATGTTCACACCACCAATATTGATGCAAGTTGTGTTTTTTGTTCTTTCACAAAATTCTTAAGCAGTTACATGTTGCAACGAATAATGATGTCGGAGAACATGAATCAGCCCATGTGCGATACATGGGATACAACTCCCAGCAATGTGGCCCGCATTCACACGGAGATGTGCAGAAGCTTTGGAAAGAGGATGTCTATTCCAGAAGATAGGCACGGAGGCTCCTTGAAGGTGGAGTCGCAGGCAGATCGGGTGGTCAAAAAAGGTCTTTGGCACATTGGCCTCCATCAGTCAGAGTACTGAGTATAGAAGTTGGGAGGTCATGTTGCAATTGGTGAGGCTGCATGTAGAGTATTGTGTTCAGTTCTGGGCACCGTGTTATTGGAAAGATTTTGTCAAGACGGGGAAGACTTACGAGGATGTTGCCAGGACTAGAGGGTGTGAGCTGCAGGGAGAGGCTGAGTAGGCTGGGTCTCTCTATTCCTTGGAGCGCAGGAGGATGAGGGGTGATCTTATAGAGGTGTATAAAATCATGTGACAAATGGATCGGGTAGATGCACAGAGTCTCTGGCCCAGAGTAGGGGATTCGAGGACCAGAGGACATAGGTTCAAGGGGAAGGGGAAAAGAATGAATAGGAATCAGAGGGGTCACTTTTTCGCACAAAGGGAGGTGGGGGTATGGAACAAGCTACCGGAGGTGGTAGTTCAGGCAGGTATCACTCTATGATTCTATGACTCTATAACTCAGCGGGTCAGGCAGCATCACTGGAGAAAAAAGGAGTAGGTGACGTTTTGGGTCGGAAACCTTCTTCAGTCCTGAACTACTATCCACCACATTTGGAGACCCTCGGACCATCTTTGATCAGAGACTTTACTGGCTTTAACTGGCACTAAACGTTCATCCCCAATCAAGTATCTGTACACCGTAAATGGCTCGATTGTCCGCGGCCTAAAGTTGTCGGACAACTTGTTCTATTTGATCTTCCGTTTGTGCGCGTCGAGTTGATTGCATTAGTCGAAACAGGGCGGACCACGTGAAGGTCGCGATCTTCCACCCCAGAACTGAACCCGTACAATCTAAACTATACTAGACTCAACTGAACTGGACTGATATAAACTAATCGTCTTCTTGGTTCTTGGTTACTTGGTCCTCCAAAATATTCCAACTGGAATTTAAACTGGAGGTGGTGAAGGGAGGGGTTTAGCCAGAGAGGGTTATTGGGAAGAAAGTGCCACTTTAAATTTAGTCTAGTCTAAACTAAACTAAACTAAACTAAACTGAACTGAACTGAACTGAACTTATTGCAAAATATCCACCTCAATGAAACAAGGACCTGCTTTTCCAAAGAACCGTTCACAGCCACAAGTCGCCCCCCAGCAGGTTGCAACAGTTGGAAGAGTTGTTGCCGTGTAATCACAGTTGTAGGAAGTCAGTGTTCTCTCTCTTTTGGGCTGCAGCACCGACATTTATCCTTTCCCAATCAGCCTAATGTGTCAAGGGAACACAACCCGGCGAATATGACCTTGGTCATGTCTAGTGTACATATCTACACCCTCTAGAGATGCAACTCCAGACACTGCTGCAGATCAGGGAAGGAACATAAATAGTTGAAACTGAGTGTCCAGCGTTCTTCATCTCTAAGGACAGGGATCTGTTGCTCGGAACGCACTTATAACATTTTTGACAGCGATTGTTTTATTTTGATGCATCTCGTACAGTCCCAGAGCATCTATTCAGTTACACAGAACTCAAACGAAGATGAAGGCAAGGCATGTGGGGAAAGATTCAATTACAGTGTGCGTGTCGCGTCTGTCTCTCTGGACATTTTGCAGCATGATTTATAACAGCTTTTGTCCTGTTGAACTTTCGTTCAAAGACCCACACTACATAGGAAAGACCAAAGGACTGGAGTTATGTTGTGTCCAAAACAAATTCATTACCAAAGCAGTCAAAACTGTCAAAAATAACTAAAGTTGTTTTTTTTTCATTAATAGAACTTCAACTTGGCTTGGTTTGTTCCAATGTGGTTTCCGCTTTAGAATTTTTGTGGGGGGTCAGACCTAATTCCAGCAGTCTGACATGTTATGCCAAAGCTGCCTGCTAACTTTGGTACTTCTTTAGTTTACTTTGGTTTAGTTTAGTTTAGAGGCACAGAGTAGATCGGGTAGACGTGTGGAGTCTCTTGCCCAGAGTCGAAGAATCAAGAACCAGAGGTCATAGGTTTAAGGCGAAGTTTTAGTTTAGTTTAGACGTACAGAGTGGAAACAGGCCCTTTGGCCCACCGAGTCTGCAACGACCATCGATCCCCGCACACTAACACTATCCTGCACATACTAGGGACAAATTTACATTTATACCAAGGCAATTAACCTACAAACCTGTATGTCTTTGGAATCTGTGGGAGGAAACCGAAGATCTCGGATTAAACCCATGCAGGTCACGGGGACAATGTACAAACTCCATACAGTCTAGCACTCGTAGTCAGGATAGAACCTGGGTCTCTACTGCTGTCAGGTGGTCGCTCTACTTCTGAGCCACCATGCTGCCATTCTTGTGCCAAACTAAACTGTAAATTAAATGTTTGATTCACGTTATTCCCTTTATATACTGTTGACGATTCGATTGTAATCATGTATTGTCTGCCCACTGACTGGATAGCATGCAGCAAAAGCTTTTCACTGTACCTCAGTACACGTGACAATAAACCAAACTCAATAAACTAGACTCAAGCTCTTGTGAGAGGTTCCATTACCTGCATTGCTTTGCGCCTTCCATATGGTAAAATTGGCCATGATACATGAAATACAGGAGAAGGCCCTTCGGCCCACCTTGACCATGCTGTCCATCAATTACCCAATCATGCTAACCCCATTTCAGCAGCTTTTCGTAGGTAACTTCCAAGCTGTGTATCTCTAAATAAATAAATATATATTTATATAGTATAGTTTAGTGTTGTTTATAACTGTCACATGTTCTGAGGTAGAGTGAAAAGCATTTCTTTTTTCTTTTTTCATTTATTTTTATTAGAAGCAGTTGTACAAAAAGATAATGATCGACATAACAGTTATACAATTTTCGTATGGCTTCAGTTTTAACATTTTATGAACTAATAACTAGATCGGAAAAAAAGGAAAAGGAGAAAAAAACATTACTGTCGCATGCTTTCCAATACAATACATGATTACAATCAAGCTATATTTAAGAGGGAGTTAGATGTGGCCCTTGTGGTTAAAGGGATCAGGGGATACTGAGTTGGATGATCAGCCATGATCACATTGAATGGCGGTGCAGGCTCGAAGGGCCGAATGGCCTAATCCTGCACCTATTTTCTATGATTCTATGATTCATCCTCAGTGTAAAGATACAGGATAAAGGTATAATGTTTAGTGCAAGATAAAGTCCAGTAAAGTCCAATTAAAGATAAACACAACATGCTGGAGTAACTCAGCGGGACAGGCAGCATCTCTGGAGTAAAGGAATGGGTGACGTTACGGGTCGAGACCCTTCTTCCGACTTCAGAGTGATCCAGACGATGTGAGGGTGGGGGGGCGGGAAGAAGAAAGGAAGAGGTGGAGACAGTGGGCTGAGGGAGAGCTGAAAAGGGGAGGAGAAGGCAGGGATTATCTGAAATTAGAGAAGTCAATGTTCATACCGCTGGGGTGCAAACTGCCCAAGCGGAATATGAGGTGCTGCTCCTCCAATTTACGGTGGTCCTCACTCTGGCCACGGAGGAGGCCCAGGACAGAAAGGATTCGGAATGGGAGGGGGAGTTGAAGCGCCGAGGTGTTGGGCGAAGCGATCTCCAAGCCTACGCTTGTTCTCACCGATGTAGAGCAGCTGACACCTAGAGCAGCGGATGCAATAGATGAGGTTGCTGGAGATGCAGGTGAACCTCTGCCACACCTGGAAAGACTGCTTGGGTCCTTGAATGGGGTCAAGGGGGGAGGTAAAGCGACAAGCCTAGCATTTCCTGCGGTTGCAAGGGAACGTACCTGGGGAGGGGGTGGTTTGGGTGGAAAGGGGTGAATGGTGTGTTTGACATTGCAAACTCCTTCCAATGAACCTGTGTTCAGTTGAAGTGTATGGAATTTTTCAACGGTTCACTGCGTAAATATTTATGGACAAATGCATAACGTGAGTCCAGTTCAGACCTTTACTCTGCTATTTGGAACAGAGAGTTTGGGTTTAATTGTAATAGAGTTTCTATCCTTGAGGCAGTTTAGTTGCAATCAACTGCAATTTAATTATCAGGATAATACAACAGAGGTCAAAGAGGTGGTGGACTCACACAGCACAAACACGGGCCTTTCAGCCTGTAGTCCACTTTGAGAATCAGACAGTAATTTACACTAATTCCACCTCATCCCTCCCACGTTCCCTTGAACTCTTCCCGGATTCTACCACTCACCTATATGCCGGAGGCAGTTCACATTGGCTAATTGTGTGGCACGGTGGCGTAGCGGTAGAGTTGCTGGGATAACTAGATTCTATCGTATCGTGTCGTTACGCCGGGTTCAGCATGAATCGTTGACTGGATAAATTTGTGTTCACATGTCATGCGACCATATCGTGCTGCTGCTGTTCCTGTGGAAGAGTGGTTAATGCGTTGCTATCCATGCGCACGGTGAAGCCAAGTATACCCTAATCCAGATGCTTCTTAGGATCAAACATTGTTAATGCTTCAACATGAAGGAGTGATTTGGTGTAGACTCATGAAACATAGAAACATAGAAACATAGAAATTAGGTGCAGGAGTAGGCCATTCAGCCCTTCGAGCCTGCACCGCCATTCAATATGATCATGGCTGATCATCCAACTCAGTATCCCGTACCTGCCTTCTCTCCATACCCTCTGATCCCCTTAGCCACAAGGGCCACATCCAACTCACTCTTAAATATAAGCCAATGAACTGGCCTCAACTACCCTCTGTGGCAGAGAGTTCCAGAGACTCACCACTCTCTGTGTGAAAAAAAGTCTTTCTCATCTCGGTCTTAAAGGATTTCCCCCTTATCCTTAAGCTGTGACCCCTTGTCCTGGACTTCCCCAACATCGGGAACAATCTTCCTGCATCTAGCCTGTCCAACCCCTTAAGAATTTTGTAAGTTTCTATAAGATCCCCTCTCAATCTCCTAAATTCCAGAGAGTATAAACCGAGTCTATCCAGTCTTTCTTCATAAGACAGTCCTGACATCCCAGGAATCAGTCTGGTGAACCTTCTCTGCACTCCCTCTATGGCAATAATGTCCTTCCTCAGATTTGGAGACCAAACTGCACGCAATACTCCAGGTGTGGTCTCACCAAGACCCTGTACAACTGAAGTAGAACCTCCCCTGCTCCTGTACTCAAATCCTTTTGCTATGAAAGCTAACATACCATTCGCTTTTTTCACTGCCTGCTGCACCTGCATGCCTACTTTCAATGACTGGTGTACCATGACACCCAGGTCTCGCTGCATCTCCCTTTTCCTAATCGGCCACCATTTAAATAATAGTCTGCTTTCCTGTTTTTGCCACCAAAGTGGATAACCTCACATTTATTCCACATTATACTGCATCTGCCAAACATTTGCCCACTCACCCAGCCTATCCAAGTCACCTTGCAGTCTCCTAGCATCCTCCTCACAGCGAACACTGCCCCCAGCTTAGTGTCATCCGCAAACTTGGAGATATTGCCTTCAATTCCCTCATCCAGATCATTAATATATATTGTAAATAGCTGGGGTCCCAGCACTGAGCCCTGCGGTACCCCACTAGTTTACTGCCTGCCATTGTGAAAAGGACCCGTTTACTCCTACTCTTTGCTTCCTGTTTGCCAGCCAGTTCTCTATCCACATCAATACTGAACCCCTAATACCGTATGCTTTAAATTTGTATACTAATCTCTTATGTGGGACCTTGTCGAAAGCCTTCTGGAAGTCCAGATATACCACATCCACTGGTTCTCCCTTATCCACGCTACTAGTTGCATCCTCGAAAAAATTCCACAAGATTCGTCAGACATGATTTACCTTTTGTAAATCCATGCTGACTTTGTCCAATGATTTCACCACTTTCCAAATGTGCTGCTATCCCATCTTTAATAACTGACTCTAGCAGTTTCCCCACTACGATGTTAGACTAACTGGTCTGTAATTCCCCGTTTTCTCTCTCCCTCCCTTCTTAAAAAGAGGGGTTGCATTTGCTACCCGCCAATCCTCAGGAAACTACTCCAGAATCTAAAGAGTTTTGAAAGATTATCACTAATGCATCCACTATTTCCTGAGCTACTTCCTTAAGCACTCTGGGATGCAGCCTATCTGGCCCTGGGGATTTATCGGCCTTTAATCTATTCAATTTACCCAACACCACTTCCCGACTGACCTGGATTTCACTCAATTCCTCCTTTGACCCACAGTCCCCTGCTATTTCCGGCAGATTATTTATGTCTTCCTTAGTGAAGACGGAACCAAAGTAGTTATTCAATTGGTCCGCCATATCCTTGTTCCCATGATCAACTCACCTGTTTCTGACTGCAAGGGACCTACATTTGTTTTAACTAACCTCTTTCTCTTCACATATCTATAAAAACTTTTGCAGTCAGTTTTTATGTTCCCTGCCAGTTTTCTTTCATAATCTATTTTTCCTTTCCTAATTAAGCCCTTTGTCCTCCTCTGCTGGTCTCTGAATTTCTCCCAGTCCTCTGGTATGCTGCTTTTTCTGGCTACTTTGTACGCATCATCCTTTGCTTTGATACTATCCCTGATTTCCCTTGTTATCCACGGATGCACTACCTTCCCCGATTTATTCTTTTGCCAAACTGGGATGAACAATTTTTGTAGTTCATCCATGCAGTCTTTAAATGTCTTCCATTGTATATGCACCGTCAACCCTTTTAGAATTATTTGCCAGTCAATCTTGGCCAATTCACGTCTCATACCCTCAAAGTTACCTTTCTTTAAGTTCAGAACCATTGTTTTCTGAATTAACAATGTCACTCTCCATCCTAATGAAGAACTCAACCATATTATGGTCACTCTTGCCCAAGGGGGCACGTACAACAAGACGGCTAATTACCCCTTCCTCATTACTCAATACCCAGTCTAAAATAGCCTGCTCTCTCGTTGGTTCCTCTACATGTTGATTTAGATAACTATCCCGCATACATTCCAAAAAATCCTCTTCCTCAGCACCCCTGCCAATTTGATTAACCCAATCTATATGTAGATTGAAGTCACCCATTTTCACTGTTTTGCCTTTGTCGCACGCATTTTCTAATTTCCTGTTTGATACCATCCCCAACCTCTCTGCTACTGTTAGGTGGCCTGTACACAAACACCCACCAGCGTTTTCTGCCCCTTAGTGTTTTGTAGCTCTACCCATACCGATTCCACATCCTCCAAGCTAATGTCCTTCCTTTCCATTGCGTTAATCTCCTCTCTAACCAGCAACGCTACCCCACCTCCTTTTCCTTTCTCTCTATCCCTCCTGAATATTGAATATCCCTGGATGTTCAGCTCCCAGCCTACGTCACCCTGGAGCCATGTCTCCGTGATCCCAACTATATCATAATCATTAATATCTATCTGCACGTTCAACTCGTCCACCTTATTACGAATTACTCCTTGCATTGAGACACAAAGCCTTCAGGCTTGTCTTTACAACGCATTTACCCCTTATACAATTTTGCTGAAAAGTGGCCCTTTTTGATTTTTGCCCTGGTTTTGTCTGCCTGCCACTTTTACCTTTCGCCTTGCTACCTAATGCTTCTACCCTCATTTTACACCCTCCTGCCTCTCTGCTCTTGTACCCATCCCCCTGCCACATTAGTTTAAATCCTCCCCGGCAGCACTAGCAAACACTCCCCCAAGAACATTGGTTCCATTCCATTCATGAAAGCAGAGAATTTACAGAATTTACAGAGCCTCACAACCAAAGGCTAAAGTGGTGCAAGACTAATCTTCTCCCTGGTACAGTTAACCATATAACCACATACAGCACGGAAACAGGCCATCTCGGCCCTTCTACTCCGCGCCGAACACTTACTCTCACCTAGTCCCATCTACCTGCACTCAGACCATAACCCTCCATTCCTTTCCCGTCCATATGCCTATCCAATTTATTTTTAAATGGTAAAATCGAACCTGCCCCCACCACTTCCACTTCCACTCATTCCACACAGCTACCACTCGCTGAATTGTGGTGATTATCAAGAAGTACAGTGGGACCTTGATCAGCTGGCAAGGGGACCCAGTTTGAGTTTAGTTTATTGTCACGTGTACTGAGGTACAGTGAAAAGAATTAGTTGCGTGCTCACCCAGGCAACACATGATTACAATCGAGCCGTCCACAGTGTACAGATATATGACAAAGGGAATAATGTTAGTGACATTTAGTGCAAGATAACGTCTCATAGAGTCCGACCAAGGACAGTCCAAGGGTCTCCAATGAGGTTGGTGGCAGCTCAGGACTGGTCTCTCGTTGTTGGTAGGATGGTTTAGTTGCCTTATAACAGCTGGAAAGAAACTGTCCCTGAATCTGGATGTGTGGCTTTTCACACTTTGCCCGATGGGAGAGGGGAGAAGAGGGAGTGGCCGGGGTGACACTCGTTGTTGCTTATGCTGGTTGCCTTGCTGAGGCAGCAGCGTGAGGTGTGAATGGAGTCAATGGGAAGGGAGGATGGTTTGCGCGATGATTCTGGGCTATGTCCGCAATTCTCTGCATTTTGTTTTAATCCTCTTGGATGGAGCTGTTCCCAAACCATGCTGTGAGGGCATCCCGATAAACACCCACTACATCACCTGCAATGGAGTTTAATACAGATAAATGATACGGCGCTGCATTTTGTGAAGTCAAACCAGGGCAGGCCCTTCACAACGAACGGTACGGGCCTGGGGAGTGTTGTAGAGCAGAGGGATCTAGGAGTGCAAGTACATATTTCCCTGAAAGTGCCGCCATTGGTAAAATGAAGAGTCTTTTGGTACATTGGCCATTCACCAGTCAGAGAATTGAGCATAGAAGTTCTGAAGAAGGGTCTCGACCAGAAACGTCACCTATTTCCTTCGCTCCATAGAAGCTGCCTCACCCGCTGAGTTTCCCCAGCATTTCTGTCTTCCATAGAAGTTCGGATGATATGTTACCGTTGAACAAGACATTGGTGAGGCCGCACTTTGAGTATTCTGTTCAATTTTGGGCATCCTGCAATACAATAGGAGAAATAGTATTCCATTAAGTTGGAAAGATTGCAGGGGAGATTCAAGAGGATGTTGCAAGGACTCAGGCCTCAGCTTGAACTGGTGGAAAATATTGGGCAGCCTGGAATTTTATTCCTTGGAGTGTAGGAGGCTGAGGGATGATCCGATAGAGATGTATAATATCATGAGAGAAATAGAAAGGGTGAATGCACAACATCTTTTGCCCAGCATAGGAGAATGTAGAACTAGAGGGCAGAGCTTTAAGGTAAGAGGGAAATTAAACATAAAGGGCATTTGGTTATAACATTAGGTTTACAAGGTGAATTCCCGGGATGGCGGGACTATCATTTGTTGAGAGAATGGAGCAGCTGGGCTTGTACACTCTTGAATTTAGAAGGATGAGAGGAGATCTCATTGAAACATATAAGGTTGTTAAGGGTTTGGACACACTACAGGCAGGCAACATGTTCCCGATGTTGGGGGAGTCCAGAACCAGGGGCCACAGTTTAAGAATAAGGAGTAAGCCATTTAGAACGGAGACGAGAAGACACTTTTTCTCACAGAGAGTGGTGAGTCTGTGGAATTCTCTGCCTCAGAGGGCGGTGGAGGCAGGTTCTCTGGATGCTTTCAAGAGAGGGCTTAAAAATAGCAGAGTCAGGGGATATGGGGAGAAGGCAGGAACGGGGTACTGATTGGGGATGATCAGCTACGATCACATTGAATGGTGGTGCTGGCTCGAAGGGCCGAATGGCCTACTCCTGCACCTATTGTCTATTGTCTATTGGCATTTTTTAAAGAAACTAGCTGCCAGAAGAAATAGTTGAGGCAGGTTTTATAACAACATCTGAAAGATATTTGGAGAGATACATGGATAGGGAATGTTTAAGGGGATATCTGGAAATGGGACGAGCTTACATAGAAACATAGAAACATAGAAATTAGGTGCAGGAGTAGGCCATTCAGCCCTTCGAGCCTGCACCGCCATTCAATATGATCATGGCTGATCATCCAACTCAGTATCCCGTACCTGCCTTCTCTCCATACCCTCTGATCCCCTTAGCCACAAGGGCCACATCCAACTCACTCTTAAATATAGCCAATGAACTGGCCTCAACTACCCTCTGTGGCAGAGAGTTCCAGAGACTCACCACTCTCTGTGTGAAAAAAGTCTTTCTCATCTCTCGGTCTTAAAGGATTTCCCCCTTATCCTTAAGCTGTGACCCCTTGTCCTGGACTTCCCCAACATCGGAACAATCTTCCTGCATCTAGCCTGTCCAACCCCTTAAGAATTTTGTAAGTTTCTATAAGATCCCCTCTTAATCTCCTAAATTCCAGAGAGTATAAACCGAGTCTATCCAGTCTTTCTTCATAAGACAGTCCTGACATCCCAGGAATCAGTCTGGTGAACCTTCTCTGCACTCCCTCTATGGCAATAATGTCCTTCCTCAGATTTGGAGACCAAAACTGCACGCAATACTCCAGGTGTGGTCTCACCAAGACCCTGTACAACTGAAGTAGAACCTCCCTGCTCCTGTACTCAAATCCTTTTGCTATGAAAGCTAACATACCATTCGCTTTTTTCACTGCCTGCTGCACCTGCATGCCTACTTTCAATGACTGGTGTACCATGACACCCAGGTCTCGCTGCATCTCCCCTTTTCCTAATCGGCCACCTTTTAAATAATAGTCTGCTTTCCTGTTTTTGCCACCAAAGTGGATAACCTCACATTTATCCACATTATACTGCAAGATTACATGGGGCATCTTGGTCATAGTCATAGGGTCAGAGACAGTCCGCCACAACTAACCCACACCGACCACCAGGTCCCATCTACGCTAGTCCCACCTGCCTGCATTTAACCCATATCCCTCTAAACCTGTCCTTTATCCATGTACCTGTCCAATTGCTTCTTAAACATTGCAATAATAAATCCTGCCTCAAGCACCTCCTCCGGCAGCTCGATCCACAGACCCACCGCCCTTTTGTGCGAATGAACGAGTTGGCCCGAACGGTCCGATTCCATGTGTAGGGAGGAACTGCAGATGCTGGTTGACACCGAATGCTGGAGCAACTCAGCGGGACAGGCAGCATCTCTGGAGAGAAGGATTGGGTGACGTTTCGGGTCGAGACCCTTCTTCAGACTGTTTGACTGTACGGCTTTGACTTGTCATGGGGAATTACTAGAGCGTAGTTGCGTAGAAGGGTTCAGCAGCTACACCGTTAATCATTGTCTGGGTGATTCATCAGACGTTTATACCACTCTTGCTTCCTGTTGGTAATGAAAGTGGAAAAAAATAAAAAGGCCAGCTGTGGGTGGCATAGGAAAAAGTGAAAATAAAAATTGTTTAAGTAACCTTTCCATTAATAGATAGATGTGGTTTGGCTTTCTCCAGATTAGTCTCGAAAGAATGAATGTCAGTCTCTTCCAATGCTTCCAAATCCCCGAGCCATTGTGTTTAGTTGCAACATGATCAGGAATGAGAAGTTCTGCTGTAATTGTTGCAGGAAAGTTCACAAATACCAGCGAGCTTTATGTAAACATTGATCTCCTGCCAGCAAAGCTCTCGGTCCCTGGGCCCGCTCATTCAAAGCAAGGCAAATGTTTTCACACTACATCAAGGAAGGGATGGCTAATCAGCCCGCGGTAAGCTGGTCAATGTCTATTCCGGGGGGAATAAAAAATTGTGGAAATGGGCGAGTTGCCTGTTGCTATTGTTGGGAGCATGCTGGGTTTTTTTTCCATACGAAATGCTTTTATTCAGAACAAACAAAATTACATAGTAACATGATCAAAGAATGGCTATATTGGCATTGTGCACATAAAGTCGTCAAATTAAAATATGAACATTTTTATCAACAATACATTCGACCTCCCGCGGTGACCGGCGTTCACGGAAGGCCTCCAGAGTCCCCGTGGACACGTGGAGAGGGACGTGACCCCGGATAAGGGGCAGGCAGCAGACTGCTGTGCGGGGAGCACGCTGTTGGGAGTTTGGTTCAGTTTGGAAAAAAAAACAGCGTGGAAACAAAACGTCGAATAATTAAAGAGTTCAGTTTAGTTCAGAGATACAGCGCGGAAACGAGCCCTTCGGACCACCCGCGTCCGAGCCGACCAGCGATCCCCGCACGCTAACACTATCCTGCTACACACACCAGGGACGATTTGCAATTTTTACCAGAGCCAATTTTGTCTACAGCTGAGGTAGACAAAAGTGCTGGAGAAACTCAATGGGTGCAGCAGCATCTATGGGCACTTTTGTCTACCTTTGATTTTCCAGCATCTGCAGTTCCTGCTAAAACACAACCTACAAACCTGTATGTCTTCGGATTGTAGGAGGATACCGGAGCACCCGGAGAAAACCCACGTGGTCACAGGGAGAATGGACTAACTCCGTACAGACAGCACCCGCAGTCAGGATTGAACCCGGGTCTCTGGCGTTGTAAGGCAGCAGCTCTCCCGCCGCACCATCTTGGCACAGCCTTTCCTACTTTCTCCCAGCGGCTGGAGTTAAAAAGGCACAACCTGAAATGTCACCCATTCCTTCGCTCCAGAGATGCTGCCTGTCCCGCTGAGGTACTTCAGCATTTTGTGTCTACATTTTAACCAGCATCTGCAGTTCTTTCTTAAGGGCCTGTCCCACTTACGTGTCCTTGGCACGCAAATTACACGACCTCGTGGTCGCGTTGAGCCGCGATTACATGCGTCCGCACAGCTGTCATTTGAAGATGGACACAAAGCTGGAGTAACTCAGCGGGACCGGCAGCATCTCTGGAGAGAAGGAATGGGTGACGTTTCGTGTCGAGACTCTACTTCAGTCTGAAAAGAATGGTCTATCTTCAATTTTCTTGCCCCGCTCTGGGAGTAGAAGTGGGGTTGGATCTGGACCACAACGGCCGTGAGCCCCAGGCCGAGCTCGGCGATCGTTTGCCTGCTTCTGCTGCTGTTGGAGGTGAGACGTTGCGCCTCGCCAGGGTCTTGGGCCTGTCCCACTTTGGCCGTCAGTTCCGTGACAGGCCGTTGGCGCGAAGATTTCGTTCACTACAAAAATTTCGGAGCCCCGCGCGATGTCGCGCACAACTACATACCCCTCCGCATGATGCCCGTGCGCCTCAACGCGACTACGAGGTTGCGTAATTTGCGTGCCAAGGACACGTAAGTGGGAGAGGCCCTTTACACACACAATGGCTCAATGGTTCTTTGCTGCTTTATTTGTCACGATTGCAACTACACAGTGAGATTCTCTTTGCGTATCTTGCACATGCGGGCGCCGCCATTTTGTCAAAGTCCAAAGTCTGGTCGGCCCGCGCGCTCGATGTACTGGGGCAGTTCCCGTGAACCGACGTCACTCTCTTCTCCTCGCTTGGCCGTCTTTATGTCCCGTGGTCGCCTCCAGCCCCCGGTTAACCCTCCGTCTTGCTCCTGGCGTCTGACATCTCCAGACATAGTACGGTCATGGGCAGATTCGTGGGTAATTTTTGGCCCCATTTCCGTAACCGATTTCCATCTCCGCACCAAAGATCCCATAGGATAATAATGCGGAGACGGAAGCCGATTACGGAAACATCCTCGTAAAAATAAAAGTTATTTGGTAAAAATCTTCTCCTCATTTTCAGAATTTTAATTTATTAACACAAACTGTTCCCCCGCAACGTTGATTACACCGCGAGTCGGGTCGGGTCGGTCAGTCTGGTTACGGAAATGTATGAAAAAAAGGCCCACCTTCCGTTCCGTTGCATACTACACGTCAGCCCATTGCATTTAGCAGGAGTGTTCTATCTTGCTCCACTATAGGATCTTTGTCAGAAACTACATGCGTGTACACACACACATGCACACATATGATATTAATTCAAGAAAGCCACGTCGAACATTTCCAAATTAATCAATTTTCTTTGTTTAGTTTAGTTTATGGCACGGTGGGGTAACGGTGGAGCTGTTTGCCTTACAGCACCAGAGACCCTGGTTCGATCCTGACTATGGGCGCTGTCAGTACGGAGTTTGTACGTTCTCCCGGTGACCTGTGTGGGTTTTCTCCGTGTTCTTCCGTTTCCTCCTACACTCCAAAGATGGACAGGTTTGTAGGTTAATTGGCTTGGTATAAATGTAAAAATGGTCCCGGGTGTAGGATAATGTTAATGTACGGGGATCGCTGGTCGATGCGGACTAGGTGGGCCGAAGGGCCTGTTTCCACGCTGTATTTCGAAACTAAAATAAAACTAAACTAAACACTTCCAGTGAACGTCAGACGCCAAGACCCACCAGTCGACATGAACTCTCTTCACCAGCAGTGGAAACTGTCGCAGTGATCAGCTTGCATACACAAAGTTACTTTGCTTGGAGATAGACTTGAGCCATGTTTGGTTTTCAAGTGACTTAAAAATAGATTAGTAATTAATGCTTGATATTCATCTGTTGACTATCTGTCTTGGACTCCATGCCACTGGATCCTGACCCAGATCTGTCAAGGACCGTGGGGTGGCTGTCTGTGCACCAGTCTCCACACGTTAAATAAAGTCACACACAGGCGTCCTCTAACCCTGCAGGCACCCATGGTCAGCCACGACTGAGGGGGGGGGGGGGGGGGGGGCGAAGGATAGCTCTGATTATGTTACTTTCTTTGAAGTTATATTTAACAGAGCGGGCGGCTGTGGTGGTGCAGCGGTGGAGTTGCTGGAGACCCGGGTCGATCCCGACTACGGGCGCTGTCTGTGCGGATTGGCCCGTTCTCCCTGTGACCGCCTGGGTTTTCTCCGAGATCCTCGGTTTCCTCCCACGCACTCCATAGACGTACGTGTTGGTAGGTTAATTGGCTTTGTGTATGTCCCTGGAGTGTGTGGGATAGTGTTGGTGTGCGGGGATCGCTGTCCGGCGCAGACACGGTGGGCCAACGGCCTGTTTCCGCACTGTACCTCTAACCTCAACTAAACTTTAAAAAAAATCGCCCTTTGTTTTGTGAATGGTTAATATGCAACCAATTTGTCATCCAATGAACATGTGGTAAATATTACGTCGGAACTGAAAGCAGACAGCTACTGACCTGCACTGGACCATGAAACAAAGGCCCCTTGGCAAGGGAACATCTCAAGCAGGGTTTTCCAATGCAGAGCAATCAGAGCAATCGGCCACAGAAGGCAAGTGGAGGCCAAGTCACTGGATGTATTCAAGAGACTGTTAGATATAGCTTACGGAATCTAGGGTTGTGGGGAGAAAGCAGGAACGGGGAACTGATTTTGGATGATCAGCCATGATCATATTGAATGGTGGTGCTGGCTCGAAGGGCCGAATGGCCTACTCCTGCACCTATTGTCTATGTTTCTATGTTTCTGTCAACATAGTTGGGCCTTCCGCATTGAAGATCCTCGGACTATCTTCAATCGGACTTTAATCGGACTTTAAAGAAGGATCCAATATACTCTGCAGTTCAACAACTGAATACTGTGTATCATTGACACCAAGTGCTAGAGTAACATAATGAGTCCGGTGCCATCTGTGGAGGGAATGGACAAGTAATGTTCCCGGTGAGGACGCTATTCCCACACATTAAAGGTGGACCAAAAAGCTGGAGAAACTCAGCGGGTGAGGTAGCATCTATGGAGTGAAGGAATAGGTGACGTTTCGGGTTGAGACTCAAGGGTTTTTCCAGCATCTGCTGTTCTTTCTTAAACATTTTCACACATTGTATCATTTACTTTATTACAAGTGTTCATTGTTTAAATGTTTAAATAAGCTTTCCTTCCTTGTAACAGTGATCTTACTAACACATTTGAAACGCCGTTGAGGTGATTGCAAATTGGAGTAATTTTAGTCACAGAAACATACAGTGTGGGAACAAGCACTTTGGCCCAACTTGCCCACATCCACCAACAGGTCACATCTACGCGTGTCCCATTTGCCTGCCTTTGGCCCATATCCCTCCAACCCAGTCCTATCCATGTACCTGTCTATTTGCTTCTTAAACGTTGTGATAATCCCTGCCTCAACGACATCCTCCGGCAGTTCGTTCCATACACCCACCACCATTTGTGTGAAAAAGTTACACCTCAGATTCCTATAAAATCTTTCCCCTTTCACAACTGTGGTGCAGCGGTAGAATTGCTGCCTTATGTTTCCAGATTCAATCCTGACTACAGGTGCTGTCTGTACGGAGTTTGTACGCTCTCCCTGTGACCTGCGTAGATTTTCTCAGAGATCTTCGGTTTCCTTCCTCACTCCAAAGATGTACAGGTTTGTAGGTTAATTGGCTTGGTATGAATGTGAAATTGTCCCTAGTGTGTGTAGGGTAGTGTTAATGTGTGGGGACCATTGGTCGGTGTGGACCCGGTGGGCCAAGGGGCCTGTTTCCGTGCTGTATCTCTAAACTAAACTAAACTCGAA
>CM069153.1:45290984-45330984 GCA_035221665.1 Okamejei kenojei | reverse complement strand
GCCCTTCGGCCTAACCTGCCCACACCGTCCAACATGTCCCAGCTACGCTAGTCCCACCTGCCTGCGTTTGGTCCATATCCCTCCAAACCTGTCCTATCTATGTACCTGTTTCTCAAATATTGGGATAGTCCCTGCCTCAACAATCTCCTCTGGCAGCTTGTTCCTTACACCCACTACCCTTTGGTGAAAAGGTTACCCCTCAGATTCCTATTAAATCTTTTCACCTTCACCTCGAACCTATGTCCTCTGGTCCTCGATTCCCCTACTCTGGACAAGAGGCTGTGCATCTACCCGATCTATTCCCCTCATGATCTTATACACCTCTATAAGATCACCCCTCATCCTCCTGCGCTCCAAGGAATAGAGACCCAGTCTACTTAACCTCCCCCTTTAGTTCAGACCCTCTAGTCTCTGGATAACAGGCAGGGATGACGTTTCGGGTCGGGACCCTTCTTCAGACCATTCTTCTTCTGAGACGATTGTCTCAGGCAGGTACGGATATGTTCCTTTAAGCTTCTGCCAGGCACAGCCTCCAAGACCAGTCTCTTTCTTACCTTTCTAGTGATCTGGGCGGCAAGGTGTCCCAGCTGGTGAGTTGCTGCCTTACAGCGCCAGAGACCTGGGTTTGATCCTGACTAAGGGGGCTGTCTGTACAGAATTTGTACGCCCTCCCCGTGACCTGCGCGGGTTTCCCCCGGGTGCTCCAGTTTCCTCCCACACTCCACAAAGACGTACAGGCTTGTCGGTTAATTGGCTTGGTATAAATGTAAAATTGTCCCTAGGACGTGTGTGTAGGATAGTGTTAGCGTGCAGGCATTGCTGTTCAGCGCAGACCCGGCCTGTATGAGCGGTGTATCTCTAAACGAAACCTCAGTAAGTTTGCTGGTTCACTTTGTTCCAGTTATCAATGCTTCTATTTTTTCCACTGTCAAGCAAACCTTTGGGGAAATAATGCTTAAACTTCATATCTTAAATCACTTTGTACCTTGAAGCAAAATTTTGCTCGAGGGGCCAAACGACTGAAACTAGCTGAGCGCAACAATTATTTATCACCCTCCAGTGCCAGGTTCCTGCCACGTTGTTACGACTGACAAATAAATATTCCTAACAACTCTCATCAACTTCAGGGCACTTGCTCTGGCACAGAGTTCATTCTTTTGTAGAGCTCCATTTTAAATGCAATGCAGGAAATTATCCGCTCCATATAAGTGCTTCCCATGTTGATGGGGATAATGTGTTGGAAGGATCTGCAGGTGCTGCTTTGAACCCAAGACAGACGCAAAAAGCTGGAGTAAAGCCCCTGTCCCACTTTCCCGAGTTACTCATGAATTCTCCCAAGTTTTCCCCTTGATTCAAACTCGGAGAATGTCCGTAGCGAGTCCGTAGGAGGCCGCAGGAGTCCGTAGCGGCTTGTTAACGCCATCCTTAGGTACTCGGGGCATCAGGTAAGTTGGGGCGTTTTTTCAGCATGTTGCAAAATGTTCACGAGTAAAATAAATTGCCCCGAGTTCCAACGGCTGGCTATTACTGTAATTCTCCGAGTTTGAATCAAGGGGAAAACTCGGGAGAATTTGTGGTAACTCAGGAAAGTGGGACAGGGGCTTTACTCGGCGGCTCGGACTGCACCTCTGGAGAAAAGGAATGGGTGACGTCTTGGGTCGAGACCCTTCTTCGGACTGAGGGTCAGGGGAGAGGGAGACAAGTAGGGTCGCCGACTTTCTCACTCCCAAATAAGGGACAAAAGGTCAAAATACGGGACAAATTCCCGACGGCAATTTGTTGACCGACTCGGCCGTGGCTGGGTGAGTGATGAGTTGGCCCCGGGTGCTGGACTGCACACAAAGCCCAGCCGGCGGGCCAGCTGAGGAGTTTTGGCCCGGGCGCGACGTCGCGCGCAAAGTCCGCTGACCCTTCCAACTCATGAACCGATGGTCGGCCATGAGAAGGAGGGGTGGTGGTGTTGGCGGTAAGTGAAGGTCCGAATCTCAGACAGCTGGCCGGGCTGCCGACCGACGGGGCCACGGGCGAGGCGCTGCTGCTGCTGCACTCCATGGGCTGCACTACGTCGGGGCGGGTGAGGCGGGGCCGGACGCGGCGCTCCGACCCGACAGTCCCGAGTCATAGCAGTCAAATATGGGACAAGGGTGGTCCCTTATGGGACAAACTAATTTAGCCCAAAATACGGGATGTCCGGCTAATACGGGACAGTTGCCAACCCTTGAGACAAGAGACAGCAGCAAGGGAGGGCAATGTGGTGCCTTCCTGCAGGATTTCACTGGGAATTAGCTGGAATCATGATGACCTTAGCATTCCTTAACTATGTCCATCAGAATTACAGCGGCTGGTTGCATTGGCAGCTCTAAGCTACTACCTCTCACGCCTAATGCAGACAGCCCAGACTTTAGCAAGGAGTTGGGGAAGGGGTGCTTTTTATCCATTACGCAGAAGTGTCGACATACTGGGCCGGTCAAGATGGCCTGACTCACTCAGCAATTCACTGCAACTTGGCACGACACCAATGCTTGCTTTTTCTTCCAAGTGTTGTTTCGAACGTGATGCTGGCTGCTAATGGGAGGTTTATGCTGCTTCTGAGAGATCACTGCTCTTCAGTTTATTTTATTGTCACTTGTACCGATGTGCAGTGAAAAGCTTTTGTTGCCTGCTGTAGTGAGGAAATCGGAATCGCTACCGAGCCAACCGCATCTTCTGCGTCCGCCATTCCAGGTGTGGAACTGCTATGTAACGGCCAGATCTAACCTAGACTGGACGATTATTTCGTTTTGCTAAACACCTTCACTCAGTCCGCCTGGACCTATGAGATATCCAGGTTGCCAAACACTTTAACTTCTCCTCCCATTCCCACACTGACCTTTCTGTCCTGGGCCTCCTCCATTGTCCGAGTGAGGCCCAGTGCAAATTGGAGGAACAGCGCCTCATATTAGGCGGCTTGGGCAGCTTACACCCCAGCGGTAGGAATATTGATTTCTCCAACTTCAGATAACCCTTACATCCCGCTCTCTCCGTCCCTCCCCCACCCTGGTCATCGTACTAGTTTCGCTGTTGTCCTGTCAAATTTCACTCTCTGTATAATTCATTGTCATCTAGCCCATTGCCAACAATGGACCATTGTGGGCTCCACCTTCCTTGATCATCCTTGCTTTTTGCACATCTTTCATTCATTTGTTCTATGCACCTTCTATAACTTTCCCCTGACTGTCTGAAGAAGGGTCTCGATCTGAAATGTCACCTATTCCTTCCCTCCAGAGATGCTGCCTGACCCACTGAGTTACTCCAGCTTATTGTGTCCATCTTCGCTACTGAGCAACACAGGTGGGCATTGCAATACCATGTTTGTTACAATCAGTTAGGTGAGTTCGGGCGTTTAGTCAAGTCATACCGGGTGGTGTAGCTGTAGAATTGCTACCTCACAACGCAGGGGACCCGGGTTCGATCCTGACTACCGGTGCAGTCTGTACAGAGCTTCTAATGTTTCTATGTGGAAGGGAGGCTGGTTTGCTTGATGGAAACAGGCCCTTCGGCCCACCTGTCCGTGCTGACCAGGTTATCTAACCGAGCTAGTCCCACCTGTCCGCATTTGCACTTTCTTCCTCCAAACCCATGTACTTGTCCAAGTGTCCTTTTGAATGTTGTAATTGTACACACCGCGATCACTTTCTCTGGCAGCTTGTTCACACACACACACACTCTCTCTCTCTGTACTTCGTGAAAACCTTGCTCTTCAGGTCCCTTTTAAACCTTTCCCTCTCATCACAAAAACCTACGTCCTCTAGTTTTGGACACCCCTATGGTAAAATAAAACTCCCTGGCCTTCACTTTATCAATGCCCATCGTGATTTTATAAACCTCTATAAGGTCACTCCGCAACCTACTATTGTCCAGGGGTGAAGGATTCAGCCTCCCCAGGTACTTTCCCCAGCAACCGCAGGAGATGCAACACCTGCCCCTATATCTCTCCTTTCGACACCGTCCAAATACCCCGACAGTCTTTTCAGCTGAGGCAGGGATTCACTTGCAACCTCCTCCAACCTCATCTACTGTATCCGCTGTTCCAGCTGTGGACTCCTGTATATCGGCGAGACCAAGCACAGGCTCGGCGATCGTTTCGCCGAACACCTCCGCTCGGTCTGCCTAAACCTACCTGATCTCCCGGTTGCTCAGCACTTCAGCTCCCCCTCCCATTCCCACACTGACCTTTCTGTCCCGGGCCTCCTCCATTGTCAGAGTGAGGCCCAACGCAAATTGGAGCGCCTCATATTTCGCTTGGAAGCTGACACCCCAGCGAGTATGAACATTGACCTCTAACATCAAGTAGCCCTTTCTTTCCCTCTCTCTCCAACCCCTCCCCCTTCCCAGTTCTCCCACCAGTCTTACTGTCTCCCGCTACATTTTATCTCTGCATCGCCCACTCCCCTGACATCAGTCTGAAGAAGGGTCTCGACTTGACTCGAAACGTCACCCATTCCTTCTCACCAGAGATGCTGCCGGTCCCGCTGAATTACTCCCGCATTTATTTGTCTACCTAAAGATTCAGCCTATCGAGCCTTTCCTTATAATTTAATCCCTTTTGTGTCTACCTTCGATTTAAACCAGCATCTGCAGTTCTTTTGTACACTAAATATAAAGTGTCTCGGAGGTTATGGGGAGAAGGTGTCAGAGGTTATGGGGAGAAGGCAAGAGAATGGGGTTCGGAGCGAAAGATAGATCAGCCATGATTGAATGGTGGAGTAGACTTGATGGGCCGAATGGCCTAATTCTGCTCCTATCACTTATGACTGTATGGCCTTCAGGCCCAGCAACATCCTTGTAAACCCAGTTTGTTTTCTTCCCAGTTTAATGGCATCCTTCCTGCAGTAGAGCAACAAATGGGTTGGCCTGGCGGGGCAGACCTGACACGTCACCCATTCCTTCTCTCCAGAGATGCTGCCTGACTAACCCGGCTGAGTTACTCCAGCACTTTGTGACTACCTTCGGTTTGAACCGGCACCTGCGGCTCCTTCCTACCCAGCCTGTTTCCACGCTGCGTCTCCAAGCTAAACTAAACTGTACTCCAAAACGTGACCTTCCCAAAATTGTGTACAGCTGCATGATGATGTCTCAACTCCTGTAAATACCATGAGACATGCAAATGGTAAACCAGGCGCATTCTAATCATGATACACTTGCAAGAGGCAGAACGATGGCTCAGATCCCAAGACTGATTTCCCAGGTCTGTTAGTCATTCTTTAAATTGTTGACATAAGGATTCAGAGTATCATTGCTTACCTCATCACACTTTTCCGAACTTTCCATTATGTCTGGCGTACAATTACAGCGGGCATGGCAGCATCTGGTCCTCAATTGCCTCGTGCAGGCACAAAGTTTTCTTTAATTTCTCTTTCCCTGACCAGTGCAGAGGAACTTTAGTTTAGTTTAGTTTAGAGATACAGCGCGGAAACGGGCCCTTCAGCGCACTGAGTCCGCGCCGACTGGTAATCGCCCCGTACACTTTCGCCATCCTACTCACTCCAGGGGCAATGTCACAAATTTTTATCCCAGCCAATTAACCTGCAAACCTGAACATCTTTGGAGTGTGACTGTGTGGGTTTTCTCCGAGTGCTCCGCTTCCCTTCCACATTCCACAGACGTGTAGGTTTGAGGTCTATCTTCCGTGCAATGGTCCCTGGTGTCTAGGGTAGAACCAGCATATGGGTGATCGGTGGTCAGCGTGTACTTGGTGGGCCAAAGGGCCTATCTCTAAACTCAACTCAACTCAACTCAACTCGGTGGGAGATTGCAACCTTCACGTGGTCCGCCCTGTTTCGACGAATGCAATCAACCCGGCGTGCGCAATCAAATAAGATCAAATAGAACAAGTTGTCCCACAACTTTAAGGGCCTGTCCCAGCAGCGTGCAACTCCATGCGATGAGCGCGACTTAACGTGGTCGCTTGAGCCGTCCGGCGTCGCGGGGCCGGTCCCACTTCGATCACCGGAGCCGTGTGGAATTGTGCGGAGTTCGTCCCGACATCGCACGGGGCTCCGAAAAACTGACCATGTTCAAAAATTCCGTGCGGCAACGGCTTGTAGGCTTGCAGTCGCCTCGATGCATTACACAACGCCTCAACATCGTGCCTCTGTGCCCCTCTGTGTGTCCCTCTCTGTCCTGGCGAACTTACCTTTCAGACTTCGCTCCAAGTTCGCCTCACTTCCCGCCGCGTTGCGCCACTCACCCGACCTCCACGCGGCCCCCGCTGCCGGTTCGGTCACGCTCTTCGCATGCAGGTGCATGCTGTTGGGAACGGCCCTGTACAGGGATCACCCGACCTCCGCGCGGCCCCCGTTGCCGGTTTGGTCGCGCTCACCGCATGGAGTCGGTAGGACAGGCCCTTTAGGCTGTGCACGCCATACGCAAGAAGAAGAACTCAACTCAACTAAGTCTCGAGCATTTCCAATTAAAACGGGCTATAGTTGATTGGCAGGATGGCATGAGGCCAGAAAATGCAGGAGTAACCCAACGGGTCAGGCAGCATCTCTGGAGAACATAGATTGATGCCGTTTCGGGTTGGGACCCTGCTTCTGACCCAAAAAGTCACCTATCCATGTTCTCCAAAGATACTGCCTGACCCGCTGAGTTACACCACACGTAGAGCTACTGCCTCGCAGCGCCAGAGACCCAGGTTCGATCCTGACTACGGGCGCTGTCAGTACGGAGTTTGTACGTTCTCCCCGTGACCTGCATGGGTTTTCTCCGAGACCTTCGGTTTCCCCCCCCCCCCACTCCAAAGACATCCAGGTTTGGCGGTTAATTGGCGTGGCATAAATGTTACATTGTCCCTAGTGTGTGCAGGGTAGTGTTAATGCACGGGGATCGCTGGTCGGCGCGGACCCAGTGGGCCGAAGGGATAGTTTTGGCGATATATCTCTAAACTAAACTAAACTAAAGTAAACCTACACTTTTCCTATTTTTGTTTGGATGCCTTACTGATCGCTTCCCTTGCATGAAAACCTTGACTTAGATGAGTCGTGTGGCTACCAGTGAACTTTATTGCAACGTGGAATAGTGGGAATGTTTGCCCCACTTTGCTACCAATATTTCCTTTACCCAAGGACGATAAGGGAATGGAATAGGTTACCACCCAACACGTGCTGTTCCCGATGTTAAGTCATTTAAAAAGGGGCTTGAGCAACTAGATCTCCTCAACTTGGTCAAAAAGGCTCACTTCATAGAGACATAGAAACATAGAAAATAGGTGCAGGAATAGGCCATTCGGCCCTTCGAGCCTGCACCGCCATTCAATATGATCATGGCTGATCATCCAACTCAGTATCCTGTACCTGCCTTCTCTCCATACCCCCTGATCCCTTTAGCCACAAGGGCCACATCTAACTCCCTCTTAAATATAGCCAACGAACTGGCCTCAACTACCCTCTGTGGCAGAGAACTCCACAGATTCACCACTCTCTGTGTGAATTTTTTTTCTCTCATCTCCGTCCTAAAAGACTTGCCCCTTATCCTTAAACTGTGACCCCTTGTTCTGGATTTCCCCAACATCGGGAACAATCTTCCTGCATCTAGCCTGTCCAACCCCTTAAGAATTGTGTAAGTTTCTGTAAGATCCCCCCTCAATCTTCTAAATTCTAGCGAGTACAAGCCGAGTCTATCCAGTCTTTCTTCATATGAAAGTCCTGCCATCCCAGGAATCAGTCTGGTGAACCTTCTCTGTACTCCTTCTATGGCAAGATTGTCTTTCCTCAGATTAGGAGACCAAAACTGTACGCAATACTCCAGGTGTGGCCTTACCAAGGCTCTGTACAACTGCAGCAGAACCTCCCTGCTCCTATAGTCCTATGTAATCACTACTCTACGCACTCCGACCTGTGCGAGACAACCACTGATGAGGTGTTTGCGCAGTAATCAACCAGAACCAGAACTCATTGAAGCGAACAAAAATACACCAAGCAGCGCTAATCCAGCTCTGGCACTTTGTCAAACAACCTTATTTGAACCTCTGCTGGTTTCTCATGAAGAACACAATGCCTGTGTGGGACTGCAATTTAATATGGGCCAATACATTGTACTGCTGTGCTTCTGAGGTGCTTTGCTAACTCCGAGGGAGATCAAATTAATTTTGGATCATTGGATTTAAATTGTCCACATTTATTTCACACTTGTACAGCAGAGAGATTTTTCTGCAGTCTGTTTAGTTTAAATGGCTCTGCTGACTCAAGTACTTTTCCAGTCTGAGTTCAAACCTGTTCTGTTTTTGGAATATATTGGAAGGTTTAAGGCAAGATAGACACAAAAAGCTGGAGTCACTCAGCAGGGCAAGCAGCATCTCTGGAGAGAATGAATGGGTGACGTTTCGGGTCGAGACCCTTCTCAACCCAAAACGTCACCCTTTCCTTCTCTCCAGAGATGCTGCCTGTCCCGCTGAGTTACTCCAGCTTTTTGTGTCTATCTTCGGTTTTTGGAATAGTTTTCTGCTGTGCTTCTTTAGCCAGGAAGCTTAAAAGAGAATATGAGGGAGTAACAGGGGCAAGCGACAGAAAAATGGGCCTGTTTCCACGTTGTGTGACTGTCTGACTCGAAGAGCTTCAAGTCCTGGAGTCACTCAGCAAGTCGGGCAGCATCTCTGGAGGGCATGGACAGGACATAGATAGGACATAGAATGGGTTCCGACCTGAAGCCTCGCCTGTCAATGAGTCTGAAGATGCGTCCCGACCCAAAATGTTGCCTAGACATGCCCGCCGGAGATGCTGCGTGACCTGCCGAGTTACTCCAGCAACTCAAAATTCCAACCTTTGCAGTTCCTTGTGAATTGGTGTGACTCCTCTGGTGACGGATCACCCCTACAGGCAGCACCACTTCTGTTGCCTAACGATACGGAACAGAAATACTACCCACCCTGAGCAGCACGCTGGGCCCCCCGGTAGTTTGGGAAAAATAAGCTGTTGCATGACACACTCTGCATCATTCCGATTATTTATCATGATTCACCTCTGTTTCCACTTGTGTTCCATTTGCACCACATGTTTCTGTTGTGCTCCTTGCGTGCAAATTTGATTTGCTTTCTTTCTTTGCGTTATGACTTGCAAATGTTTTATTGGTGGATTGGCAGATGCATGGATAGGAGATTGAAAGTGAAAAGTAGCAGCTCCCCAGGGATCGATTGTCCAGACTGCGCTCGCCGCCCCCCTGCTGTCGGCCTCCGCCATCTCGAGCGGGAAAGGGGACGCTGCGAGGTCACGGGCCTGTTTTCGCTGACTGGTCGGCGGTGGAGAGAGTTAGCAGCTTCACGTCTCAGGTGACCTGTCCTCACAGGCTCACAGCTTCATAAGTGATAAGGAGCAGAACTAGGCTAATCAGACCATCGTCCACCCCGCCATTCAAACATGGCCGATCTATCTCTCCCTCTCAACGCAATTCTCCTGCTTTCTCCCCACTCAACCCCTGACACCTTTTAAGAATCCATCAGAGATTTCCACCCAGAGAGTTGTGAGTCTGTGGAATTCTCTGCCTCAGAGGGTGGTGGAGGCCGGTTCTCTGGATGCATTCAAGAGAGAGCCTGATAGGGCTCTTAAGGACAGTGGTCAGGGGATATGGGGAGAAGGCAGGAACGGGGTACTGATTGGGGTTGATCAGCCATGATCACATTGAATGGCGGTGCTGGCTCGATGGGCCGAATGGCCTACTCCTGCACCTATTGTCTATTGTCTATTAGTTCTCTGCCACAACAAGACCCATTATGAACTCAAGAACCTCTTGCACTACCATAGACATGTTTACTAATTGTCTAATTTTACTCTAATGGCTTATTAGAGCTTTTTCATTTACTATCTTGCAGAATTGTATGTGTAATTTGTGTATAACTTATCTTTCTGTGTGTTTGTCTGAGTCTATGTGCCGATAGTGCGTGCAAAATGTTCATTTCCTGCGCCTGTACCTCAATTAAGAAGGGTCCCGACCCGAAACATCACGCATTTTTTTTCTCCAGAGATGCTGCCTGACCCACTCAGTTACGCCAGCACTTTGAGTCTAGTTTGAGTTAAGTGGCGCAGCGGTAGAGTTACAGGGTGTGCATTTCCGGAGACCCAGGTTCGATCCCGACCACGGGTGCTGTCTTTGCGGAGTTTGTACATTCTCCCTGTGACCTGCGTGGGTTTCCTCCCACACTCCAAAGATGTACAGGTTTGTAGGTTAATTGACTGGCTACAAGTGTAAATTGTCCCCAGTGTGTGTAGGATAGTGTTAGATCGCTGGTCGGTGCGAACAGTGGGCAGAAGGGCCGGTTTCCGTGCTGTATCTATATTCTAAACTAAAATTAAACGCAAACATAAGCTTTTCACTGTGCCCCGGTACATGTGACAGTAATAAACTAAACTAAACTAAACAAGACGACTTTGAAATTAGTATACGACCATATTTGTAGGAAGGAACTGCAGATGCTGGTTTACACCGAAGATAGACACAAAATGCTGGATTAACTCAGCAGGACAGGCAGCTTCTCTGGAGAGAAGGAATGGGTGACGTTTCGGGTCGAGACACTCCTTCAGTCTGAGGTTGGGGTTCAGACATAGCGTTGGGGTGGTGGGATTTTAATCTGCTCCATCCCATTCCAGCACATGTAGCTGTGGAGTTAACACTGTTACGGAAAACGTGCTCAGTCGGTTAAATTCCAACATGCCATCTCCTTCAGCGGTCCATTGCTCAGAGTCCATAATTCACCACCTGGATCATGGCCAAAAATATTTCCCACACCGCCACAATTCCCCGTTTGACCATAAATCTGTAATCATAACCTGTCCCACTTTCACCACCTAATTCACGATCTTTTTTACTCGTGGACATTTTTCATCATGCTAGATAAAACGCCCCGACATACTTGATACCAAGAGCACCTATGACTAGCATCACGGCCTGCTACGACCTCGTGACGACCATGTTGCGAGTATGAGTCAAGGGCAAACCCGGCTGAAGTCGTGAATTAGGTCGTGAAAGTGAGACAGGCCCTTGAGACATTTAGACTTTAGCCTTTAGAGACACAGTCTGGAAACAGGCCCTTCGGCCCACCGAGTCTGCACCAACCAGTGATCACCCCGTACACTAACACTGTCCTACGCGCTAAGGACAATTTTCCCAATCCAAGTGAGTTTATTGTCGTGTGTCCCTGATAGGACAATGACATTCTTGCTTTGCTTCAGCACAACAGAACATAGTAGGCATTGACTACAGGACAGATCAGTGTTTTTTTCACCAGTGTTAATTTTCACCAAAGCCAATTCGCCTACAACCCTGTGCGCCTTTGGAGTTTGGGAGGAAACCGGAGAACCCGGAGAAAACCCACGCGGTCACATGGGAGAAAGTGCAAACTGCGTACAGTCTGCATCCGTAATCAGGATGGAGTATATAAAGTTTAGGAATAGGTTTTAGGATTAGGTTTAGGTTTATTCATGTTCCAATGTATCAAAGGTTTCAGAGGTTTCAAAGGTCTTATATCGTTGCATGCACTAATTAAGGTACAGTGATATTCAAATTACCATGAAATTAATTTCCTAACTTTATAGCTTAACTTATAGAGTCATAGTCATGCAGTACAGCCTGGACACTCCCTTTGGCCCAACTCACTCACATCGTCCCATCTACACGTCCTGCTTTTGGCCCATATCCCTCGAAACCCTCCTATCCATGTACCTATCTAAATGTTTCTTAAATGTTGCAATAGTACTTGCCTCATATACCTCCTCCTTCATACACCCACCACCCTTTGTTTAAAAAAATTACCTCTCAGGTTCCCATTAAATCTTACGCCTCTCACCTTAAACCTATGTCCCCTGGTTCTCGATTCCCCTAATAAGGGCAGAAGACTGTGCGTGTTTATGATTTCCTCTCATGATTGTATACATCTCTAAAAGGTCACCCATCATCCTCCTGCGCTCCAAGGAATAAAGCCCTAGTCTGCTCAACCTCTCCCTGTAGCTCACACCCTCGAGTCCTGGCAACATCCTGGTAAATCTTCAAAGAACCCTATCAAGCTTGACATTATCTTTCCTATGGCATGAACATGTGCCCAAAACTGAACACAATACTCTAAATGTGGCCTCACCACATACACTGTTATACAACTGCAATATGACCTCCCAACTTCTATACTCAATACTCTGACTGATGAAGGCCAATGTGTTGAAAGCCTTTTTGACCACCCTTTCGACCTGCAAGTCCACCCTCAAGGAACCATGTACCTGCACTCCTAGATCCCTCTGCTCCACGATATTCGCCTTCTTCTTCTCTTGTGTCCATCTTCCATGTTTCAAACGTTGTCATCGCTGTCATCGTCCGTCCTGAAAAGATGTAATAGGAATCTGAGGGGTAACTTTTTCACACAAAGGGTGGTGGGTGTATGGAACAAGCTGCCAGAGGAGGTAGTCGAGGCTGGGACAATCCCAACGTTTAAGAAACAGTTAGACAGGTACATGGATAGGACAGATTTTGAGTTATATGGACCAAGCGCAAGCAGGTGGGACCAGTGTAGCTGGCACATGTTGGCCGGTGTGGGCAAGTTGAGCTGAAGGGCCAGCTTCCACGTTGTGTCAATCTATGACTCTTTGACTCTATTTGATATTTATATAAGTAAGAAAAGATAGAGAAAAATAATACAGAGATAAGAAATCAAAAATAAAGAAGTGAATGGAGTATTAAAAAGTTATCCATCGTTGGAGATATATCCATGATTTGTTATACGTATTTCTTCATCTATTCCATTATTCAGGTTTCAGTCAGGCTCTCGCACCGAGCCATTTTGACCCTTTAGATATTCAATGTATGGAGACCATATTCCTCTGAAAAGATCCAACCTGTCCATTAGGACGAGCCTCAATCTTTCCAGATGGAGTGTCTCCGACATTCCTGTAATCCACATTTTGATTGTGGGGGATGTAGGACCTTTCCAGAATTTTAATATTAGTTTTTTCCCAATTATTATAAACTATAATCAATAAAAATTCTTTGATTTGTTGTTATTAATTGATCTGTTTCCAGTATTCCCAGTATTATTAACTTTGAGTCAGGAGTCAGATTCATATTAACAGCATTCGAAATTATCCTAAATATTTCTATCCAAAATGTTGTAATTTTTACACAATTTGTAAATGAGTGTGTCAAGTTAGCTTCTAAATGCTGACATTTAGTGGGAGCCATCACTTGTTGCAATAGATGATGTTGGTAGCTGAATTAGCTCAGGATGCTTCCAGTTTCCAGCCCTGCGACATGGGCGCTTCTGCTGTGGGGCCACGATATTCCCCAGAGCCCTACCATTTACTGTGTACCATCCATGTTAGACTTCCCAAAATGGACCAACTCACATTTCTCTGAATTAAACTCCATCAATGATTCCTCAGCCCCCCTGCCCAACCGGTCAAGATCCTCCTGTGATCTTTGACAACTTCCACGACAATGTTGTGCTGGGAATATATATTTTAAAAAAATCCCGGGAGTGCTTTAGAGGAAAAAACAAAGTAACACATTCCAGCGGAAAAGCATCAGTTACGGAGCAGTCTTGTGGCTTCAGCATGGAAAGTAATGTTCTTTCTGATCTTTGCGACAACTCATCTCTTGAGATCGAACAGAAGGCCGTGAACATCATTCAATCAATGATCCGGTCCGTGAAGTACAAAGCCGCTCACAGCAAAATGTGGGCAACGGTTAATTGCGGGCTGTATATAGGAAGGAACATGCCCACGCCGCAAATATCATGCAATGGGCATTAGCTACAGGAGAATGACTAGGCAGTTTCTTCCAAGTTGTGATCAGGCTGCTGAACCATCCTACTGCAACCAGAGAGCGGTTTTGGAATGAATCCTTAATAAGGATGGGGAAATAGAGTCAAAGAGTCATAGATTGACACAACGTGGAAGCTGGCCCTTCAGCTCAACTTGCCCACACCGGCCAACATGTGCCAGCTACACTGGTCCCACCTGCCTGCGCTTGGTCCATATAACTCAAAATCTGTCCTATCCATGTACCTGTCTAACTGTTTCTTAAACGTTGGGATTGTCCCAGCCTCGACTACCTCCTCTGGCAGCTTGTTCCATACACCCACCACCCTTTGTGTGAAAAAGTTACCCCTCAGATTCCTATTACATCTTTTCCCCTTCACCTTGAACCTATGTCCCCTGGTCCTCAATTCCTCTACTCCGGGCAAGAGATTCAGTGCATCTACCCGATCTATTCCTCAGTTGCTTAATAGTTGTTTAATAGTATATTTAATATTGAAGAATATTTGTTTGACGTGTAACGGTGGTGGGTTTTGTTTTGAGTTATTTCATGATGTACATATTATTGTAAATAATTGAATAAAGTATTTTTGGTTAAAAGAAAACACACACACAAAACAAACCACTACCAGAGAGAGCAGTCTTGAACTTCTATCCACCTCATTGGTGACGGACTATCCTTGATCGGACTCTGCTGGCTTTACCTTGCACCAAACATTATTCCCTTATCATGTATCTGTACACTGTAAATGGCTCGATTGTAATCATGTATTGTCCTTCCGCTGACTGGATAGCACGCAACAAAAGCTTTTCACTGTACCTCGGTACACGTGACAATAAACTAAACTACCTCAAAGATCAAGAGCGTTTCATTGATATTTATACCGACAATGGAACAATGTCATTCTTACCAGCAGCAGCAGAGGAGAAGCAAGGAGAGGGCAGAATTACATTTCATGTTTGTCTTCACTCCTGACAGTTCTATGGACGACAGTGATCGCAACTTCTACTGAAGTGTGGATGGCCGTTGACTCGCTAGAAGTTCATCCGCCCTTTGACAGGTCTTGTTTTTGGTCCTGCTGGGGGTCCACAGCCCCCTCCTCACCCGGCAAACCAGGTGGGGGAGACGGTTTAGTCGCCGACTATCCGGCCATGGAGCGGGTAGCGCGGGATTACACGGCACCCGTGGCGGGGGGAACTGGGTGTACCAGCAGATTACTGCTCTTGGGCACTGCCATAAAAGGCTGTGTAATTAAGGCTAGAACCAGAGGGAACCAATGCTGAGTAGTGCCAGTCTGGCACTACCAATTTGCCAGTGGTGGAATCTTGCTGAATTTTTGCCACATATTGAATAATGAGGCAAAATGGGGGGTAAACATACACAAATTTACCACCCCAGGGTAGCGAGAATGCATCTACCGTTACTGCCCCTGGGTCTGGCTCCCATGACACGCAAATTGGTAACTGATGATTAAGCTGTGAAGCAAACAGATCAATGTCCGGTAACCATAACGAAGGACAATATCATTAAACACTTCGTGATTTAACATCCATTCGTTGTTATCATTGAACTCTCGTGACCTGGTGTCTGCCACCGTGTTATATCTATCTGGTAAATAGATAGCTGAAACCCAGATGTTTCTCACAATACACCAGTGCCAGATGAGATTAGACAACCTATCACAGGATACAGACTTACTGCCACCCATGTGATTAATGCACGCTACTGCGGTAGTGTTGTCAATCTGAAGTCGGACGTGCACATGATGCCAGTTGGTACAAAAAGCCTTTAACCCATAGAGTGCTCCCAACAACTCAAAATAGTTGATACCATGTGATTGAAGCATGGATGCTTCCTGCAGATCCCATCAGCCACTGCAGCTCGAGACGGTATCGGTAGCTACACTAGTCCCACCTTTGTTTGATCCTCATTTTATGAGGAGTTACGTTGAGGGATTACGTGAAGAAGCCCCGCCAGGCGCATGCGCGTCATACTTCAAAGCAGCGGCGTGAAAACACAGAAAACAAATAGCCAAAGTAACATAGTAAGGCTTTAAGAAGACTAGAACTACCAGATAATCTCTTAGATTATGAGGGTGGGAGCGGAGGGCACGTAATCCCTCAACGTAACTCCTCATAAAATAAGGATCAAACTTCGAACTGGTAAGTTCTCGTTTACTCTTACTATTTTACTTTGGAGTCACGTGAGTGACTACGTGAAGATTTCAAAGCTCTGTGTTTTCATGCTGTAGATGCAGTCCATACGACAATCTGCTTCGGTTGACACAGTAGTAAATAATATATTGAACATTGCTTCAAATTATTCAATAACTATTTGTAATAATAACAAAAAAAGTAATAACCCCTCTGTCCCTATACAAAACAAAGCAAATTAATTAAGTGGAACCCAAAACAGCATGCCTAACCCGTGGCACTGTCTGTACAGGTTTTTCATAGAATTGAGAAAACGTTGATTCTCTAGACCATCCTGCGGCCGCGAGGATTTGATCTAGCCTTCGCCACGGATGTTGATGCCGCCCTGGTGGAGTGAGATTGAAATACATGAGTGTCTACTCCAGCATAATTGAGAACCTGTTTCAACGATCCAGAAATAGTTTGTACTGACACTCTTTTATATGGCTTTTTGTGACTAATGAGCAGTCCTGTCTCAGAACCTCTGAGACTCCTGGTTAACTCAATATATTGGCTTAAGTGTTTAACTACACATAACATTTGGTCAACAGGATATGCTTTAAACGTCACCTTGGGTCCTGCCATACCTGGCCTGCTTTGTTTGATTAAATCATATACATAAAATGTAATGTCATCTACAGCCAAATGCATATAATCTATTGTAATGTTTGTACACGTTGTGCTGAAACCAGCGCCAATAGCATAACCACTTTAAGAGTTAATTTCTGCATAGATAAAGACGTAATTGGAGCCCATTGCCGAAGCAGTGTGAGAACTATACTTATATCCCAGATTTCTGTATATCTAGGTTTAGGAGGGTTTTTGTTAAAATTCCTCTCATAAATCGGGATACTAGCGGATGAGACCCGATAGGTTGTTGTTCTGAAGACTGCCCTAAATAGGACAAAGCACTCCGAGCACTGTTAATGGCAATATAACTCAAGTGCTCATCAAAATGCAACTTAGCAAGGAACTCCAACACATCACATATGCTTGTAGTATGATAAGATATATTGGATTGTACACAGAACATCTCCCATTTCTTTATGTGAATCACATATTGTGTTTGAATGCTATTTCTCCAGGCTGCAGTGATAACCTCCATGGTCCTGTTCTACAATCCAAGGCCTTGGAATGGTCTGGTCAGAACCTGCAGACCAACAATTTGATACAGCCATGTAACGGGTGACTTTCTCCTGTAACCGGATGCACCAACAATTACTGCAGCTGAGAATCATCATGAATGGCTGAGCCATCATTCTGAGTACTAATGGGAACCATGGTTGTATTGGCCAATCTGGGACACCAAAAAACGCCTATAGCGGAGTCACGCTCTATTTTGGTGAGGCATTTCGTGATCAGCCAAAATGGAGAAATGCATAAAAGAATGAGTGCCCCCAATGTAACGAGAATGCATCCACGGCTACTGCTCCTGGATCTGGCTCCCATGAAACATATTTAGGCAACTGGTGATTCAATCTGGATGCAACAGATCAATATCTGGCAACCCAAATCGAGTGACGATTGTTTGAAAATTTTCAGAATTGAACATCCATTCTATATTGTCATTAAACTTTTGTGACCCATGGTCTGCCACCACATTGTCTATACCTGGTAGATAGATGGCTGAAACCCAGATGTTCCTTGAAATACACCAATGCCACATGAGGTCAGCCTGGTTCTCACAGGATACTGATCTTGCTCCTCCCGTATGATTAATATATGCCACTGCTGTGGTGTTATCAATCTGGAGTTGAACGTGTAAATTATTCATTGTGGAGCAATATGCCTTTAACCCATAAAATGCCCCCAATAATTCCAAATAATTTATCTCTTGTGTGTGAAGAATCAAACCTTCTTGTTCATTCCATCTACCCCCACAGCTAGCCTCCGTGTCCGTACCCCCCCCATCCAAGCGCGGTAACATCAGTCTGTAACATCACTGACGGTTCGTGCACCAAAATGTTATTGGTAGCTTGACTAACATTAACAATCCACCACTACAATTCTGCTAGAGCTGTGGTTGGTAAATGCAAAACCCAATCAAAATGGTCTGCATGCTCTTTTAGTGCTTGTTCTCTTTGCAAATGTTGATAATGGAAAGGTCCGAACTGTACTGCAGGGAAAGCTGCTACCATTTCCCCAATGACCTTAGCGACTTCTCGGATGGAGGATTAAAGTTTTTGTGTGAGGCAAGTACAGACATTAGCAATATCCACAACCTTGGCTGTTGGTAATGTTACTGTCATATGCACTGAATCAAACAGAAATCTCAAATACTCAATATTTTGGGTTGGCTGTAACTTGGACTTAGTTGGATGGACCAAACCCTAATGTTTAAACACATTTTTGGTTACTGCAATCGACTCTTTAGCTGACTCTTTAGTGTTGCTGATAATTAAGATATATAAATAGGCCATGACAATGTGAATATGGGCCCTCAATCGCCCCAGCAGTAAATATCCTAGGTGCTGAACTTAATCCATTAGGCCATGCTTTGTATTGCCACAGCTGTCCCATCCAATTAAATTTCAAGTACCTGCGATAATGAGAATGAATTGGAACTGAATAGTATGCCTCTTGCCAATCAATAGTTGCCATATAAGAGCCCAGTGATACCAGCTGTTTAGCAGTAATGAAGGTGTCCATTTTAAAATGCCTATAGAGAACTGAAGAATTTAAGTGAGTGAGGTCCAGAATACTCTACTGCCCCCATCTTTTTTAGGTCTGGGAAACATATTAGACACAAATTGTTGAGGATGATTAATGGCTTTCTCAATCATCATCGTTTACCTGTTCAGTCTCTGGAGCAGAAAACAACATTTTATTAGGCTTGTGCTGTTGAGGTGGATCTATCACTGAGATAAACTCAATGGTAGACCTGACACAGTATTCAGTATAAACATATCAGACATTATACAGCACCATGCATTATAAAACAATTGTAATCTACCTCCAATAGGAGATTGTCCACCAGAAATTTTATCATTAACAAAATTCTCTGTACCTCTACAGTTGCCCTGTAAGTCCGTTGTCTGCCCATATTGGGGTTGTAGCCGGTCTGTCTTGGTGGGCACCCTCGTTGCCCCACTGGCCTCCCCCTGCTGGGCCCAACACCTGGATCCGACCTTCAGTATATTAACCCAGGTTTTCGAATAGGTGGCCTTGAAATGCTTGGCTACATTAAGCCAATTGTTTTGGCCTCATCATTAATTTCACAAATTTTCTTGACAAGGTCCGTTCCAAACAGGAATTCAGGCGTTTGTACATTAGTCGCCTTACATAGCAGCAAGTTATTGGTTGAGTGTTGGCCTGATGGCGATATTCCCTGATGCAATTTACCCCAAAAATGCATTGCATCAAATAGCCAACATATCTTTTTTGAGTTTGAGTAATGATTGTCCCTTTGACCATAGTGCCAAATGCAGTAATTGCTGCAGCCACCAGTTGGAGGACGTGTTGATACCGAACCTCCTGTCCCCTCATAGAAGGACTCATGGGTGCCCAGATAGCTGGGTTCACCGTGGGCACTTTCAGTGATGCACATTAGACAGGTGTCTTATATTTGTTTGTAGTCTCTTGCATCATAGCTTGCTGGAGCTGGTGAGATACTAAATAATTGATATTGCTGGCAAGGTATTCTTCCATTGCCTCACCAATCCCCTCCGGAATAGCAAAACTCATTGCTATTTCCGGGACACCCGGAGCGTGGCTCTTGTGCGCTGGTGTATGCACATGAGCAGGGACACCAGAATCAGGGTCAGCTGCATCCTGCCCTGCTTCTCCCAAGTCATACTGTAGGGAGGCATCCTCCAGTCCTAAACAAGGCGCTGGAAGGAAATCCCCTTGCTGATACTGCACATATTCTTCTTGATATGGGCCTTCATGAACAGCTGTCTGGAGAATCACTGGGGTCTTTGACCCTTGCTTTATCAAAGTTTGGAGCATCTTTTCCATATTTTGCATCCTTCCCCCACATTCTTTTATTATCTGGAGGGGAGTCTCCTTGTTCTTCAGACTCTTCTGACAAACTGGTCTGAAAGACTTTCTTTTTGCCTTCCTATGGCTATCAGGTGGCCTCAAGCTCCTGAGTTTCTGGAGCTGGTGTAGAAAGTTCATTCTCTAGACTAAAGGCTGTTGGTAAAACGGCACCCGGTATCGGAACCGGCAGTGCCGCACTAATCTGCCGACCCGATCCAATTTGTGAATCCCACACTTACTACGAACCTTCTTACCTTACGCTCCATATCACGGACTCCTACTGACTGCTCGAGCCAGTTTGACGGAGTTAGATACTCACAGGTAAAGTTTTCAAAACTACTTACCTGTGAAGTTTCTACTTACCGCTGGTGGAGCTGCGCTCTCCAGCCCGTTCAGTGCGACATGCGCGGACGTAATGACGCGCATGCGCCTGGCGGGATTTCTTCACGCAGTCACTCACGTGACTCCGAAGTAAAATTGAACCATTGAATGGAGTCATTGACATTGTGGGCCGAAGGGCCTGTTCCTATGTTGCACTGTTCCCAGTATCTGCAACTCCTCGTGCCACCACTGGACTGTTGTACGTTCTAAGTTCCATGTTATCTTAGCCACAGTACGTAAAAGGAAGCAGATAGTGTCACTGACAGTACCCACACTTAGCTCATTTATAGAGCTGTATCCCATTTGTTTGTTGCTGTTTCTACACACGGTGGGATTTGGGCACCACAGGACTACACAATGGCTGGCAGAAGGGAGTGCCATACTCTGAAATGGCTTGGGTGCAAAAGGCGACTTGCCCCGCAGCAGAATAAATGCTGGCTGAAACCAGATTGTAGTTATTGCAAAGAAACATATGTCTGGTTAATAATAGCAGTGCAGAATTGAAACATTTGCCCAGCTGTGAATTTTATTACATCGCATTGGAGTTGGATGAAGGATGCGCCAAAGGTCCAGGCTGGATGGGAACAGAGAGTATTACACTTGCCTGCACGGCACCAACTGGTAGACACAAAAAGCTGGAGTAACTCAGCAGGCTGTGGCAGCCGCTCCAGAGAAAGGGAACGGGTGGCGTTTCGGGTTGGGACCCTTTTTCAGACTGAGGGCCATGGGGAAAAGGGAAACGAGAGATATAGACGGTGATATAGAGAGATATAGACCAAATCAATGCATTCAATGGATTTTTTTTAAGGCAGAGATCGAGAGGTTCTTGATTACTACGGGTGTCAGCGGTTATGGGGAGAAGGCAGGAAAATGGGGTTAGGAAGTAGACTTGATGGGCTGAATGGCCTAATTCTGCTCCTATCACTTATGACCTCATGAATTAAAGATATGCAAAGAAGTGACAATGATAAAGGAGAGAGTCCATTGTTTATCACCCTTTATCATCATTGCTTTTTGCATATCTTTCATCCATTTGTTCTATATTCTCCGTATCACCGTCTATATCTCTCGTTTCCCTTTCCCCTGACTCTGAGTCTGAAGAAGGGTCTCGTCTCGAAACGTCACCCATTCCTTTTCTCCAGAGAAGGTGTCGGACCCGCTGAGTTGCTCCAACTTTATGTGTCCATCTTTGGTGTAAACCAGCACCTGCAGTTCCTTCCTGCACATGATTCCAAGTGGTTTCACGCATCCACAAGACATTTTCTCATGAGGCCACACAAGGCTGCAGTGGCCTCATGAGAAAATCCATCCGTTTTACATGGGGTTTGATAGAACTTCCGATCGTTTTAGTTTCAGTTTAGTTTATCACATGTACCGAGGTGCAATGAAAAGAGCTAGATAGGGCTCTTAAAAATAGCGGAGTAAGGGGATATGGGGAGAAGGCAGGAACGGGGTACTGATTGGGGATGATCAGCCATGATCACATTGAATGGCGGTGCTGGCTCGAAGGGCTGAATGGCCTACTCCTGCACCTATCGTCTATTGAAAAGCTTAGGTTGCGCGCACGCTAACCGTTCAGCGGAAAGACAATACATGATTACAATCGAGCCGTTTACAGTGTATAGATACACGATAAAGGAATAATGTTTAGTGCAAGGAAAAGCCGGTAAAGTCCGATCAAAGATAATCCGAGGGTCAGTAGATTTGTGATATTACAGGAGGGTGCAGGGGAAAGTCCTCCAAATGTGGCTAATGCGTGAGAAATGTAGTTCTGACGAGACTGTTTGGGTTTAGTTTAGTTTAATTTAGTGATGCAGAGTGGAAACAAACCCTTTGGCCCACTGAGCCCACGTACACTCACACTATCCAACACACTAAGGAAACATTTTTTCTGAAGCTGACTCCCCTCCCCCTCCCCCTCCCCCTCCCCCCCTCCCTCTCTCCCACTCCCTCCCCAATCTTTGCACATCCTGGATTTTCTACTGGTCACTTTAATTTCACGTTTCATGTATATTGTTATGTTTGTGACTGTTGGCAGACCAATTTCCCTCCTGGGATAAAGACAGTTCTATCGTATGTGTACAGGATGAAGGTATGAAAACATGAATGGGCAGACGGAGAGCTTTGGTAGGTGTGCAGGTGAAATCCGTTAATGATAGAGTAAAGCTTTCTATATTTTACATATTTATTTCCATCCTATTTTCTGTTGTGACTCAAATATGATCAGCAGCGCAGAGGAGATAATTAGAAATATCTTTTAGTATGCCGTAGTATAGAAACATAGAAACATAGAAATTAGGTGCAGGAGTAGGCCATTCGGCCCTTCGAGCCTGCACCGCCATTCAATATGATCATGGCTGATCATCCAACTCAGTATCCTGTACCTGCCTTCTCTCCATACCCCCTGATCCCTTCAGCCATAAGGGCCACATCCAACTCACTCTTAAATATAGCCAACGAACTGGCCTCAACTACCTTCTGTGGCAGAGAATTCCACAGATTCACCACTCTCTGTGTGAAAAACAATTTTCTCATCTCGGTCCTAAAGGGTTCCCCCTTATCCTTAAACTGTGACCCCTTGTCCTGGACTTCCCCAACATCGGGAACAATCTTCCTGTATCACCGACGCCATCTGAAAACACTTGAAAAGTTCCATCAACGATGTCTTCAAAGCAGCTTAAATATCAGTTGGGAAGACAGAGGAACAGACGTCAGCGTGCTGAATGCAGCAAAAACATCTAGCATCGAAGCCTTAGTCATCAAGAACCAACTAGGATGGGTCGGTCATGTTGTCCGGATGGAAGACGAGCGTCTAGCAAAGCAAACCTTCTACTCCCAGCTTAAAGAAGGCAAACATAAAAGAGGCGGACAGAGGAAGAGATTCAAAGACGCCTTAACACCCAGCATGCAGAAATGTGCAATCGACATCGACAAGTGGGAAACCAATGCCAAGGACAGGAAACTCTGGCGAACCATCATCCAAGAAGGAACAGCGACCTTCGAAGCCAAGAGATGCGCAGAATTGGAAGAAAAGAGAAGAAAATGGAAAGAGAGGCAGCAACAGCCCGATCTGCCATCTAGAATTACCTGTCCTGAATGCCGAACAACTTTCAAAGCCAGGATTGGTCTCATAAGCCACCTGAGAGTGCATAACAACAACAGAACGTAGACCATCATCCTCGACCTCGAGGGATAGCCAAAAAGGCGACTATCGCCGTTATTTTTCTGCATCCCTTTCATTCATTTGTTCCGTATCTCTCTGTATCACCTATCTCTCTCTCTCTCTCTCTCTCCCTCTCTCTCATTTCCCTCTCCCCTGACTCTCAGTCTGAAGAAGGGTCTCGACCCCGAAAAGTCATAGTGGAGTCCGGGGATATGGGGAGAAGGCAGGAACGGGGTACTGATTGGGGATGATCAGCCATGATCACATTGAATGGCAGTGCTGGCTCGAAAGGCTGAATGGTCTACTGCACCTATTGTCTATTGTCACCTATTCCTTCTCTCCAGACATGCTGCCTGCCCCAGCTGAGTTACTCCAGCATTTTGTGTCTTTCTTCAGTGTAAACCACATGTGTAGTTCCTTCCTACACAGGCTCTGTACACTGTCTCAGTGCATTGCTAATCTGCACTTGTACTGTATCTGAGATGCTTATTTAATATGTATCTAAAGGGCCTGTCCCACCAGCATGCGACTCCATGCGGTGAGCGTGACCTAACGTGGTCGCTTGAGCCGTCCGGCCTCGCGGGGCCGGTCCCACTTCGATCGCCGGAGCCGTATGGAGTTGTGCGGAGCTGGTCCCGACATCGCGCGGGGCTCCGAAAAACTGACCGTGTTCAAAAATTCCGCGCTGCAACAGCTTGTCAGCCCGCACGCGCCTCGACGCATTACACACCACCTCGATGTCGTGCCTCCGTGACCCTCTCTGTGTGTGCCTCCGTGACCCTCTGTGTGTGTGCCTCCGTGACCCTCTCTATATGTGCCTCCGTGACCCTCTCTGTGTGTGTGCCTCCGTGACCCTCTCTCTGTGTGCCTCCGTGACCCTCTCTATGTGTGCCTCCGTGACCCTCTCTCTGTGTCCCTCTCTGTCCTTGCGAACTTACCGCGGACTTTGCTCCAACTTCGCGCCACTCACCCGACCTCCGCGCGGCCCCCGCTGCCGGTTTGGTCGCAGAAGATAGACACAAAATGCTGGAGTAACTCAGCGGGACAGGCAGCATCTCTGGAGAGAGGGAATTTCGGGTCGAGACCCTTGATGCTGTGTGATTACACAGTGGTACCTACACGTTGCCTGATTGGGGGGTGGGGGGGGGTGGGGGTCGTCCCCTTTAGGCGGGCTTTGCTGTGTGCGTCTGACTTTTGTGGGGTTTGTTTATAATTAAGTAGTGAAAATTGAACTGGGAAGAGCAAAAATATACAGTAGTAGCACTAACTCGGGAGGGGGTGGGGTGTGGGGGGGGCGGCGGGGAGAGGGGGAGTGATTTCTGTTGCTGTGATTTGTTTCTGCAAAGTGCTTCTCACTTAATGTGTCTCTGGGGATTAATACATTGTATTGGAGTGAGATCGTGTTCTTGTCACTTCTCACTTGCTGTCACTTTCCTGGCCGGCGAATGGAGTTAAAAAAAAACCCCGGCAAAATAAATAAATTGTTGGAAGTATTCTGGGCAGATTAAGCCGTTAGCCCCGACACCTCCTCTCTCCCCACCACCTCCTCCCCACTCCCCTTTTCACACACCTCTTCACACTATCCCACTGCCCACCTTCCTCACACTACCCCTCTGCCAGACCTCCTCCACCCCCCCACTCTCCAACTGGCAATAGCAAATCTGACATGGTTAAAAGGAAAAGGGAAAAGCGATTTGAGAAAACAAAAAAAAGCCCTTTAGCACTCCGCCCTCTGTAATTAAACACGAGTGCACACACACGGATTGCGTGACACGGCGATGCTGGATTAAAGGCATCGACCTTGTGGACGTAACAGAACTCATAACTCATGGGAAAGCACAGACACGGGCAAGCTGGGAGAGTTTTTCTTTGTAAGTGGAATAAGAGTGCCTGGAATTTATTCCAGCTATTAATTGCTACGATGCCTCACATGTTCCAGAGGATAATATTATGACCCCTTCAAACAACTATATTGTGAATCTTTCAAAGGTGCATTGGCTCGGGCTGAAGTAGGGTCTCCACCCGAAACGTCGCCCATTCCTTCTCTCCAGAGACGCTGCCTGACTTGCTGAGTTACTCCAGCTTTTTCTGTGTCTGCCTTCAGTTTAAACCAGCATCTACAGTTCCTTCTCGCACATACTTTTTAAACGGCCATTACACCACTTGCGTTTAGGTTTAGGTCATAAGGTCACACGAGTTTGGAGTAGAATTAGGCCATTCAGCCCATCAAGTCTATCGCACCATTCAATCATGGCTGATCCACCTCTCCCTCCAGTACCCCATTCTCCTGCCTTCTCCGCATATCCTCTGTCACCTGTACTAATTTCGTTTTTTTATTGTATTGGTTTTTTTCCTTATCTTCCATTCATTTAAGAATGAGGAGTAAGCCATTTAGAACGGAGACGAGGAAACACTTTTTCTCACAGAGAGTGGTGAGTCTGTGGAATTCTCTGCCTCAGAGGGCGGCGGAGGCAGGTTCTCTGGATGCTTTCAAGAGAGAGCTGGATAGGGCTCTTAAAGATAGCGGAGTCAGGGGATATGGGGAGAAGGCAGGAACGGGGTACTGATTGGGGATGATCAGCCATGATCACATTGAATGGTGGTGCTGGCTCGAAGGGCCAAATGGCCTCCTCCTGCACCGATTGTCTATTTGCTCTGAGTACTGTCTATATCTCTCGTCCCACTTTCCCCTGACTCTCAGTCTGAAGAAGGGCCTCGACCCGAAACGTCACCTATTCCTTTTCTGCCTGACCCACTGAGTTACTCCAGCTCCTTTTTGTGCGTCTGTCTTCAGTTTAAACCAGCAGCTGCAGTTCCTCCCTATGCAGGTTTATTATTGTCACGTGTAACGAGGTACAGCGAGAAGCTGCCGTTCACGTGCTACCCCGTCAGAGAAAAGAGTCCACGTGAAGACAATCGAGCCGTCCACAGTTCGCACATAAAGAATAAAGGGGATGATGTTCAGCACAAGGTACAGAACCCTGGTTTTTACAGACTTCTTTACAAAAGATATTTATTTATAACGGATGACACCGCCGGGCCGGGCTGCCGACGCCACTCCCGACCCGCACCGCCTCCCCGAACGCCTCCATGCCGCACCTGCTGCCACCACCACCACTGCCTGTATTACTGCATTGAGGCTTTATTGCTTAACGGGCCTGTCTCACTCAGGCAATCTTTTCAGCGACTGCTGGAAACCATCATAGTCGTAGCAGGTCGCCGAAAAACCGACGACTGGATCCCCCCCCCCCCCCCCCCCCCCCACGCCAATGTCTACGACAATCCGCCACCGACCTAATCGACGTCAAGCTACGGCAAGCTGCCGACAACCGGCGACCCATTAGGACGTCCACCTCCGACCACACCTACGACAACCTACGTCCACCCGCGACAAGCTACGGCAAGGTACGACAATTCAGTCGCCGGTACCTGTCGCCGGTTGACGTAGGGTGACGTGGGTAGTCGCCAAGGGAATTCACCAAAGTCAGCCCCCGGCGACTACCTACGTCACCCTGGCGACAACCTACGACAGCACCTACGTCAGGAGAAGTCAAGCTACGCTCATTGGCGTCAAGCCAACTGTCGCCGACTGTCGCTGAAAAGTTCGAGCATTTCAAAATCCAGCGGCGACCAGAAAAACGCTACGATTCTTTGGGCGACAGAGGAGACAAATCACAACCATACAGGCGACACCCCGGCGACCACGTGGCGACAGCCTAGTCGCCTGTAGTTGCCTAAAATATTGCCTAAGTGGGACAGGGGCGTAAGGCTGGTGAGCCTTAATGTTTCAGTTGAAGAAAGGCACCTCTGATAGGAGCCGAATTAGGCGATTCGCCCCATCAATCATGGCCGATCCATCTCTCCCTCCTAACCCCATTCTCCTGCCTTCTCCCCATAACCCCTGGCACCTGTACTAATCAAGAATCTATCTCTGCCTTAAAAATACCCATTCTTGGCCTCCACAGCCTTCTGTGGCAATTAATTCCACAAATTCACCACCCTCTAGCGAAATAAATTCCTCCTCATCTTCATAAAGGTACGTCCTTTAATTCTGAGGCTATGACCTCTAGTCCTAAACTCTCCCCCTCTTTCCAGGCCTTTCATTATTCACTAAGTTTCAATGAGATCCCACCTCATCCTTCTAAACTCCCAGCCAGCAGAGGCCCAGTGCCGCCAAACGCTCATCATATGTTAACCCAATCATGTGATTTCCCTTGTTAGACTCAAAGGAGACATTGAGTCCAACATTGGATAGAAGAATATAGAACATAGAAAAATACAGCAGAGGGACAAAAATGATGCCAAGAAAATCTAATTGCACCCGCCCGCATATGATCCATAACCCTCCATTCCCTGCATAACCATAAAAACCTCTTAAATGCCATCAATTTGTTTGGTGACAGGAAATTAGGGGAAAAGGGAAATTCTCTGGAAAATGACTCCTTCATTTCCTGTCATCTGCCTGAAGAAAGGTCTCGACCCGAAAAGTCATCTATTCCTTTTCGCCAGAGATGCTGCCTGACCCGCTGAGTTACTCCAGCATTTTGTGTCTACTAGGAAAGTGGGGTAACAGAACTGGTGCGAATGGGTGATCGATGGACTCGGTTGGCCGAAGGGCCTGTTTCTACGCTGTATCTCTAAACTAAGCTAAACTAAATTAGAAACCATGAGTGGTCCTTTATTGCTTCCCTATCCCAGTAGCATACGCCGATGGTGATGAGGGTACTTTATTGTCACCTGTGTAACCATGTACTGTGAAATTCTTTAGTTTCCATACGATCCACTAAAATCATCGAGCAAATTCCATACGAGCACAATCATCGATAGGTACAAAAGTGCAATGATTGTAATGTAATAGTAGACTTCACCGAGACATTACGCAAAGAGTCGCCACGTTTCTGGCTCCCATAAAGTTTCACGGTTCTTAGGAGTACAGCCTTATCTTGGCCTTGTAGGCCCGTTGTCATGGCGACACCAATCCTCTCCTTTGTCCGCCACCATCTTGAAAAGGGCCCTTTAACCAGCGACCACCGCCATCGGTGACTCCCTCCACCCCGCTTCCCGGCCTTCGGGGCCGAGCAGGAGGCGAGCCTCGGACGTTTCCAGGCGGGTTCCCGGTTCCGCGGTGGGCGGGCGGGCCAGGCCTGCTGTCAAGGTGTTGCCGTGGCTCGCCAGGATCTTCTGCCTGTCGTGTCTCTCTGCCAGCTTCAGATCACTTGGCATTACTAAATGCAGACCTGGAAGACCATTGAATTGCTCGACTTCATATCAGGGGCTGAGGCAAAGTTAGTCTCCCAAACCACAGTGCAGTTTTTAGTTGAGTTGAGTTTTGAGAGTTAGAAATACAGCACGGAAACAGGCCCTTTGGCCCACCTGGTCTGGTCCGGCCGGCCGGCCGGCGATCACTGACACTATCCTACTTCTTCTCCTTCTTGCGTGTGGCGTGCACGGCCTAAAGTTGTTGGTCAACTTGTTCTGTTTGATCTTGTTTGTGCACGCCGGGTTGATTGCATTAGTCGAAACAGGGCGGACCACGTGAAGGCTGCAATCTCCCACGCCAACACTATCCTACACGCACAAGGAACAATTTACAATTCACCCACAAACCTGTACGTCTCTGGAGTGTGGGCGGAAACCGTGGCACCCGGGGAAAACCCACGAGGTCACGGGGAGAACACTGAAAACTCCGCACAGACAGCACCCGTGGTCAGGACCGAACCCGGGTCGCTGCGCCACCGTGCAATAATAAACTTAAGAGTTGCTCCGAATGCCAGAAAAGCTGAGCGCTGTGTACATTAGCTTTGGATTGTTCAGACTTTGATGCTCAAATCCCTAAAATCCCCAAAGTTATTTGTAAAAATTTGTTGGAGGTTCTGGTGGTGTTGTAATAATGATTCCAGCGCTGGCTTGCCAACCAGCTGGTCGCCAGCTAGAAATCTCCGAGCTGCTTTCATAGATTGCACCTGCAACAGCTGGGATAACTTTTGATGCTGGTATGCAATAGCTACACTTGAAATGTGATGCCCCTGTCCCACTTTGGCGATTTTTTAAATGCAACTAGGCTGTCGCCACCTGGTCGCCGGGGTGTCACCTGTGTGGTCGTGGTTAGTCTCCTCAGTCGCCGAAAGAACCGTAGCGTTTTTCTGGTCGCGGCTGGATTTTGAAATGTTCAAAACGTTTCAGAGACAGTCGGCGACAGTTGACGCCAATGAGCGTAGCTTGACTTCTCCTGACGTAGGTGCTGTCGTAGGTTGTCGCCAGGATAACGCAGGTTGTCGCCAGGGTGTCGTAGGTTGTCGCTAGGATGACGCAGGTTGTCGCTAGGATGACGCAGGTTGTCGCCGGTGCTGACTTTGGTTTTTTTGTTGTTGTTAATGATTCTATTTCAAATTTTATGTCGAAGGGGGTTCCAGCCGCCGTTTTTTCGGCGACCTGCTACGACTATGGCAGTCGTCTAAAAATAGTCTAAAGGGCCTGTCCCACCAGCATGCGTCTCCATGTGGCGAGCGCGCCCAAACTGGAGCCGCGCGGAGGTCGAGTGATCCCCGTACAGGGCCGGTCCCACCAACATGCGCTTGCATGTGGCGAGCGCGACCAAACCGGCAGCGGGGGCCGCGCGGAGGTCGGGTGAGCGGCGCGATGCGGCGCGAAGTGGCGCGAAGTTGGAGCGAAGTCCACGGTATGTTCGCAAGGACAGAGAGGGACACACAGAGAGAGACACGGAGGCACACAGAGAGGGACACGGAGGCCCACAGAGAAGGGCACGGAGGCACACACGGAGAGAGGGTCACGGAGGCACACAGAGAGGGGCACGGAGGCACACACAGAGAGAGGGACACGGAGGCACACAGAGAGGACACGGAGGCACACACAGGGACACGGAGGCACACACGGAGAGAGGGTCACGGAGGCACACAGAGAGGGACACGGAGGCCCACAGAGAAGGGCACGGAGGCACACACGGAGAGAGGGACACGGAGGCACACAGAGAGGGACACGGAGGCCCACAGAGAAGGGCACGGAGGCACACACGGAGAGAGGGTCATGGAGGCACACAGAGAAGGGCACGGAGGCACACACAGAGGGAGAGTCACGGTGGCACATAAAGAGAGGGTCACGGAGACACGACGTTGATGCGGTGTGTAATGTGTCGAGGCGGCTGCGGGCCGACAGGCTGCTGCCGCGCGGAATTTTTGAACACGGTCAGTTTTTCGGAGCCCCGCGCGATGTCGGGACCAGCTCCGCACAACTGCATACGGCTCCGACGATCGAAGTGGGACCGGCCCCGCGAGGCCGGACGGCTCAAGCGACCACGTTAGGTCACGCTCACCGCATGGACTCTCATGCTGGTGGGACAGGCCCTTAAGTGGGACAGGCCCATTAGGTTGTGCAAGTGTGACATTGCAAAGAGACTGCACTTTCCCTTTGAATCAGAGAAAGATTATCCAAGTAGAGAACTAAAATGATTTCTAGGATACACAAAAGGCTGGAGAAACTCAGCGGGTGCAGTAGCATCTAAGGAGCGAAGGAGATAGGCGACGTTTCGGGTCGAGACCCTTCTAGATTCTAGGTCGGGCTGAGGTAGGCAAGAACCAAAGGGGACCCGGCATGGCGGGGGCCGCCGAGAACTGTGGGGGCCCGACGTGGGGAGATCGCCTGCTGGGGTAGTTAGTAGATTGGAATATTCCACGAACACATCCCAAAGATGTTTGTAGATTCAATTGGCCTCTGTAAATTGTCCCTAGTGTGTGGGATAGAACTAGTGTACAGGTGACCACTGGTCGGCGTGGACGTGCTGGGCCGATGAGCTTGTCTCCACACGGCATTCCCTGAAAAATTAAAACACAAAGTAGCTCAACAGGTCAGGCAACATCCCTGGAGGCCATGGAAAGGCAATGTTTCGGGTCAGGACCCTTCTTCAGACTGATTGCAGTGGGGGAGCGAAAGGTGGGAAAAAAGGTGGGGGACATGACAATGCCTGACAAGTGATAGGTGGGGAGGTGGGCACAAAATGCCGGGGTAACCCAGCGGGTCAGGCAACATCTCTGGAGATAAGGGTCTTCAGAAGGGTCTCGAACCGAAACGTCACCTATTCCTTTTTCTCCAGAGATGCTGCCTGACCAGCATCTGCAGTTCCTTCCTACACAAGTGATAGGTGGATGCAGGTGACGGGGTTCGATAGTCAAATGGGAGGACAAAGGCTAGAAATGCAAATGAGATGAGGTCGTTAAAACAAATTAGCGTATATAAGGAATCGGAGAAGAATTAGGCCATTCGGCCCATCAATTCTACTCCGCCATTCAATCATGGCTGATCGAACTCTCTCCCGCAACCGCATTCTACTGCCATCTCCCTATAACCTCTGCCACCTATACTACTATAGAATCTATCTCTATATCCATCGATTTGTCTCCACAGCCTTCTGTGGCAAAGAATTCCACAGATTCACCACCCTCTGACTAAAGACATTTCTCCTCATCTCCTCCCTGAAAGAATGTCCTTTAATTCTGAGGTCTTGGACCTCCCAATAGTCCAAGACTCTCCTACTAATGGAAACATCCTCTCCATTCCATCCAAGCCTTGCACTATTCAATATGGGATTGGGGTGATAAACGTTCAGGCATTAAGAATTAGTTTGGGGCAGAGAATAGAGTAGGAACAAACGGTCCTTTTCAACTTTGGGGTTGTGGCAAGTGGAGTGCCTCAGGGTTCGGGGCTGGGCCCCAGCTTGTTGTCATTTATATTAATGATTTGGACGAGAGCATCAGGTATAATTTTTTTCAAATTTGTAAATTATACAAAACAGGTTGGGCATGCAAAGATGTTTCACAAAATTGTAGATGGCTCAAATAAGTATGTGAAGATATGGCATGTTTGATATAGTTTGATATAGACATATTTTAGTTTAGTTTAGTTTAGTTTAGAGATGCAGCGCGGAAACAGGCCCTTCGCCCCACAGAGTCTGCGCCGACCTGCGATCCCCGAACATTAACACTATCCTACACACACTTGGGATGATTTACACGTGCACCTACAAACCTGTACGTCTTTGGAGTGTGGGAGGAAACCAAAGATCTCGGAGAAAACCCGCGTGGTCACGGGGAGAGCATCCAAGCTGCATACAGACAGCACCCGTAGTCGGGATCGAACCCGGGTCTCCGGCGCTGCGAGCGCTGTAAGGCCGCAACTCTACCGCTGTGCCACCGTGCCGCCCTAAATGTGAAGTCATTCTGCTTGGTACAAAAGTAGAAAAGCAAAGTGTTTTTAAAAGGTGCTGGTTTTCCAAAGGATCGGCATGTCACTGCAAATGTATCCCTCGAAGTTAGCACGGTTTTAGAGCAAGCAATTGGGGGGCAAATGCTGCATTGACCAACATTGCAAGAGGACTTGCGCAGGAATACTGCCGACCTACTGCAACGATATAGATCTCTGACGAAGCACCTGGAATATCGCATGCAGGTCTGGTTCCTTCACTTAGGGACGAATGTCTCCTCCACTCCCACCTCTCTTTCCCCCACCCCTCCTCCAATACTTTCCCCTGCGCCCCACCTGGACTCCCCACCAATCTCCCTGTGCGGGTTTTCTCCGGGATCTCCAGTTTCCTCCAAAGACGTCCAGGCTTGGTATAATTGTAAATTGTCCCTAGTGTGTGTAGGATAGTGTTAGTGTGCGGGGATCGCTGGTCCGACGTGGACTCGATGGGCCGAAGGGCCTGTTTTTGCGCAGGAATTTGCACGTCTTACTGCAAAATTATAGACCCCAGATGATACACCTGGAATACTATGTGCAGGTCTGGTTCCTCTACCCCATCTCCACTCTTCCCCCCCCACAATTCCCTATCTCTAAACTAAACTAAACTAAAAACAACTTGCCAGCGTCCCATGCAGCTCGTGCAATTCATTCAAATGAATGGGTTTGCTCTCCCTGTGTCTAGCCCAGCCTGGCACATGTTTAGCAGGTACGGTCTCCAGTGTTACTGGGGTATTGCAACAAGCTTTGCAACCTGCTGCTGAGCTTCTAAAGTGCAGCGTACGATGAACCGAGGGGTTGGCATGGAATCCTGACCTCTGTTGGGTTGGCCTAGTTTCAGTTTAGTTTAATGTCACGTGTACTGACGGTAGTCCGAGGTGCTCCAATGAGGTACTGTAGATAGTAGGTCAGGACCGCTCTCCTAGTTGTGGCAGGACGATTCAGTTGCCTGATAACAGCTGGGAAGAAACTGTCCCTGAATCTGGAGGTGTGCGTTTCACCCCTCTCACTTAGTTACTCCAGTACTTTGGTTTACATCTTTGGTGTAAACCAGCATCTGCAGTTCCTTCCTACAGAAGGTAGGATGACCATGGATCTAAAGGATTCTTTAGATCCTTTTCATAGCTCAATTGAATCCCCCAAGGTCCAGATTTATCCTTATTCATCACTGTCTTAAAACTCATGGATAGGATTATTCATTCAGTTTTATTTTTCCAAAGCAAATCTTTAGTATGTCCAAGCGAAAAGGTCAAACCAAAGTGCCTAACAAATTTCCGTGTCGAGTTTCGTCAAACATTGTTGTGTTTAATGATGTACGTTACATTACGAGCTGTTTTTACAAGCATACTCATTAAGTTGTAACAATTCTGACAACTTTTTTCCATTCGATGAAAAAAACACAAAAGTGGACAAGTTTTGGGTGGTTGAATGTGATGGAAATGAACTGTTTTGTGTTGGAAGGAACTGCAGATGCTGGTTTAAACCGGAGACAGGCACAGAATGCTGGAGTAACTCAGCGGGACAGGCAGCATCTCTGGAGAGAAGGAATCGGTGACGTTTCGGGTCGAGACCCTTCTTCGGAACTGTTTTGTGGTTTACTAACTCAACCCATCTCTCACTGCTATTATTACTGTAGGTCGTGAATGCATACAAATTCTGAAATCTGGCATAAATTTGACCAGGGGAGGAATAGCCTGCTAAGATTACAATATCAAACTGGTTGTATATTCATGGCTGGCACAAACATAGATAGACACAAAATGCCAAAGATAGACACAAAATGCTGGAGTAACACAGCCGGAAAGGCAGCATCTCTGGAGAGAAGGAATGGGTGACGTTTCGGATCGTGACCCTTCTTCAGACGAGAGTCAGGGGAGAGACAGTGATAAGGAAGGATAAGGTGTGAACACCAGGCATCAAAGGGGATGAGGCTCAAGGAAAATGTAGAATAAATCATTGTTCGCTAGAATCAGGGAGACAGTCAGACTCGTTAGATAACTGGGATGGGGTGGGATGGAGAGAGAGGAAAAGCAAGGGTTAGAGAAGTCAAGGTTCATACTACTGGGGTGTAAGCTGCCCAAGCGAAATATGAGGTGCTTTCCTCCAAAGGTCAGTGTGGGAATGGGAGGGGGTGTTAAGGTGTTTTAATGGTAATTTTTTTTTTCACTCTCTCTCTCTCTCTTTTTCTTTCTTTCTTTCTTAAATACTTACAGCGAGTATGGACCGTCAGTCCAGGGTTGTCAGTTAACCCGGCGGGACTGGTTGTTAGAACTGGAGTTAGCGCTTCTTCTCCGGGCTGGCTGTAAGCCTGGGGCCGCCACTGCTCTGGGCCGGTGTCCCGTCAGTCCAGCGTCACCCCGGACATCTCCGGCCGCCCCCGGACAGGGACTGGACACTCAGGAGGGGACGGGGACAGTCCAGAAGCAATTCAACAGCACTTGCAGTGTCAGAGACCCGGGTTCGATCCTGACTACGGATGAAACGCAGCTCTGTACACACGCAACAGTTCAGCTGCCAAGAAGGTCTCTCCGCCGGTCCAGTCTCTCCCCCAGTCTCCCACTCGCATCTGCCCCCTTTCTCTTTCGCTGTTACACCCCGCTCTCCTGCTACCTGGCACACCTGTGCCTGATTAAATATATTAAATATATTTTTACACATAAATTTTAAATAAAGATAAGAATTTATACACAGTTTATACGGTCAGCGCTTTGTTCGCTTTTCTTATATCGTGAATGACCTTTGACATATCCCATGATTCCTTGCGTTCTTCGTAATTCCGAACTCTCTTATTCACACGATCAAAGGGATGTTCTGTTGCAAAATCTTTAGGCATCCGAAAACTGTCTAATCGGGTGATGAATGATAAAAACCATAAGCATAATCAGAATTTGGCTGGTAGAGTTATATAATTGCAAAATTAATGCAACCTTTCTGGTATAAATTAGCCAAAGGAATCCTGCTTGAAAAATATCACAAAAAAAGGGCATGACAACGCAGGGACCTATCTGATATTTTTCTTTGTAAAAACAGATTTTTTTTTTTTGCTTCATCTCATTATTTTGGCTATACACCATGATCTATACTAAAATACAGGATATGAAACAATGGAAATATTACATAAAAAACAGGAAAATAACCTGGAAATTTGGAGACATTCAGTTTCACTACTGTGCTGTATTTAGGGAAACACCCACATATATACTGTATATATATATATATATATAGTACTGTATATATATATATAGCTACTCACATACACTCACATAAAAAGAAAACAGTAATAGTGCAAATAGACTAAACTAATGCCTCCAAGTCTATGACGTTCAGAGCTCATTTGGAGGTTGTAGTGTTTAATAGCCTGTTGGCTGTTGGGAAGAAGCTGTTCCTGAACCTGGAGGTTACAGTTTTCAGGCTCCTGTATCTTCCTAGATTACCCCTCGGATTTCTCGAATGCTTCAGTGGTTGTAATACCCAATGGAATATTTTTAAACAGGATATGTACGGTGCTATATAAATCCAGGCTTTTCTTGGCAGCAGCTATAGTTATTCCTGTCAGGGAAGTTCGGACTATTTGAGGCCTGTCTCATTCTTAAAAGAACTTCTAGAACCTAGGTCCTATTTCACGTTTCCAAAGTTCCGCATTGATCGAATGTTAAATAGAGTCATAGAGTGATACAGTGTGGAAACAGGCCCTTCGACCCAACTTGCCCGCACCGGCCAACATGTCCCAGCTACACAAGTCCCACCTGCTCACTTTTGGCCCATATCCCTCCAGACCTGTCCTATCCATGTACCTGTCTAACTGTTTCATAAACGTTGGGATAGTCCTTGCCTCAACCACCGCATCTGGTAGCTTGTTCCATACACCCTCCACCCTTTGTGTGAAAAAGTTACCCCTCAGATTCCTATTAAAATGCATGATGTTACTTCCACAAAGGTAATTCTTCTTCTATTCTACTACTCTTCCGTTGACTCCATCTACACCTCACGTGAAGGTCAGCAAGGCCAGCAGCATAATCAAGGACGAGTCGCACCCCGGCCACTCCCATTTCTCCCCTCCCCCATCAGGCAAAAGGTACAGAAGTGTGAAAACGCACACCTCCAGATTCAGGGACCGTTTCTTCCCAGGGTACACAAAAGGCTGGAGAAACTCAGCGGGTGCAGCAGCATCTAAGGAGCGAAGGAGATAGGCGACGTTTCGGGTCGAGACCCTTCCTCAGTCTGAAGAAGGGTCTCGACCCGAAACGTCGCCTATCTCCTTCGCTCCTTAGATGCTGCTGCACCCGCTGAGTTCCTCCAGCCTTTTGTGTACCCTCGATTCTCCAGCATCTGCAGTTCCTTCTTGAACACAGTTTCTTCCCAGCTGTTATCTGGCAACTGAATCATCCTACCACAACTAGAGAGCAGTGCTGAACTACCATCTACCTCTGATGTCCCTCAGTCTATCCTTGACCAGACCTTGCTGGCTTTACCTTGCACTGAACGTTATTACCTTATCGTGCATCTATACACTGTAAATGGTGTTGTAAATGGATTGTAATCATGTATTGTGTATCCGCTGAATGCTTAGTGTGCAACGTAAAGCTTTTCACTGTACCTCGGTACACGTGACAATAAACTAAACCGACTGAATTAAATGAGCTTCTTAATGTGCGGCGTTTGTTTACTGAAACAAGTTCCAGATGAGGCGTGTAGAGGGAGCTGTTGGCATATGTTTGCGTGGAATTATCCTGTGCTATTGTTCACACCCAAGTGGTGATGAAATACAAATTGCCGCTCTCACCCACGACACATAAAAGTGCCCTCCACTCAGCACTGGCCGTACTTGCTAACCTGCGCACGTGCAAACTGGCTGCGGCGCTTGCCTGCGCGATAATTATAGACGGGGAACAAAATGTAATTTGTCAGTTATATCGGGCTTCCAGGGGGCCCCTCAGGACACGGCAAGGCACAAACTTAGAAACACAGAAACGCAGAAAACAGGTGCAGGAGAAGGCCATCCGGTCCTTCGAGCCAGCACCGCCATTCAATATGATCATGGCTGATCATTTCTCTTCCCATAAGCAGTGAAGCAAAAAACTTGCTGAAGAAGGGTGACTAGAGCCTTCACACTAAGGGTGGTGGGTGTATGGAACAAGCTGCCAGAGGAGGTAGTTGAGACGGGGACTACCCCAACGTTTAAGGAACAGGTACATTGGTTGAACAGATTTGGAGGGATATTGACCAAACGCGGGCTGGTGGGAGTAGTGTAGCTGGGACATGGTGGCCGGTATGGGCAAGTTGGGCCGAAGGGCCTGTTTCCACACTGTGTCTGTCTGTGACTCTACGGCGAAAAACGTCACCTATTCCTTTACTCCAGACATGCTGTCTGACCTGCTGAGTTAAGCCCCTGTCCCACTCAGGAGACCTAAACAGCAACCACTGGTGACCTTGCCCACCACCCAAAATAAATCAAGGTCGAGGTGCAACCTCCTACCACCTCCCACGCAAATTTGAAAACCTTCCTTGACTGTGAGGAAAACCGGCTTCGACTAGACCTGTGACTAAAGAATTATCGATTTTTAAAACAGCAACCTATTTTTAGTTGAGGCCGGTTTTAGTCATGATGAAAAAATAGCAGCAACCTAGATGAAGCCTCGACCACGCGGAAACCACTTTCAACCATTAGGGAGAGTGACCAAAACCTCCCGTGACCTCATGGAAACCTTGGGTGGCTAAGATAGACAGAAAATGCTGGAGTAACTCCAGAAAGAAGGAAGACAGAAAACAGAAAGTTTTAGTCTGAGGAAGGGTCTCAACTCGAAACGCCAACCATTCCTTTTCTCCAGGGATGCTGCCTGCCCCGCAGAGTTACTCCAGCAGTTTGCCAATCTTCGGTGTAAACGGACATCTGCAGTTCCTTTCCACACATAAGAGTTGCTCCAGCTTGTTGTTTCTATCTTTGGTTTAAACCTGCAACTCCGGTTCCTTCCGATAAAAATCATAAACGGATTGTTGGATTGGATCATGAATTTGTCAGTCAACTTAGTGACGGCAAACGGACATTGATGGTCCCAGACTTAATAGCGGTTGATGTGGCTGTAGTCTGAAGAAGGGTCTCGACCCGAAACGTCATGTATTAATTCGCTCCATAAATGCTGCCTACACCGCTGAGTTTCTCCAGCATTTTTGTCTACTGGTGGTTGAGTACTTTTTACACTGCTTGTTGGCCCAATACTGAGTCCCCTTCCCTCATCTCCTGCTACACTCCATCATCTGCTACTATCTACCTCATTGGAGACTCTCGGACTATCTTTGATCAGTCCACCTTGCAGTAAACGTTATTCCCACATTGTGGACGGCTCGATTGTGATCACGCATTGTATTTCCACTGACGGGTTAACACGCAACAAAAGCTTTTCACTTTGCGTTGGTACACGTGACAATAAACTAAACTCAACTCAACTATTCCCAGTGCAGAAATCGAGGGGAATGGACAGAAATCGTAAAAGTTAGAAGGTTAGAAAGCCAGCACGGTGGCACAGTGTTAGAGTTGCGGCCTCACAGCGCCCAGAGACCCGGGATCTATTCAGACTTCACTTCATTCAGGGAAGCCAGAAGTATGGGTGGTGCGGGAACTGAAAACACAGCCACATGAATGAACAAAACCACATGTTTTCACGGCTGTCTTTGTTATGGCTGACCTGGGAGCACCTGATACCAGCTCCGGTGTGTGCTGTAGGAAAATGGTCTAGTCCTTGCCAGTAATCTGACGAACAAAGGGATTTGGAGATAGACACAAAAAGCTGGAGTAACTCAGCGGGACAGGCAGCATCTCTGGAGAGAAGGAATGGGTGACATTTCCCCTTTGATGTCTCGCCTTTACGCTTTACTCTTCCTCATCTCTGTGTCCCCCTCTCCCCTGACTCTCAGTCTGAAGAAGGGTCTCGACCCAAAACGTCACCTGTTCCTTCTCTCCAGAGATGCCGCCTGACCCGCTGAGTTACTCCAGCTTTTTGTGTCTCTTTCTTTCTTTTAAAATCTTCTTATTGTTTTTTTTTCCCAAAAGAACAAAAATAAAACATAAAAAACAGAGCAAAAATAATAATGGTAAACATAACAATGATATTGATACACAGGGATCAGGATTACATTAATAACAGGTATAACCTGATATGAGACCAGTGTCAAAATACACATTGAATATAGACCTCCCGGTCTATATATGTAAATATAGTTAAATCTTTAAAAGAAAATTTATAAATGTAGAAAAAAACACAAAAAT